>JAANYP010001206.1:0-75987 GCA_020465985.1 Centrapalus pauciflorus
ATGCATATGAAAGCTGTGAAGCGGATTCTACGATACCTCAAGTCGAAACCGAAGCTGGGACTTTGGTATCACGCGGAGGGAGATCTAGAGTTGGAAGCGTTCACGGATTCTGACTACGGAGGATGCAGCTTGACGCGCAAATCTACAACTGGAGGTTGTCAGTTCCTAGGAGGGAGATTGGTATCGTGGCAATGCAAGAAACTAACATCGGTAGCCATTTCAACGTGCGAGGCCGAGTATGTTGCTGCTGGTAGTTGCTGCTCACAGGTTCTGTGGATACAACAACAATTGCGGGATTACGGTTTGGCTTACACTCAAACTCCTATTAGGATAGACAATCAATCTACAATTGCTATAACTAATAATCCAGTTAAACACAGTAAAACAAAGCACATAGACATAAGGCATCATTTTATTCGTGATTGTGCTGAAAAGAATTTAATCAAACTGGTAAAAGTGGCAACAGAAGATAATAATGCAGATTTATTTACCAAAGCGTTTGATAAGTCACGGTTTGAGTATTTAATTCAACTGAATGGAATGCGCAACCCAGAGTAATTTGACCTTAGTAGTATTTTATTTCCTTTTATAGTAGTAGTATTTCTTTCTTTTTATAGTAAGTCTGCTAATTTAGGAAAGTTTCTATTTTTAGTAAGTTTCTATTTTTAGTAGGATAGTAGGTTATCATATTTTTATTGCTATTTCTTTATGAAAAACAAAAGAAAAAAGAGAGAAAATCAGAAAAATACAAAAAAGGAGAATATCAGAAAAGGAGTTAAGTCTTAGATACATAGGTTCAAAGTGACGAAAATTAGCACAGTCGTTACAGACTCTAAGTGTTTAGGCTTTCACACATAACGCAACTAAATTCTAAGTGTTATACTTTATTTAGTTTGATGTGTTGGTAGGCATAATACATATAGGGAATCTCAAGGCTAATAAAATATTCTAGAAAAAGTCAAGCGTGTCACTAACTTAGATGTACGACCAATCGGTCTTAATTTTTATGTACAAGACATACAAACATTGAGTCTAAATGAGGTATGCAAACTTTCTGGGGATGTATGGCAACATCAAATACATCTGAAAATGGAAAGAATAGAAATATCATGTAAAACTGAGAGTCGAAAACATGCAACTCTGTTGTACGTAAGTACAGACCTGTTGTCTCTGTTTAGATTCGGGTTAGCAGACATGTCGCTTTGTTGTACGTCAGTACAGACCTGTCACCGCTATTTGCTAACTTTAAAAATAAACCTTAAGTCGAACTAAGACACTTTGTTGTATGAGAATACAGACCTGTGTCCGATGTTTGTCTTTTAAAGAAAGTTTGCAAATACCAACAAGTTAGAATCTTTGTCTGTGTGCCTTGATCATAAAAGTATGTCTATGTCTGCGTCACGTAAGATAATTTCCTGATAAATAAAAAGGCCAAGGGATATTCCGAAATGTAGAATGTTTAAAATGGGCAAAATACCAACAATCGGCTAAATAGGTATGTCACGACAAACAAACAAAGGAATAAAAAATTCCTAAGTGTGAAAGTTGAAGTACTGAAAGTTAGTATCAGACATCGCTATCTGATTGAACCTTTCTTAGGCTATACTCATCAAAAATATGTTGTTAAGTATTTAGCTTAGATTGTAAATTTTTCTTAAGTCTAGATTAATTTTTTGGTCAAAATTTTATTTTACTTTATTTTATTTTATTTTATTTTTACCTTAATTTATTTTATTTCATTTTAGTTTAGTTTAATTTTTACTTAGGTAAAAGGTCAAAAGTTACTGAGGGTGCATTCAAAGTTGGATAAAATAAACAATGCGTGAACTATCTTGAGCTTAGGGTAAAAGAATTGGCATAGTTTATCTGGTTACACGATACCGTAGAAAAAAGTTGGAAAAGTTGAATTTATTTCAAAATTTTCGAAAATTTTTCTAAGTATTGGTGGTTTCGAATCTAAGACAGACTCGAAGCAGTAAGACTTCGAATCTGTCAGTAGATTCGAATCTACACTTAGACTCAAAGGTTGGTTGTATAAATAGGTCAACAGTGAAGTCATTTAAGACTTACTGTTTTCGAATCTATACACTCGAGTCTAAAGGCGATTTCGAATCTATTTCTTCGAATCTATCGGATTTCTACTAAACGACATTTTGTCGACTTTGAAGATTGTGTATTCGATTCTACAGATACCTCTAGGTATAATCAACCGGATTGTACAAGATTTGTGTAGTTTTATGCACAATTTTAGACTAAATCGTCAAATTTTGAAGTTTTATAGGTCGAAATAGGGTTTTTGCTAAATTACCAAGATTGGACCTATAAAAGATCAAATTAAAGGCATAAATCATTGATTAGAACCTAGTTGAACTAATGTATGTGATTTACCAAGTTCAAAATGGTTAAAATCGTGGGTTTTAGTTGAAAAATCAAACGTCGGGGCTTCGAGTCTATTCCAGGACCTTCGAATCTGTTCATGGGTTTCTCGAATCTGTCATTAGATTCGAGATGACCATGATATTCGAATCTGTCCATTAGACTAGAAAAGGGACTCTTCGAATCTGTCCATTACACTCGAATATGGACACTTCGAATCTGTTACTTTCGAATCTGTACTTTATTTACTTTGTTTAATTTAAATTTTATTAAACTTGTGGAAATTTAATTGTGTTAGATTTTGTATTTAATCAAGTACAAAACAAAACAAATTTTGAATTTAAACAAGTTTATTGATTTTTAATGAGTCTAACAGTTTTATTTATTGTGCAGATATGGCAGTTCGCGCTTTTGTCCCGAAGCATAATATGGTCCTTAATCCAGATAATAATATCCCTGAGGCGCAGGGTTTTCGTGAAATTTTGGACTTCCTAGCTGAGTCTAGGATTAGCTATGCTTTGTATCATAACATTCCAATTGTAATTTCGTATGTACGCCAGTTTTACGATCATTTACAGGTGGACTGTACTGTCACCCCGACAGTTATCAGAACCAGAATCGCTGGCCAGCCTCTAGTCTTCTCAGCAGATATGTTGCGCCAAGTGCTACAGTTGGGTTCTCAAGAACAAGAAGATGGGCCTATTGACTTTCCATTAAGTATTAGGCAGACTGCTTTTCTGAGAATGGGCTACAGTTTAGATGTGACAAAGTCGTCATACATGAAGAGTGGCCTGATTGGGCAATGGAGATTCCTGGTGCACGTATTCATGGTCTGTTTTGCGCCAAAGAAAGCTGGCTTTGATTACATAGTATCAAAGATCCAATCTGGAGTTATTGCATTGGTATATAATCGGAAGTTCAGCTTTTCGTAGATGTTCTTCTCGGAGTTCGTTCATCAAATTACGGCTCCAGAAAGGGAACGATTCTTGTTGTACCCAAGGTTCATTATGATGCTGATAAGGCATTTCTTGCCAGACTTGCCGCCGTCAAATGATTCTCTGAGTGTTAACATTATGGACAAACGGATTTTCGCTGATTGTTCCTCACACCGAGGAAGAGTGGCTGTTCCTGTTGCTCGTCCATTGTTCGGAGCTATAGTGGATAGGGATTTTCAAGCCCCGGAAGTTGCCAACTGGGCAGGGGTCGTTGAGTTTCCACAACAACAACAACAGCAACAACATCAACAGCAACAACAGCCTCGTGCTCGGCCGCGTGACCCACGACGCCGACAAAGACCAGCCGCGAGTCAAATCCAGGCTTCCAGGCCTTCTACGAGTGAACAGCCCCAAGCACAGGAAGCAGGGCCTTCAAGTGCCATTCCTGAATCTGAGCAGACTACTCAAACCTTGGAAGAAATATGGGCATCTGGTCCACATGCCAATGAAGATGTGGCAGCAGCATTAGTGGATGAGCTGCTTAGTCCCCCAGTAGATACAGATGATGTATTTAGAGATGTGGAGGAATACGAGCCAGAAGGGGCAGATGACGGATTAACATCCTCGGAATCCGACTCAGAATCCGCGGAAGTTCCGGCAGCTGCAGTTCCAGATATTCAAATTGGAACTTATGGTTCGAGATTGATTATAAATGAGGGTGGTTCGAGGAGGCGCGTGAACAGGGAATTGGAAGAGTCTGATTTTGAAGAAGAAGAAGTTCCTCAACTAGTGACAAGGCAACGGGCCAAACGTCACAGGTTCATGCAAGGATCGTCTTCAGCTCCTGTAGATCAACCAGAAAGTCCACAACATCAGGAACCTCAAACCACCACTCCACCACCACCACCACCTCAAGATGAACCGTATATACCATCACCGTTCATTCCTACTCCTATACAGTCCATTCCATCTGCCTCGACCACATACACTGACAATCAAAGGTTTCTGCAGCTTAAAGCTCGCGTTGACTTCCAGAATGTCCAAATCTTAAGCCTAACCAAGGCGATCGGAGAAATTCAGACTCATAATGCAAATCTTGATAAAGAAAATGCCGATTTGAAGAAGATTGTGGAGCAAGTCCAGGAAGAGAACGTAGAAATCAAAACTTTTGTTTGCGATCAGGCGGCTGAGATAAGGTCGATGCGCTCCCTAATTGAGCAGTTAATGAAAAATTTACAGGCTCAGGGGGAGACATCGTGCCGAGATCAGGAGGTGCAGAGAAGAGATGATAATGAAGGCGATGATCCCGGTGCGAATAAAGAGTTTGAGTCTGTAGATTTTCCTGCAGCTCAAGTTACACAAGTTGAGGGGGAGCCTAGTCAAGGCGAAGGAGAAAGGGGTGAGGCTAGTTCATCTAAACAGCCTACAGACTTTGAGATCAGCGAGATGATTGAAGCGCTCATGGATCTTGAAGATGATCCACTGGATGTAGGTTTTGATAATGAAGATGAAGAGCTGGAAGAAGGGGAGTTTGTGCCAGGGGAGATAGTGGACTGGCGGTCGGATGATGAAGTACTTGCTGATGAGGATGATGAAGCTGACGAGATAGTTGTGCAGCAGAATCCTATCACTGATACTTACATGATTGATGGAAATAAAATTGTCGATGCAGATATAGTTAATGTTGCATTGAATCCTCAGCCATCGACAGAAGAACCTGCAAGAGAGCTAACTAATGAAGAAAAACGAAAGCTATGGTTCAGGGCTGAAGAGAAAGAAGCAGCAATTAAAAAGACAATGAGAGTTCCAGGTACTGGGAAGCTGTCGGAGCGAATTTTAAGCTGGTTCTTTGACAGAGATCTGCAGCTATTTATAATAAAGAGAAAAGACGGGGTTCAGTACATGAGGCGAACTTTAAAAGCGTTCAACTCCCTGCCAAAAATCGAAATCACTGCGCTAGCTTGGAAAGATCTTATAAACATTGGCAATGATCCCTACGCGAGCGTAATCGAAAGAATCATAAGAAAGGAAGGGAGATCAAGGAAGTTCGAACGTTTGAATCCAATGGTCGGGAGAAGAGTTGAGGATCCGTCACGTATTGATCCTCTAACTGGACGACCTTGGATGAGGATTCACTATAAGCCGGCTAGATGTCTTAGGAGGGTTCCTCTCAAGCCAATGCCACAAAATATTCTGAAGAATCTGAAGTGGTGGTATGCTGACACGGAAACTGGGGAAGCGGTTATGGAAGACTTAGAAGAAAATGTTATTCTTAGAGTCTATGACCCGCTTCACCTGGTAAACCTATCTAAAGAAGATCTGCAGATTTTGTATAATTGTAAGATTTCCAGTGACGCACATATGGATACTGAGGCTAGTAAGTATGAAAATGTGGTCAAGGTATGCATCGAGAAAGGTCTGTATGCTGGTAGTGTTTTGAATCAATAAATAAACCAAGTTCTTAAATCAAATGTGTGAATTATTAGAAGCTATCGTCAAGGGGGAGTCTGTTGGTACATCCTGTGTGACGACAGCAGTCTAAGTGATCCTACATTGTGATTTTAGCAAGTGTGTGATATATATGTTTATATATGGTTGATATTTATTAGTGTTTGTATGTTTGAACTTGATGTAACGTATTACAAGAAGTTCAAACATAAAGTACAAAGATAAATTCAATCATAAGTAATAACGTAAGGTTCAACACTTAGTTGTTTATGTAAAAGGCTAGATTCGAATTATATATGGGTTGACATTCGAATCTGTGATAGATTCGAATGTAACCATAGATTCGAAAGAAGGCTAGATTCGAGACTGTCAATATGGACAGACTCGAATGGGCCTTGGGCCAGATTCGAGGTTGGCCCACAACAGACTCGAATCAGGGTCTATAATTAGGGATACTCTCGAATAATTAGAGGACTTTTTGCAGAATTCGTGAGGAATTAAGCAAGAGGCGATCTCGAGTTTATCAGCTAGGTGAGTGCCGTTTCGGAGAGAATTAGTACGTAGGATCGTTCGTGTGTCGTTCGTTCAGCGTCTAATAGTCTCTGTGTTCCGTTGGTTGAGAGTTGTCCGTCTAACCGTCAACGAGGATTCCGCACTCGTTCACGGATCCGCGTCTTGATAGATCTTGCAGTCGTAGACCTTACAGACTTAGATCTCCTGACTGAATGTAGGAAAACATGAAAATGTTAGTGAAGCCATGGTCAAGGCCCAGATGAAGCGGTATTACGATCGCAAAGTTCACAACATGACCATTCAAGCAGGAGACTTTGTTCTGTGTAACAATAAGGCTAGCAAGGCGAGCCCCACATGAAAATTATTGGCACATTGGGAAGGACCTTACCGAGTTCGAGAAGCCTTTGAGGAGGTGCTTATGTTCTGGAAGACATGAAAAGAGCAAGGTTTCCATGGACTTGGCACATTACCAACTTAAAGAAGTATTTATCCTAAACGGTTAAGTCGGAAGAAATTTATGTTTATTTGAGTTTTAATCAAAGCCAATGGCTATAGCATAGTTATTTAGACCCTTTGAGGTCCTAAATGTAATAATTGTTTTTCTAACAATGAATTAGTTCTTTTAAGCAATTAACATTGCGCGCATTAAAACAATAGGGTTTCCCTCACTAACGGATGTAAAAGCACTTTCATCCAAAAAAAGCAGTATATACGAATGCCTGATCCACATACTTTAAGTTATGGGACACTTAAAACTGTAGGACACCGTAAAAGGGTAAACTTTGCCTAAGTGTCCCAAACAAAAGCATGAAGTTAATCACCTAGCTATGGTGCCTAAGCCATTGGCTTAATCACCTCATTAGGAATTTCTCTGGTAACTGGGTGCAAAGTACAAAGTGGTAGCATGAACGGACATAAAAGAAGTGCTTGCCATTAAACATCACACATAGAAAAGATATTGAATGACAACTATTCAAATAAATTAAAACCAGAGTCAAATAGTTAACAAACATTGTTTAAAAGTGGCACACACTCCAACCCCAATAGACTTGTGACCTAAATCCAAACATACAAAAGTTTCAAACAATTATGGACACTTACAGAAAGGCATGGAGCAGATAGGTCAACCTTGGTAGATCACAGGGGACAAAAGCAAGAATGTCATCAATGAAATGCTTAAGGTGCCTTAATATCTTCAATGTAGTCAGGCACCATGTTCTCTACAATAAAGGCGTCTTTGTTCAGCTAGGCACGAGCTTTGAGGTTGTAGTCGAGAAGATTCTCAATGTTCACAAGGAGAAAAAGGAGCCCCGACCCTCCAAGCTCTTGGTGTCACCCATAGTGCACAACTACCCTTTGAACTAAGCCCCAGGGCCTTAAGAATTGCGACTGTGGGAGAATGTCTTAAAAACATGAGGAATAACTTCTGACACAAGCCTTTTTTTTCTTGCCTGCCAGGGGCTCAGATTCTTGAACCACCTGGTCTCACTCATGTTTCAAGTTCTACTCTTTCGTAGCAATGTATGCCACTCGAAGGCTCAAACCAGTGGTCTTCTTTTTATCCTCCTTGAGCTCCATGGTTAGCTTAAAAACATATTACTTGTATTTAGCATCCATGCTTTTCACCTCTCCATGAAGTACAATATTCTCATCAATGGGATGCTTCAACTATTTAACTTTAGCTTTCAACTCCTCTATCAAGGCAACAAACGCCTTGGCCTTCTCGTCAGCCCATCCCAACTCTTCATGAGCCTTCGCCAAGTGGGTCTAAGAAAAACCAGATGGAGCTTCCACTTCCGAAGGATGATTAGAAAAATCAATAATAGCATTACCAAGGACAAAAAAATAGTGTTGGTAGAGTTCTTTGCGATTTCCACACAGGCTAGAATCATGGTATGATAAAGATATTCCCACTGCAAGTCAGGAGACGTCAAGGGATCACCGCGTCTCAATTGCCAAGCGGGAGTGTAAAACTCCTTTCTGTTATAGTCAGAACGATTAGGGCGGAAAGGTGCAAGACTGACTAATGCATGAACTTGGGGGTGGAAGAAGGGGTGAGACTAGAAGCACTTAAAACTAGGCTTTTCCTAAGCGCTTTCTCAAGTGCCTGCTCAGATTTACCCTCAAGAAAGTTAAAAGCACAAAAACTTGTTGCTCCCTTTATATGGCCCTTTGGGATGTTTATTTTACAGAATAAGACGATATATCATTGTTAGAATCAGAGGCTTGAGTTGGGTGTTTTATAGAATCACCCTTGTAAGAGGAGCTGGTGGCCCTACACTTGTGACGGGTCCTGAAAGAAGGAGGATCAATCAAAGGTTGACTAGAGGGATTACTGCCATTTCCACCATTGTTTGAAGAGGAACGCACAGATTGAGGATCATGAGAGGCCAAAGTAGCCCTAGAAATGATAGTGCCTGGTTTCAAGCTCCCAGCCTCTGATTGATGGACCAAGGTGATCTCAACGTCATTGACGTTATCTGAAGAGGTATTCCAACACACTCGTAACTGCAAAAGAAAACAAAATATAAGATGAGTTAATCTGTCAAATTCCATCATATGCAAGAAACAACATCAAGAAATAATCACCTACCAAATGCACCCTTTGACAATATGGGAACGTAGTCAGGATTGTCCCACAAGCGACTCATACCCAAGCTCATGAGAATAGGCTTGGTGTATATTCTAAGTTGAAACACTTATTTAGTAAAAACACTAAAAAGTGGGAAGTTCATCTCTTGAGTATTAGAAGATTTGTTCAGGTCGTGGCTGCAAGCGCCCAGTTGGCATGTCAAAGAGGATCAACATCACCAGGAATAACAGATGTGGCCACCCAAAAGGACATAATCCTCCAGTCTCGGAGATCCGATGGAGGATCAGCAAAATTACAAGGACAAAAGCTTTTCTTCTCTCAAACTTGAACCAATCCTAGATAGGAGTTAGTTTGAAGAAATAACACAACAACGCAAATGAAGGCACCCTGTCCAAGGCCTTGCAGGCCACCTCAAAGAAGGTTGTGTGCATGGCCCCTAAAGGCAAGGAATAGTCTTATCTAGTTTGATTATTGATCCAATTATATCATACCTAGAGGAGTTGGTCCCATGGAAGGCATGTTCATTCACAAATCGGAGACATAATTTTTATTTTTTGATTTATTGACAAAGAAAATGTGCTTTCAAAGAATGACAAAGCTTCATCTAGGTGGTGTTAAACAGTTTGTTGCTCTGAGATTGATGCAAGCATTTAAAGAACATGCATGGTGGAGAGCTGCGATGTTGGAAGAGTTGGCAAAGAGGAAGCATAAGGGTGAGCTTGATGATCCAGGCATGTTCTTTGTAAAGGAAGGGTCGAGGATTTTGATATGAAAATAGAAACTATAGTAGGCTTATAGTAATAAAATCTCATTTAAGCCATGTTGAGATGGAAAAGAGAAGGAGAAAAAGAAGGAAGGACAAGGTCCATCTACATTAAGTTCTACTGAATTTGAATGAATAGACTAAGTGTCTCTACTCCAAACATGTGCTAGATGATGATTGGACATTGGTCATCAATTGATCAGTGTTGCCATTAGTTGGTTTCCAACAAAAAAAATCCATTAGTTGAAACATCCTCATAAACATTCATGATACAACCTCCAGGATTAACATACAAACCCAAGATTAACACAATGATTGATTATCTAAATATTAAACAAGTGTTGATTACATCGGCATTAAAGCACAAAGTAATAAAAAGTCTACAAGGACAATTATTGTCTATTACAGCATAATATTTATTAACAACATCAAGTACAATTCCAAAATCCAAAGCTTTATAACCCCCATAGTTACCAATGCCTTTTAAGAATCCTCGGTAGACTTGATGTATATGCTAAGTAGAAGGCCCAACAATATCCTTTCCTTTTCCTGAAAAATATTTATCAACAATGGGGTAAGCTATAAGCTTAGTGAGATAACAGATTACATATCCTACATAGAAGTCATGCCAAGTAATGTGTAGTGAGCAATGTTTGCTCCTTCTTACAGAGAGTACGGATAACAAATTTTCATCATGCTGGGAAGCATGGATTTCCAAGATACAATCAAGTGGTTGTTCGAATACGATCGGGGATGTGCAACCAGGCTGGAAAAGAGTATGACATGATCAGTCTCCGACAATGGCCTGCTGTCAACCTCAGCCAAAGTCACATTAGAGTGTGTCTATCATCGAGCCAAGCATGTACTCAAGTTTGTATTTACAAGTGAAGAGATATCAAGTGTGAATGTTTGAACATAATTAAGTAAATGTATAGGAATTCCAAATAAAATACGTGCAACAGGAACAAACAAGTGTAAATATATATGAATGTATGCAATGACAAATACTTGTAGCAATATTAATCTATTACTCACAGTGGGTTTGTATTTAGCAAGGATGCCCTAGAAGATTTCCACACGGTCATACACAATACATCATGTCTCGTATTATCTTTCCTTTCCAAGCCAGACTTCCACCGCTTAATTTTTATATTAATGTGTGCACAAATACACCACAAAGATCATGTTATGTTGTATACATATATCAATATCAATATTTGTTCTTGTCATAGGTTTTCATAAAACTCAAATTTGAATTTCAACATATTGATCCGAATTTCGGACCACATCCGAAGTTCGCATGACCCAAACTTTGGGTGGTCCGAAGTTCCATCCATAGTAGATTCAACTTTATAATTTATATAACATGTCATTTAAAGCTCGGATGTCCCCCTTGGATCCGAAGTTCAAATGCCCTTCATACGTTTGAAGTTCAATTTCCTTATCCTTTTGGTGACATAGAAACTTTCACTTCAATTAGTCATCTAAAGTTTGGATGGTCCGAACTTCACATGATCCGAAGTTCATTCTTGTGTACATGCGATCCGAAGTTCATATCATCGAACCATTCATCCGAAGTTCACCACTTAACAGTTTATAAATTTTCAATTTATCACTCATTCATTTTTGTACCAATCCCGTGATTGAAATCTATTGGTACACAACCCAAAAAAACCCTTATAACATATTATATAACATCAGTTTAACATTTAAGGTACTAAAATCTGACCATACAAGCCGTGTTTCAACTGTTCGACGAACACACACACTAAAACACATAGTTAAATCAAAATCATACTTAGCAGCTGAATCAGTAGCTGAAATTTTGTATATATCATGCCTATAACTCGATTTTAACATTCCAACCGATAACTACATCATGCATTCTCAAAATTAAAACCAATCTATAATTCGGTTTTCATAACAACCGAACCTAAAAACCTATAAATTCATAACTTTGGATGAATCTTACCTCAAATCGTCAGTTGCCGTAGTTATAGATCCTTCCAAGTTACGTACATCCAAATATTCAACGCTCAATTCCAAAAAATTTGTGTTCTTGATTTGTAGAGAGAGAGAGAGAGAGAGAGAGAGAGAGAGAGAGAGTGAGAGAGAGAGACGTGAGAAGTGAAGTAGGTGGAACTTTTAGAGAGAGAAACGGATGGTTCATAAATGAACGGTCACTCTCTTTTATTCACATTTTCACATTTCAAGTTTGACACACTTGCAAAAATCACCCCTTTAACTTATACTTTCTCATTTTACCATCTTAATTTTTAAATTTCCTTCATTTATACTCATTGTTTTAACATCACTCGGCATTCATCTTTTTAATATCCCATTCCTTCAAGTTTTGCTCTAACAATAATGATAATCCCTCATCATCAATTTATTATTTAATTTCCTTTCCATAACTCATACAAACTTTCCAACTCATTTTGTCTGGTTTTATTTAAATTAGGATTTTTTTACATAAATTGAATCTTTATTGTTTCATTACATCTAATCAAAATTAGGGATGTTACAGCATTGGCATGCTGCGCTAAACAAACTTGGGTATTTAGCTCTCATTTCTTCTTCAGATTGCTAAGTGTGATTAGCTCGCCGGTGATGCTTCCACTTCACAAGCACCATCTTTACTTCTTTGTTCCTCAATTTCTTCACTTTAGTTTCCAAAATGCACTCAGGCTCATCAACATACCTTAGTCTTTCATCAAGTTGTATCTCAGAATGATCTGTCTGTGGCTCCCTCTCGGGTACTAGACTCTTTCTTAAATAGCCCACATGGAAAATTGGATGTACACCCAATATTTCCTCTTCCAGGTCCAGATGATATGACTGGTTTCCGATCTTCTCTATGATGTGGAAAGCTCCACAAATCGGGGAGATAGTTTTAATCACTTAACAAATGTCGTAACTCTTTTCATTGGAGAAACCTTCAAATACCATCGTCCTTCTGAAACTCTATTGCTTTGTGAAGGCAATTATGACAACACTTTTGTCTGTCTTATGCCGTTTTCATGTACTGTCTAATCAATTAGATATTCTCATTGGTTTCTTGTAAAAGCGTGATACCAGCAATTGGGGTCTCACCCAAATCCATAATGCACGCTCTCAAGATATCTTCCAAAGTAAGAAGTATTCTCTCACTTTGACCATCTGATTGCGGTCTATAAGCTTTACTCATAACAATGCAAGTGCCTAGACCCTCTTGTAATGCGGCCCAGAAGTTAGAAATAAATCTACTGTCTCGATCAGAAACAATAGACTTAGGTACTCCATGTCTTGTGATGATCCCATTCATATATATTTGAGCCAAGCACTCCATTAAATAAGTCTCCCTGATTGGAATAAAGTGGGTCGACTTGGTCAACCTGTCAATGATGAACCAAACTGAATCATATTGACGGCGAGTCTTTGGTAGATTTGTGATGAAGTCTATGGTCCCACTTTCATTCTGGAATAGGAAGCGGTTGCATATTATCGTATGGTTGTTGATGCTCGGCTTTGACCAACCGGCAAGTTCTGCACTTCTCCACATACAACTCAATGTATCTTTTAAACCCCGTCCACCAGAAATCGACTTTCACATCATTATACATCTTTGTGTTCCCAGGGTGAATTGAAATCTTTGATTGATGGGTTTCTTTCAAAATCACCTCTCGTATTTCCCCAAACATAGAGACCCATATTTAGCCATATACACCTTTTAGTCCAGTCCCATCACCTTCCATTATTGGTAGTTGAGTTCATATCCTCTTTTAAATTATCTGTCTTTAAGGCTTCTAGTTGAGCAGCTCTTATACCATCAATGATGGTTGAAGTCAACACTGTAGAAATTAAGGCATTAAAAAAAGACTTAGCATACACTTTCCTACTCATGGCATCAGCGAACACGTTCGCCTTTCTAGGATGATATAGAATTTCACAGTCCTAATCCTTTATCAGTTCCATGGATTGGCGTTGTCTCATATTCAAGTCCTGAATATATATTTCAAGCTTTTGTGGTTAGTATACAACTAACATTCGGTCCCTTATAGATAATGCCTCTAATGCTTAAGAGCGAAAGATACAACCATTAGCTCCAAGTCGTGTGTAGAGTAATCTTTTTCACGATTCTTTAGTTTTCACGAAGCGTAAGCTATAATCATTCCTCGCTGCATTAATGCAACCCCAAAACCCATGCCTGATGCATCAGTATAGAGCATGAAGTCTTCACTTCCCTCAGGCTGGGCCAACACTGATGCTTCACTTAGTAGTATCTTCAAAGTTTCGAAGGCCACGTGTTGATCTTCTTCCCAAATAAAAGTCGCATTCTTTCATGTAAGTTTGGTGAGTGGAACCATGATCGTAGAGAGGGTGTAGCTTCCCCATATTTATTAGGTTTTGGGATAAGCGATATAGCTTTACATTAATAGGATAAAAAAATCTCTGATGAAACGACGATAATAATCCAGCCAATCCCAAGAAACATTGAATTTCAGAGGCATTACGTGGAGACTCCCAATTCCATATAGCCTCAATCTTAGATGGGTCAACAAAATTTCCAGCACCAGATATCACGTGCCCCAAGCATTGGATCTAAATAGTTTAACAAGTTTCAATGTCATAAGAGTTTGTGATTGAGTTTTATGAGTTAAGGAATGAATTTGTACCAAACGTTGAGACATACTGTAGCATCTGTATTTTTCATATAACTGTTGAAACACAATATATATATATATATATATATATATATATATATATATATATATATATATATATATATATATATATATATGTATATAGAAATAATAATAATAATAATAATAATAATAATAATAATAATAATAATAATAATAATAAGTAAATAAATAAATGCAAATTAGATATAAGCTTCCATGGAAAGATAAGTACGTTGCTCGAAATCACATTTTTTTATTCTAGACTTCATGGTCTAAATGTTTGACTATTTTTTTTTTGGAAAATGATTTTTCACCAAAATGGTTCATGCAACCATTGCATATTTTTTCCTTCTTGTATTACTACTTTAATTATTGTTCTACTTATGCAACCATTTATGGTTGCCTACGCAGTTGCAATTATTCAAACTCAAACATACTTAACCTATGGAAGAGAAAATTTTATAGGAATAAAATTTGGGGCTGAAAATTTGAAGCTCCATAACCACCTTCATTGGGTTCATCCACTTTGTTCATTGAGGTACCTTCACCAACCTCAAACTTTTAGTATATATAGACTAATGATTCAAATAGATTACTAATGAGTTTTAGAATCTGAAAATATGTGATAATTTTTATAACTGTGTTCATCTTCTCCATAGCTTCAATAATGCCATTAATGGAGTTTATCTCAAAACTTTACAAGCTCTCAAATAACCATAAAATATCAAAATAACATTAGAGACAAGTTATAAGTTAGTTTCTGAATTGATTTGAAAAGTAAAACTAAGTTTTTATGCCATCTGAGTTAATTTCATATTTATTTGGAGTTGAAGTTTGATTTAAAATGTGATAGAAATCAATGGTCTTAGGTGTGTGTGTGTGTCGTAGAGGTTGACCGGTGGACAGCCACCGCCCGGATCGGGTCTCTTATTCTCCTGGCAATGACTTCTGTTCTGCCCTGTTTGTTCCTATTTCTTGCTGTTTGTGCACCGGAAAAGGAAGGAGGGAGGAATGCATTTTTTTGGGCCACTTAGGAAATTTTTGGTTTAGTGGACGAATCAAAAATGGTTGGGCACGGTTGAAGACTTAGTCCTTTATTTGATATTTTTGTGCTAATCGAAAGAATGGAACAACTATATATGTTGTCTGGCCTTGTTTACCTTTTTCACAGCAACCAAGAAACAATAATAAATTATTGAGGGGTGGGTGAAGTTTAAACTTGTGGGCTTGGGTTCTTTTTTTAGTTTAAATTATTTGTTGGTCTATAAAACTACCTAACTAGGTTTGTATATTAAATGGGTTCAAACTTGGTTTCTTTAACTTGGTTCATTGATAAACTTATTTAAATATAAATCAAAATTACTAATTAGTAAATTATTAAGAGAATTGATATTTAGTTCATGAATTCAAGTTTCATCTTAATAACTAAGGTGTTGGGTTGATAGTTTAGAATATATTACCTTATAATTAATTAGCCAACACACTTATAAAAAAATTATGGCAGACATTATAAATTCAACCCTTTTAACCAAAATAGGTTCGAGACCTATAATTATAGGCTAAATAATTTAAACTTCAAGTCTGGTGTCTTAATCACATAATTATATAATTATCGATTTAGACCACGAACTTTGGAATTTTAAGCCAATCAATGAATTTTAGTGTTAGTAGAATTAAATAGCGACAATTAAGCGTTGTATGACTTGGAATGTAAACTTAAAATTATTTAGCTTACCTTGGTTGATGTAATTTATTATCTTGTATGGTTGATTTAATTACCGATGTATGACTTTATAAAATTTAAATTATCCCGTATTTTTTAGGTATGTTGTATAGAATTGGTGGAAACTTAGTTTTTAAAGTATTCGGTCCTTTCACGTACCTACCTCAACTAGAATTCACATTTAGAGAATTTAACGTAATTTTTCTCTTTTCGCAGCAACTCAAGCAACTCCCTAAGATGCACAAAATGTTCTTCCTCGGTCTTCGAATAGATAAGAATATCGTCAATGAAAATGATGACAGATTTGTCGATCATCGACTGACATACTCTATTCATGAGATCTATGAAAGCAGCCAGTGCATTTGTAAGACCAAAAGACATCACCAGAACTCGTGGCGTCCATACCGAGTTCTGAAAGTCATTTTAGGAATATCATCCTCATGGACTTTAAGTTGATGATACCCCGATTGAAGGTCAATCTTCGAGAAATAGCTTGCGCCTTGTAGTTGGTCGAAGAGATCGTCAATTCAGGGCATAGGATATTTATTCTTGAGGGTCACCTTGTTGAGTTCACGATCATCGATGTACATGCGAAAGATACCATCCTTTTTCTTTAAAAAAAGTACAGGAGCGCCCCAAGAAGAAGAACTTGGACGTATGAAACCCTTATCAAGCAGCTCCTGTCATTATTTCCTACATCTCAGCAAGATCCAAATGATACGGAGCTTTTGCTATCGGAGCAGCTCCGGAAACGAGATCGATGGGGAATTCCACCTGACGGTCTGGTGGTAACCCCAGGATATCCTTTGGAAAGACATCCGGGAATTTAGATAGGACAGGAACGGTAGAAAGACTATAGGATCTAATAGTGTCAAGTAGAGAAAGTTAGATTAAGTAGTATATATGGAATTTTCAAAGAGAAAGTTCTTTATCAATCATAAACTTTGCCATTTTCATTTCTTATATTTCAAGTGTAGTGCAAAGCAATCATTCAATTGAAATAGTTAATTTGAAATCCGTGTGTTTGATTCATTGATCCTACATGTTTATAACCTTTTCTCATATTAAAGTAGTTATTTAGTAAATTTAAAGTATCTAAGTTGACTTGCTCCTTTGGGTACAAAGTTTGAACAACAGATAAAGTTGAACAAGATAAAGATTTCGCAGTACAAGACAGGAATGCCTTTTGTTACACCTAATTTTTGCAATTTGGTAAGTTTGTCTTTTTGTGAGACATTCTCGCTTTTCTCTACAACTAATAAAGAAGATTCACAAGGATTCTACCTAGAGACTATATAAAGAAGGTTCCAAGGAAAGAGAAGGGTTACAAGTATTTTACCTCACATAAAGCTTCAAGAGTGACGAGCCGTTGTTGTGGCCCGTAGAAATAACCTTAAATCTAACTATATAGCTTAGAGAAGTAAGGGTCGAATCCGCAGGGAGTGCGTATGTGAGTTAGGGTTAATTAGCTAGTTTCTTTAGTTTATTGAAAGCGATTAAATCGTGAATTGGATGAATTGTTTGGAATAATGATTACGATTAAATTATAACTAAAACTAACGGCAAGCAACTAACGAAACAGATTAACAAAGCAAATTGAAGATAACCATTTATGGAATCACTACGACATAAGTTATTACCCACTTGAATTTCGTGCAACAATCACATATACATAATTAATTGCAGAGTTAAATTAATCATACGTATTTTAATCAATAAATCTCGGCATAGCGCATGCAACGTTCATTAGTTGTCTTAATTCTTAAACTAATGGACTCGGCACAACTAATAACATCACTATGAACTATCTTGCTTTACCAATAAAAACATATAATCATAACGATAACCAAATGCTTATCATTTGTATTACACATAAAGTATTCAATCAACACAAAATACATCAAAACATAATTGAAATTCAATAATGTAAAACTTAGCCGTAGATCATCCGCAGACGGCTATGGTGTTTAGCCGCTCATCGTGTGCTCTTCACCAAGAATGGTTGGAGCCATCATCGTAGGCTTGGAACAGTTGCAATCACCTTCTTCATACTTGACTCGTGAATCCACTCCAGCAGGGCTTCGCCGCTTCTTTCAACATGTTCGGGACTTCTCAAAACGACCATCATCGACCTCTATTTATAGAGGAGGTGGAAATTAGGGTTTTCTTCTCAAAAACGTGTCTGCTTTCATTTCACGCCGCACCAGCATAGGCCTGCGCCCCACTATGCTGGGGGTACGGCCTAGGCTACGCTGGAAGTGCTCTCTAACTCAAAATAACTCTGTTTTGCAGCATAGGGTTGCGCAGGCCTGCGCCCCCTCCGGCTCGGTTCACGCTGAATTTTCTCGAGTTGCTTCCATTTGACTTCTTGACCCTGAAACATAAATTTGGAGTAATAATATGGAATTTACGAAGTATCGGTGCTTAAAATGAGCCTAAAATGATACCAAAACGCATAAATATATAGTCTTATCAAACCTCCCCAACTTAACTCTTGGTCGTCCCCGAACAAGCCTTTGGAATCAGAACTAACTATGTACCGGGCATACATTAGCAGTGTGTCTAGAAATTCTAAGTTAAGCTAGCCTTCGCAATAATGCGTTAAAACTTTTATTATGCAAACCAAAGACATTTTCAGTTAAAATATATTTTTCTTAGAATTTATATAATGTATCTCACTTTTGGAAACTACCCTTTTAGTTTAAGGTTACGAAACTTAAAACACGTGGGTCTTTCGACCATCTTTTCCCTCTATGCACGTTTACGACAAAATTTTTCTTTTTAATGTCATGCTTATATCTATAATTTTCTAACTCAAGTTATCTAGTTGGTCCATGTAGCGAGATTTAGGTCAATCACTCCCAAACCATATGGTTTTAGGGGATTAGGCATGAGTGGTACCCCAAAGTACTTAATTTCCCGAACCATCTAAACTATAATTGAGCCGTCTTTTTGAGGCTAAAAACGTGCTTAAGCTCTCCCACTTATTGCATGAGTTTTCCAAAATCTTTTGACACATTACTTATATTTAAGCCCTAATACAATTTAACCTACTTGAATTTGCTTTGCATAACAATAATGTTAACTATTATTACGACTCTTTTCTTTATTATAGAATCTCCTATCAACACTAGCCAATTCCTTGGTACATATATTTTTTATTTATCATCATTTTCTATGGCCTGATCGGCAAACAAGACTCAATTGGGGAAGGCCAGACAAACTATATAAACATTACAAAACAAAATAAGGACTTTGCTAAGAATAAAAATAAACATTACTAAAGAAAAAGAAATTAAATGTAGCTAGGAAACTAAAATAAAAATACAGAAAATAAAGAACAAAGAACAAGGAAAGATGGTACTCGATATTCAGTATAGAGGAGGAGGCGACAGACCGAAGACACTGCTGAAGAAATCTCCATAAGGGCCTTGATCTGCGGGGTTTTGTGGCTGATGTGCAAGCAGGTGACTAGGGACCTGGTCTGGTAAATCCTGCCTGCCATGCGACGGATAACATTGATAAGTATCTATGGTAGGGTCATAGGACTGGTAGTTGGGCATAGTATAATCAGAATATGACTGATATGGCAAACCGGCATGGGAATCCTCATGATGTCAGACTCCCTCCCAGTATGCCTAGTTATGGTGTTGGTAGAAGGCATTTTGATATGCCAAGGATCTCTGCCCGTCCTGAGTTTGATCTACCCAACCATGTAAATGATCGACCCTCTCATAAATATGGGTCAATCTCCCATTCATCTCATCCAATCTCTGGGTCACGTCCTCACAGAACTCACCTTGACCCACTATTAAATCATTTAACAGCCTGATAACGCTGTTAAAATCAGCATCGGCATTGCCTCGACTGTGCGAGGTACACGCCCCTCTGTTCGGCTCTTCGGGCCAAACCTCTGCCTCATTAGCGGCCTTCTTCTTCTCTCTCTCTCTCTCTCTCTCTCTCTCTCTCTCTCTCTCTCTCTCTCTCTCCCTCCTCTCATCCTCCGTGTAACTCTCGATATACGCCTGATTTTTTTCTTGGTCGAATATCTCAAACCCCTCATCTACTTCCCTAAAAATCAAGGTAGGGAACATGGCGGCCGTAATATACGTCGCCAAAACTGGTGAAGTAAGGGAATCGGGTGAAAGTGCACCCATCCTCTCAAGAAACTTAGAGATCAACCATCTGTGAGGGTTGATCGTCCTCTCTCTAGTGTCGTACATCGCCCAGATATCGTTAATGACTGTCCATGCAAAGGACAGTCTGGGCTTACCCTTGAGAAGGCGTAAAGAACCGTGATGTCCATATGTCTGACCTTAGACATGTCACTATCTCGTGGCAAGATGCTATTCACAGTTATCTTGTGAAGCACCTTGCATCTCGGGGACAAATCCTTCCTATTATAGGAAGTGGAAGCCGCTACTTCATCAACAGTTTGGTTAAACACCTTACATACCTGCTCCACCCAATCTCCGGACCAGGTCATATCAGTAAAGGCCAATTGGGCTTTGGATTTGTACTCGTACCCACGTTAGGTAGACCCTTCGTTGCCTACCCTAGTATCCAAATTAAATAATTGGCGATGGATGTGTCCCTACCGTGGACGGTTGCCTATCAATCTCAGCTCATTATATGAATTACCTGTCTCCCTCCGTAGGGTAGACATCCATTCCACTACAACGGCCTGGTGAATTAGTGGGCCGCCTAAATCAAACACACCCTCCCATCCCAAGAAAACAAAAAAGTAGAGAATCCCGTAGTCCTCAAAATCTGACCTCCTCACCCTCTTTTATACTAACACCTTGTTAAAATATTTCTTGTACATAGACAACTGAGGTCTAATCTCATCAGGGTGTTGGGATAATAACACGTTGAGGGTCCAATCTACAGGCACATTAACATGTTGGGTTCGTTGGCGTGTTTTTCTCGACATCTACAAGTTACCAATCAATCAAATATGTATGAGATAAATCAAACAATGTAATCTATAATTACATCATTCACAATTACGCTCAATATATTTAGATGCATATATGTATAAAGTTTTACGCTCAAATTTGCACAATGCTTATATATAGTCTATAATTTGTCATCATATTAAGTGCTAAACATATATCATATATCTATAGAATCCGTTAAGCACATAAAATTCACCTTCTAGCTAATTACCCAAACTTTATAAATTATAACTTATATGCTCATTTAGGCAACCAACTTTATAAATCCAACTTTTTTATAGAAATTAATCATGGCAAGTTAACTATAATTAGTAACTAAGCATATATCTCAACATACATTTACCAAGATTATCATCTAATTTATGCAATTTCACATACTTTCTCTCTAAAAAGTCAAAATCATCATGAAAACTTCATGGATGACCATGAAGCTCAAACTCCTATTTTCCTCAAAAAGTATGAAATAACTTGCATTTTAACAATAAAAACACTAACATTGATAATTGGAAGCTTAAGTACGGTAGAAATCTAACTTTTTCTTTGCCCACTTCTACACACAAAAATGCTTCAAAATGGATGAAAATACCCACCAAGAAGTGATTTCTAGCCTCGATCTTTGCTATATATGGTAATCTGAGTGTTTTGGGTCTTGGATTTGCAATTTTTAGCACAAAAATGGCACAAAGGAGATGTAGCCGCACACAAGCCATAGGGGAAGTGAGTTCTATGGTTTATGAAAATGAAGAAGGGGCTGAATTCTGCAAATTAACCACGATGGGGCGTAGCCCTGCGCCCATGCCTTCAAAATTTTGATTTTTTACTGATTTTTGGTACGTGGTGCAGCATATCCTTCTTGTTTGTGATAAAAAATGTGGTCTAAATTTTTTTTTTGTGGAGGCTAAATTAATTAATCATTATTAGAACCTACCCTCCCCAACATAGACCTTTGTGACGTCCTCGTCACATTTGAGCAATAGAATCACTTAACGATGAGAAATAAATCGGTACACATTCCTTGCTTAAAAATAAATTCAAATAAACTAAAATAAATTCAAACTCAAACTTTTAATTAAAAAAATTATCACACCACACTTAAAATTAAAAATAAACAACGGAAAAATAAATAAAGTACGGTTACAATCAGGAATCACACCACATCAGAAGTTTAAAACCAAAATAAAATTTAATCTTTATCATGCAAAACCAAACCAAACATAGCCAAATAACAACTTAAAACTCTTTTGAAGGTATGACAACTTCTTCTAACTCGCCCATCGTCATTTGGATATTCGTCAGCCAATCAGAGTGCACTTGAAACATCTGCTCATTCTTCTTTTGTCCCTCTTGCAGTTTCTCGATCTCTCTTAACAGATCTTTGTTTGCATTAAGCAGGCTACCCATGACGTCCTTTGGAATATCTATTTAAGATATCAATATAAATCCACGGTTGACCTTTTCCACAGCCTCTCGTTTTCGTCATCCACCTCCATCCTAGCTTTTCCTTTATTGCTTTGTCGTTCCTCTGAGTACTCGGGGGCAACGAATGGGATCAGGGTATGTCTAGGGGAATTAGGGCAGCGAATTTGGTAACCTAGATGGGTTCTCTCAAATACTAGCCCTAACATAGTAAGCTTAGTGAACCAGATCTCATTAGGGTTAAGGTATTTAATCGGTAGCTGCTCTGACACTTCCTTCTAAATAATAAAAAGCTCAGTTAACATTCGACAGTGTGGATAGTCTGTCCCTTAATCCATAACATTACATTCCCATAAATTTTCCATTATAATGTACCCCAGGGATATGGTCGGGTATCCAGTCATCAAGGCATGTACAAACAGGATTTCTTGGGGTCTAATGGTGGTCGTGTCTTGGTGTGTGGGAAGCAAGTTAAAAATAATAAACTTCCACAGTACCTTGGCCAGTGGGCACAAAGCTCCCCTTTAAAATGAATGTAGGAACTCACATCTTCTATTGACATCCCAAAGACTGTGGCTATCATCCCAACCCATTTCTTAGCCCAACCGCTAACTTTCCTCGTTCTACCCCCCTAGAATGTCTAGAGATGACCATAACTCTCTAGGCCGTGGAATATCGCCATCTACGCCAAACTCATCACACAGCTTCTTCCTAGAGATTGTCACCATCCTATTTCCTACTACACCCGTCAGCTCAAAATCATGATCTTCATATATGTCTGCTTTCCGAACAGTGGCGAACCACTGCTGGATAAGACTAGTGTGGATTTTGGGTAGTTCCCACTGTATTGCCCTAGCCCACCCCAACTTCTCGAAACACTCTAAAATTTCAAAACCCTCGAAATCGGGTTCTTTCAATGTTCGCTCAATATGAAATCTAGGTGGTTTACTGTTATTGGTATTTGGGGGAACTATAGGAAATTCCGCATTGAGAGGTTTCTCAAAGCGTACATTCTTAGGGTCATGTGTTCTCATCCTAGGGGTTCGGGTAAAACGGTTATTAACGGAGTGATTGCCGCTAGCGTTATATTGGCTCGACATCTGCAATTAAATACACGGAGAAATAGGATATTAACAATGGGTTTTCTATATGATAATGCATGAATAAATAAAAACTCTTTTTCTCGTTAAATGAACTAATCCTAGTTCTCACGAGCAATTATGAGCCAAAACTAGCCCTATTAATGCATGACTTGATAAATAAATATTTTTACATTTAAAATAACCCTTAGACAAATCTTTTTCAAAATATTAAAAATAAAGCATATTTGGAAAAAACTAAGATTTTTAATAAAACTTTTGCAAAAATATATTTATATTAATTAAATGAATATATAAAATTATTATTAACCCTTTTGCAATGAAAATAATGTAACCCCCAAAAATTTCATCACATGCATGCATGATAAATCCATAAAACTATTATAGAATGAAGCTAGGGGCGTTAGAAAGAGTATACCTTAGTAATCGTTGAGAAATACTATCACCGGATTTCAATAATTGATGTAGAAAGGGCGTTATTTGAGAGGTTTAAAGCTTTAAAAGCACAAATTGTCGCTTCTGAGATCAACTTTTAGGGTTTACGACGTTTGGGGCATGGGTTCTATTTTTATAACAATTTCAGTGCGTTGGGGCATAGGCCGGCCGCCCCCCCCCCCACACCCCCCCCCTCACCCCCGGCGCCCGGCGCCCGGGCCTCCGGATTTTTGATCTGGGGCGCACACAAGTCTCTAAACCCATTTCTTCAATTTTTAAAATTTTTATGGGTACTCTCTCCAACTTATGATATTAAATCAGGTTAAAATAATTTAATAATTCTGATGTGGGGTTCCTAATACTTAAATTAAACCTAATAAACAACTAGCACGTGCAACAAGCTGTTAAACCCCTCAGTATCCCAAGTGAACGAGTGTTGTCTCGTGAGGGTTTCCATAAACATAACCACAAAGTTCTCTGGGTTGCCTACCAGGAAGTGCTAAGTTTTACATTTTCAGCCAGACGTACTACTCCTAAACTAGCTTAACTAACTTTTGGATTTTCTAGTCTTATGAGTTCAGAGACTAGCATATTATTGGTGGCCCACTGAACATATAATTTTAGTCTATGTCCATTGACTTTAAATGTTTCACCACCTTTTGGGTCCTGATTTTCTACCGCACCATGTGGGTAAACTTAAGTTACTATGTATGGACCTGTCCATTTATTTTTTAATTTACCTGGAAACAGTTTAGTCTTGCGTTAAATAACCAGACTTTGTTTCCCTTGGTAAATATTTTATTTTTTAAGAATTCTATCGTGAAAAACCTTTGTTTTTTTCTTTAAAAATTTTTGCACTTTCGTAGGTTTCTCTACAAATTTCTTCCAATTCATTTAATTGGGATTTCCTATCTACACCGGCATCGTGCAAATTAAAATTAGTATTTTTAATTGCCCAAAGAGCTCGGTGTTTCAATTCCACTGGAAGATGGCATAGCTTACCATATACAAGTCTATATGTGGACATACTGATAGGTGTTTTAAATGCAGTTCTGTATGCCCACAGATCATCCTCCAGCTTTTGCGACCAATCTTTACGATCTAGTCTTACTGTTTTCTCGAGAATTTTCTTGATTTCTCTGTTAGAAATCTTGACGACGTTGCTATTTTATGATTAGCTCCATAATGTTTAAGGAGTTTAGCAAGGGCTAATGACCAAAAATAGTAACATCTTTTGTCATTTTTTTCATTAATAGCAACATTATTATTTTTTTAACATTAATAACAATAAATTCTGTTTTTTTATCAATATTAGCAACTTTTATCCCAACTAACTGGAAACTAACTGACTTTCAAATTAACTTAGCTGGCATGAATTTTTTTTGCTGAGTTGGACACCCACGTGTATAACCAGATGTACCAGGTTAAAATTTTGGGATCCTCCATGGTGGCATTCTCCCCCACCGGCTAGTGAAACCCGGCGATTCGCATTCTTGACCGATCCTCCGTCTTCATTGCCGGAGCTGTGTCCGCATTGTTACTTCTTTGGGCTCTCTTCTTCTCCAATCTCGACATAATCCCCATTTTCTCTCTATCCAAACAAAATTCCTGCAACTGTAACAACCAACTCGACCTGGCCTCCAACCTCAAATACGACCCACCCGTCTCAACCTTCTACAACGACTAAAGCTTCGGCTACACCCTCGACAAACTCATCAATAATTGGGACCGAAAAAGACGAACCTAGTTTAAACTTCACCCTTCATTCGATCCCAAGTCGCAAGAGCGAGTCTTTATCGTCACCCAATCACGATCAACCCCATGCAAAAGCCCAACCGGAGACCAATTCTTGTTAAGCTTTTACTGGAATAAAGTAGATTATTGTCGAATCCATGGTTACGATATCTTTTACAACAACGTCTTACTCGACCCCAGTATGCCCTCATGCTGGGCCAAGATTCCGGCTATTCGAGCGGCGATGGTGGCACATCCGGAAGCCGAGATGATAACCTGGTACATCTGGTTATACATGTGGGTATCCAACTCAGCAAAAACAATCCATGTCAGCTAAGTTAACCGGAAACTCAGTTAGTTGGGTTAAAAGTTGCTAATATGATAATAAAAAAACAAAAGTTATTGTTATTAATGATAAAAAATAATAATGTTGCTATTAATGAAAAAAATGACAAAAGATGTAACTATTTTTAGTCATTAGCCCGTTTAGCAAAATGTTGATTTTTAAAATGTGACCCTCCGTCACTGATGATAGCCCTCGGGATACCGTGGCGTTCAAAAATATTTCTTTTGACAAATTTGCAAACAACCCGGTTATCGTTGGTTCTTGTAGCTTCTGCTTCCACCCATTTGTAAACATAGTTTACTCCGACCAAGATATATTCGTACCCGAATGATTTTGGGAAAGGTTCCATAAAATCAATCCCCCATACATCGAATATTTCGACAATTAGAATCGGGGTCATGGGCATTATATCCATGTTTGCAATGCCGCCTGATTGCTGGCATCTTATGCATCCTTTAACGAATTCATAGGCATCCTTGAAAATTGTGGGCCAGAAAAACTCACACTGTTGTATCCGGTGACCAGTTTTCTTTGCACTGAAATGACCACCGCACGTATGCATGGCAGTGTTTAAGAATATCCTCATTTTCAGAATCAGGGTCACAACGTCTCATGATTTAATCTGCTCTTATTTTAAATAAATCAGGCTCATCCCAAATATATTTCCTTGCTTGAGCATAGAAATATTTTCTCTGTTGTGAGTTCCAATGCTCCGACAATCTTACTGATACGAAGTAATTGACTAAATTCGCAAAACAGAGAATTTTTGAAATTGATAATAATTGCTCATCAGGGAAGGAGTCCCTGATTTGATCAGTTAAGTTCGTTAGGATTAATTGGAGCCTAGATAAGTGATCGGCAACAACATATTTTGTGCCTTTCTTATCCCTTATTTCTATTAAATTCTTGAAGCAGAAGGATCCACTGAATCAATCGAGGTTTGGCATCCTTCTTTGCCAACAAATGTCTTAAAGCACTGTGGTCTAAGTACACAATTACTTTTTCCCCCCAAATCTATGATCTGAATTAATCTAAGGCAAATACTACGACTAATAATTCTTTTTCCGTAGTCGTGTAATTAATTTGTGCCTCATTAAATTGCGTAGTAAATCACCACTGGCTTTTTCTC
The DNA here is from genome assembly GCA_020465985.1 of Centrapalus pauciflorus. NCBI lineage: Eukaryota > Viridiplantae > Streptophyta > Magnoliopsida > Asterales > Asteraceae > Centrapalus > Centrapalus pauciflorus. The sequence goes on from JAANYP010001206.1 coordinate 27,134, forward strand.
TAACTTTTGACCTAACACAGCACCAACTGCATAATCACTCGCATCACACATGATCTCAAAAGGTTGAGACCAATCTGGAGATTGCAGAATTGGTGCTTCATTCTCAAATGCTTGCATACAAGCTTCATCGAAATTAAATTCAATATATTTTGATAGAAGATTGCATAATGGTCTAGAGATTTCACTGAAATCTTTAATAAAAAACCGATAAAAACTGGCGTGGCCTAAGAATGGCTTTAGAATGATCTTATTCCCTTCACACTGAGGACGAACTTCGGGCTCGTTCTCATTTTCAGGGTAACGAATAGGAGAAGGGTCGACACATCACCAGGGCGGTAATGTGACTCAACCGTCCTTCTAGCGTGTTCACACATCCTAACAGCTATACGCTCAGGCTCTTCTTATTCATGATGTCTTGGCGAAACCGGAATCTCCAAAGTGGGAATTTCTTCCTCTTGTTCGTTTTCGTCTTCCGTATGTATACGCTGATCGTTTAAATTCTCTGTGATTATTATTTTTTATTTTGGTAACCTGACAGTCTTTCGGTTAGATTTAGCTACTTTTTCTACTTCAGGTAATGTGATTTACAGTTTCATATCAATCAAATAACAATTTAAGAACAAGAACAATTCAGTAATCAAAACTAACCAAATGATTGTATTCCAAAATGTCGATTACAAGAATGATGAGAAGATCTTCCAAACTGTTAGTAACCGTATTCTTTGAATACTATTTTGCCAAAAGAGAAAATGTCAGACTCCTTACATTGAAAGTCAAACTTACTATATGTATACATATTTTTCACAACTATGGAAGAATTACAAAACAAACCCTATACTTTGACTTCCATCAATTACAATATATTCTAACAATCTCCCCCTTTGATGGAATGTGCAAAGTCTTTAAATCGTCAGTCCAAGCTTTTGTTCAAACCTTCTTATGCTTTTCCGATCCGAGAGCCTCCATTCAATCTTTGAGATGAATTCTACCATCAGTCTTCGGTCATTCACAGATAAGGCTCCTTTCTTTGTCTTTCTCTTCTTATCGGATGCAAGCTTTCCTTTTAAACCACTCAAAACTTTGTTCAGTGTACCATCTGAAAAATTGTTAAGCTCTACACTCCTCATAGCCCTTATCTTCTTGTTTCTGTCTTTGTACATAACAGCTGGATGCTTTACCATGACGACTTGATATTCTTTCAATTCTCCAGCAAACTTGATATCTCTATGTGGAGCTGTCATTCTGCAGATCTTGCACTGACATCAATACCAATTTGGTATGCATGAAATGAAAGAGTGTCTTCAGAGCAAATCTGCAGTGTTCATTTCTCTTATTTCTGCACAATTCATCAAATAGATCTTCAATGTCGACCAGGTGCATATTGAACATATCAGCTTCTGTGAATGTATATGTATTTCCATCAGCTCAAGTAACAGTGAACGTCGGATAGAAAATCTTAACGAATCTGTCCTTTTCTATTTTAACAAGATCAACTATCCTGAACTCACTCTTAAGTTTCTCAACTTCTTGTGTCTTATTCCTCAGAAAGCTAGCATAGTTGACCAGATTTGGCATGTTTGGCTCTAAGACCCTAAACAACTTAAGGAAAGAACATGGTGCTTGTCTTTTGCAAAATATTCTTTTCTCCAGAATGTCTTCAATATACGGCATTTTGTTCCTTTTCCTTATAAACTCTGCAGATCTTTTAGCTGGAAGCTCAAATTTCTTTACTTTGTTCTTGCGGATCTCATCTTTGTTCAGCAGAGTAAGCATATCTTGAATTTCTCTTTGAACAACCTGTTGTGCTTCAAACCTGAGCCTATGTTGCTTTTGAGACTCATCTGCCAGCACATGTTCATTAAAAAATCTTTCCATCACCTCAACCTTATTTAACTCAACTCTTACTTGACTACCAACATTTTCCACAGGAAACTCTTCAGCTTCTTCCTTAACTTGAACCACAACCTCAGGCTTTTCAACCGTTGGTGTCGATATAGTATCTTTCAGAATCTCCTCGACTAATCCTTCTTCCTCTTCAATCCTTTCTCCTCGGAAATCAACATCAGTTTAATTACATCATCATCTTCAGAAACTTCAACATATTCCTCTCTCTCTTCTTCTACACCTAGAATACTTAACTCTTGATCCTTAACTTGAACATCATCTTCAGAATCATTATATTCTTCAAACTGTAAATATCAGACTGAATGTTCAAAGGAACTGGAACATCTTCATAAAGAATCAATCCCAGCTCACTTTGTTCACTAGCCGATTCTTTTGTGCTCCCTGCTTCTCTCTCTTTGACTTCTGCTTCTTTTTCTGGGTACGTTATCATTAAAACCCCAGGTGTAGATTCATCAAGCTTTCTCCTCTTCTCCCCCTCATGAGGAGCATCATCGGAGTCCTCATCATGCTCATCATGTTTTCTCTTAGATGAGGAAGCTTGAGCCTTACATGTTTCTTCAACTGCCGCAACTCTCTCCGATAAATTTCCCAAAGCAGTTATCACCGTGCTTTCCAAAATTATCATCCGCTCTCTCATTTCATCAAATTGTTCAAAAACGAACTCTTTCAACTCTTCCTTTAATTCATCGATAGCTCGATTTGACTCAGATTGCTTCATCGTTTCTTCTGCAACTGACTTTCCCTTTAAAAACTTGTGAATGTTTGACATCTGTGCCATCACTTCAGACAACTGAGCAAATACATGTGTATTCACCCTGGCAACAGCTGCATTCAATGCTTGATTCAACGTAGATTCAGTAATAAAAGGGGATAGAGTCACCACTGGGTCACTTAGACTTCCAGTTGTCACGACAGTCGAACTTGTGAAAAGCAAGTCTGTGTGGCCAGTACTCAGAGATGGCAACGTGGTCGCTCTGACTGGACTTCCACCCTCTTCAAGTGACGGAGCAATAAATGCTTCCGTAGCTGAGGATGTTCCGGTGGGAACACGAAGTTCAGCCACACTTACTTCAACAGATGAAGTCAACTCTAGTGTCCTAAGCTGTATAGGATCTATACTCTGTGAATGAATTGAAGTCGTACACTCGGGCAGATGTGTACTTATTTCAATATCCATCAAGTCCAAATGACTCTCGGATAGACAATATGGTTCATCCCGGTGCTTAAATGAAACAATCTCCTGTTGAGAGGAGACTGAGTGGATGGTTGGGTGTGCAGTCGTCAGTGGGATACTGACTTCTTCAATGCTAACTCTCATAGGAGAGCTAACAGCAGATGTGGTTAAACCCTGGCTTTCTAGGCTTAAGGCATCCCTCACACTCTCTTCTGCAATACTCACTATATCCATCATCACAATCCCTCCCTCATGATGATCACCACCATCAGCACCATCATCATCATCATCACCTTCACCTTCTTCTTCTTGAATATCCGATAAAGTTCTCTCAGAATCAGATTTCTGAGCCTCTTCCTCACCACCCCTTACAACGTCAGCTCCCTCACTCACTGGTTGGCTACCATGAACTTCAGCCCTGTGCTGAGGTTCCTCTCGTCCTAAGACTCCTTGGGTAAGAGATCCCGGTTCCTGGGTCTCTATTGGAGCATGATCTATCCTATATAATTTTACATGCTCACTCTCTTGATCTGCAAATTTCAACAACGACTCTGGAATCGGCATGATATTTGCATTCAGAGAATCCGGCACTTCGTGTAAACTCATCATTACATAATCAGGACATCGTTGTGAGTTTGCTCGCTTCGGTATATTCTCATTGGCTCTTAGAATTCCTCGGATTAGGATTTGAATGAATCTTTGGAGCGGAACAAACTTCCTTGCTTTATTTGTTGTTTTGGCCAGTACAACCTCCTTTAAGTCTTCCTAGATGCACTGAGCATAGTCGTAATGCTTATTGAAAGCAATTCCATGCAATATCCGTAGACTATGAATGCTACATCTGTCGATGCCTGTATGCTTAAAGTCATACACCTATTGATGATTCCAAATAGCGTGTACCATTCCCCATTCAATCCATTTCTATGAAATTTGGAGCTCTTTGGTAGTGGATTTGAGTAGCCCAGGCATATCAAATCATGAACTAACTCCTCATCCGACACAAAATCTTCAAAATCAGCCAACTCAGGAAAGTTAACTGTGTCTATTCGTCTTGGAAGAAATAGGTTGTGACGAAGTCTGGCAAGAGTGATTTTGGTTTTAAACTGGTCTATGGTTACTTTGAAGTGGTGATTGCCATCAGCAGGAACAAACTTGACTGTATGCCAAAACTGTTGTAGGTAGACCTGTGGGATTGAAGGTTTATACTGAAGAAGATAACCTAACGGATGGCCTTTGAGAATATCTACTATTATAGGATGACTGACTTTGATAACCTTGGTATCCAAACGATGGTTATTATCTCTGAAAGGTAGGCAATGTTTGGGTTTGACCAATTGGTTATCTGGAATGATGGTTGAAGGTGAGGGTCGTGCAACAGAGGTTGAACGAACAGGTGTAGATACGAGTGTATGATTGAATGATGAATGAGAATCAGATGAATTGGAATTCTGAGACTGAACTGGAGATGCCATTTGAAAACCTGTAAACAAAGAAAAATCATGTTAGTCAGAACAGGTAAACAAATGAAAATCCTTCAAATGTAGAAAAAGTATAACAATTCATCAGAAATTATAAAAACTAGTGATTTTCTGTTTAAGGCATCGGGATTCCAGACAATAATAAACTATTATTGACAGGATTCCAGAGTCAATCGTTCAGAGACCAATGTTAGAAAAACACAAATTTATAACATTTTCTTGAAAAAATGTCACATTTTTCTTAAAACATGAAAAAATTCAACACTTAGTAAAAATCTTATTGAATCTCGATTAATATTGCAATCATCTCGAATAAGTCTATGTAAATCTCAGATGACTCTTGAACCAACTCGGATTGGTCCATGTATCAACTCGAATAAACTATTGGCTATCTCGAATAGATTAGAGTGAATCTTGAATAAGACTTGAATCAACTCGAATTACATATGGATCAAACTCGAATAGAACATGAAGATTCTCGATTAAGTCGTGAAGTTTCTCGAATGATCAATTAGTCCAACTCGAATGAAATAAGTGTTAAACTCGAATGAAACATGAGAGCATATGGACCATCTCTATTATGTCTAACACACAACTCGTATGAAGAAGGAACTTCCTCAATAACAACATTGCCCTAACTCGAATAAAACTCGGACTATGTATCAATCGAGACTTAAGTTCTGAAATTTTCTAAGTCCAACAAACTGGTCAACTCGATTGAAAAACATACTTTCTCGATTAGCATTTTAGTCAACTCGAATGACACACATACTTTCTCGATTAGCATTTTAGTCAACTCGAATGACACTATGTGTTTTATCGAATGCACCTTTGATCGAGAAAATGTTCTTGAAAATATTTTTCAAGTATACTCACTGATATTCTAAAAACTGATTCCAGGAACATTTTCACCAATAAAAATTATGAACCATACTCGAAAATCAATTTCAAACACACTTGATTTACTGAACTTTGAGTAAAAACAACATTAAAGTTGTTAAAAATTCAAATTTCAGAAACAGTAAGAACACGAAGATGTTTGAAACTAAAATCGAACTTTCTGTTTGTGTGGTATGAGTTGAACCATGAAATTTCAGATTCATGTTCACATTCATAAACCAAAACTTACCACACATTTAATTTCAGTTTTATGAACAACAAATTCTGAACACCATGAACATTCAAATACGTAAAATATACGAACACATATATCTCAATACTGAAATGAACTTTGTACAAATACAATAAGCAAGAAACAACTAAAACATTTACTCACAATCTGATGAAAAGATTTATTCAGTCGATGATGTTTGTGGGTTTTCGGTTTCTTAAAGGTGAAGAAATGTTTTTGGAGAAGATGATGAATAGGCATGTATCCGAAAAATTGAATTTGAAATTGAAATTTCAAATTTATATGTTGTAATCTAAACCGGCCCATATTTTATTGAAAACAAAATTGACCGGCCCAAATTTGAATGCAAAAGAAAATTCGGCCCAACTTCAACTCACATTTCTTAACCCAATTATTTAAACCCATATTATCTTTTCAACAAACATTGTGATTAAACAAAAAAAAAATAAAACAAACAAAAAACAAACAAAAAAAAATTTGATTTAAAAAAAAATTAAAAACAGATTTAAACACAAGTAACAAACATTTGAAAATTCACATAACCAAAAAAAAAATTAACAAATATAACAATCAAAAAAACATAAAAAAAAATAAACTCATCATAAAAAAAATTATAAACTAAACTAAAAAATTCAAAATTCTCCCCCTTTAATTTCTGAATGCTGCTCCCCCTCAAATGTGTATCATATTTCTCAGCTCAGCTCCCCCTACAAAATATCAGATAAATTGTATCAGATTTTCTCAAAACCAGATAAATTCATTTTCTGCTCCCCCTGCACATGACAATCCAGATCTTGTTAAATTACAAATAATATTGAACTTTTAAGATTCAAGAATTTAACATCAGATTAAAATCAATAAAAAAATGAAAATTTAAAATTATTAATTGAAACTACAGAATTATTAAATCTTAACGATTCAACATACCTAATTTGTATACCAAAAAATTAAACCTTTTTTCATCTAACGCTTTGGTAAACAAATCAGCTAGTTGATATTCACTAGGCACAAAATATAATTCTATATTTCCATTTTCTACATGATCTTTTATAAAATGGTACCGAATGTCAATGTGTTTTGTTTTTGAATGTTGCACCGGATTTGATGCAATAGCTATTGCGCTCTGAGAATCACAGTAGATTGGTATTTTCTTTGGTGTAAACCCGTAATCGCGTAGTTGGCTCTTCATCCACAACACCTGAGAACAGCAAGAAGATACAGCAACGTATTCTGCTTCAGCTGTAGACAATGAGACACAATGTTGTTTCTTGGATGACCAACACACGGGTTTGTCACCTAAGAACTGTACTTCTCCAGACGTACTTTTTATGTCCATCTTATCACCTGCGTGATCAGCGTCAGAAAAAGCAGTTAGATTAAATGAAGATTCTCTAGGATACCACAAACCAAGGTTTGGAGTTCCTTTGAGATATCTTAAAATTCTTTTCGCAGCTGTTAAATGTGATTCTTTAGGATTCGCCTAATATCTTGCACAGACACATGTAGCAAACATAATATCCGGTCTACTTGCTGTTAAGTACATCAATGACCCAATTATACCTCGATAGTGAGTTACATCTACAGGTTTCCCCGAAACGTCCTCATCGAGTTTTGACTTTGAATCCGGAGCCATGGGAGTTTTCATAGGAGTTGTGAATTCAAATTTCTAGCAATTCATAACAACATTAAACAATATATGAACAATTATAACAATCTAACACAATCTATTGAATGATTAAGAGAAGAATATTACATTTGGTTCATGGCTTTCTTGCAAAGCAAACTTCTATTCTCTCTCTAGATCCGTATCCACTTTTTATTCTGTTCGATCACATACAAAATAGAAATACTACTTCTATTTATATACACACTATAACTATTGTGTATTTACAATAAATTCCCCTGAACTATTACAAAATATTGTTTTCAACTCTACTTATAATTGTACCCAACAATCTCCCCCTTAGAGATGAAAACAATTTTTCATTTAAAGTTCTCTGTTCAGGTTAATTCTTATCTTGAATCTTCTTCTTTTCTATGATCTCTGAATCTTCTGATTTAGAAACTTCTTCTTTATTGTCTCTCTTTGATCTTCTCATCTCTTCTTTTCTGATCTTCTCTTTTCTTGATAGGACACTCCCCCTTGAATCATGAATGCTATTAAATCTCTTTCTTGATCAATTGTCTTGAGATGATGTAGCAATCGTCTTCAATCTACTCAACAGTTGTCTCTGAACTCTAGCTTTTCTCCCCCTCATGATGATCATAAGAATTATGAACATCATGCAAAATCTTCAGAGACATAAGTGCAATGAATTTACAATTGAGGAAATACGACAACAATTACAACTCAGAAATTACAAATTGATTTTCTCCCCCTTAAACTGATATCTCTCTCCCTATACAAAGCAGATTTATCTCACCCCCTCAAAAAGTTCACTCCCCCTCGAATTGATACTATAACTTTTTAGAACAAAAACAAAGCTTTTCAACTTTGGGGAAATGAAACATATTCATTTTGTGAGATAACGAGTCCAGGTCCACATAGGATTCCTGTTTGCACAATAGACAAAATCTATGTGACCTACTTTCAGTGCTGGCATGATGGTAACACTGGTAGGATTTCCAAATAGTCATCGTGAAAGAATCACTCATATTTGTTCCGGCTTAGTCACTTTGGACTAGCAGTTTATAGTCACGCAGACTGTTAGACTCGATGTGTCCTAAAAGTGTATATAATTAGCTCTAGACACAATGTGCATCAAATGAAATTGGAGACCGGAGCAACTGTCTTCCTTGTTTCAATATCAATAATATCTAAATGATATATCGATAGAAATGTGCTATATCTCCGTGATTATTGAAACAGAAATCTTTTGAGAGATAACTGAGTAGTTGGTGGGGTTAAGTGCATGCGTCACTGGGTCCATGACGTCTTTTTCAATATCAAGTCGCCTAGGGCTTGATAGATTATGTGGATTACCCAGCAGACACAGTGTAGGTAGGATTTTATTTTCTTCAAATCCTTTCTCAATACTCAGCTCTCGGCATTTTTCAACTAAGCTCCCGCTGGCTCACTTTTAAGAAATGAATTCAGTCAGCTTTATAGCAAAAGCATGATCTGATGCACCACCATCTCCTTTCAATATCAATATCCCTCTCATTTACATTTTATCTCTGCTCGACCCTGTCAGTATCCCGTGATAACTGACACTTCTCAACTAATAAACCTAAAGAACCCTCTCCCACACAAACTATAGATGGTTTGCTTCTGGGGTAGGTCTTCCGGTTCTGGTTAGACCATAGAAGCGATATTTATGCCTGTCACTCAGATTGGTGCATAATCGGAGTCAGCAGAAATAATCTTAAGCGTTTCAGCTCATGGGATACCAAGAAATTCAGCTCATTTGATATCGGAGATGATAATCAGAATAAATTTTGAGAATGATAATTTGGGAGATAGCAGAATGAAATGTACAATCTGATATAAGATATGAAATGAATCAGACTTGTTATGAAAGAATTAGGTCATGGAGAATATGAGAGAATTCTTTGAACGGGAGAATATTAAAGAGAATCTCAGAAGTAATGAGATTTTGAACATCAAAGAGATTAAATCAATTAATCGCAATGAGAGATTCAGAGAATCAGAAGATTATGAAAATATTTTTCTTTTCAGCTCAAAAAATCTTTTTTTTTTTATGTGTGTATCAGATATTTTCGTGAAAAATTACACACAGTTTTGAAAAATGTCATCATCAAAGTGCGTCTGAAACTCCCCCTGGAAATAAGCACACACAGTTAGTCAACTCATTAAAATGAAATCAGGAGCAAAAAATTATAAAAATAAAACTCCTCTTTATCAATTCAGCTTCAGAGTTGAAATCAGGGCAGGAATTCCAGAAATATTTGTCTTTCAGACTCGGGTTCTAATCTGAAGTGATTAGAAGCCATTTGTCGCAGAAGCTTGGGTTTCAGTCTGAAGTAACTGAAAACCATTGTCTCTGGTTCATTGAAGTTCGGGTTCTAGTCTGAATTTAACTAGAAACCAATTTTGAGTTGAAGCACGGGTCTTGATCTGATGTAATCAAGAGCCTATTGAAATGAAAAACGGGTCCTTATCTGAAATGATAAGAAACCTATAACCTGCAAAATTTAAGATGTCTTTGGTATCCAAACAGATTTGGATCCAGACTTGTTAGCGCTCTTGGGTACCCATTTCAAAACAGGTTTTGGTACCCACTTGTACTTGGGTTTAGGTACCCATTGCAAGTTATAACTATCAGCTTCTCTTTCAAAAGCAGAAAACAAATTTCTTTGAGTATGAGAAAATTGAATATCTGAATTTCTAAAGAAACTTGAATTTGAATGATCAGACTTTTGCGAACTCTTCTTTTTGAAAAACTGTCCGGTTCTTGCCTGTTTCTGATAATACTTGGTATTTTTCTGTGAAAATGTTTTCTGATTAGAATGACCAGTATTTTCAGAAACTTTAAGAAAATTTGACTTCGAAGATTCACCGGTGTAAATCTTGACCGGAAGTTGTTCAACAATTTTATCTTTGCCGCTGTGTATCTTTAACAGATACTTAAGTTTAAGATCTGAAGAAGAATCAAACTTAGCAGAGTTAGTTAGATTCACTTCACTTTCAGAAGACAAACCAGAGTGATCAACATTGGATTTTAAACACACTGAAGAAGGGGTCTTAACCTTTGACTCAGTTGACGAAGTAAACACATGTAATTGTTTTGTAAGATGAAGTATCTGATCTTCCAAACTTTTGATAATGACTAAATTTGAATTTCTGTCATGATCAAATGATTGGTAATCAGATTTAAAAGATTGTTCTTTGATTAAGAACATTTGTCTTTCATCTTCAAACAATTCAGATTTTGATTTAAAATCTTGTTCTTTAAGTAAGAACTCATGTCTTTCCTTCTCAATCAAATCTTTAGTTAAAGACAACTCTTGTTGAAGAGCAAAAATTTCTTCATTTTTGTTTAAAATACAATTCTGATCAGTTGGTTTTGTCTTACAAAGTGTATCTTCAAGATCCTGAACTTTCTTGTAAAGATCAGATCTTTCAGGCAAAAGATATTTCAGTTGAGTTGCATTCTGAAAATTTTCTTGTTTCAGCTCATCAAGTTCTTTAAGTAATTCAGATATTTTCAATTGATGAGCACAACTCTCAGAGTTTTGTTTTTCTTTTAAGTTTTGAATTTCTTCATTCAGTATTTGTACGTCACGTAACGCCAAATGTTTATCAGTATTTAACTGAACGAGAATGTCGTAATTGTTCTTACGAATCTTTTCAGATTCAGTAAGTTTGACAATCAGCTCAGACTTTGAAAATTGTTCAAACATCATTATGAATTGCAGAAAAATGTACTTCCAAGATCTTTTATGGACTTATGAAAATTTGAATGAATCTTGATTGAATAAAACTGAATCTTGAATGATTAATTTGTTAAAAATCAGCTCTGATTTGACTTTTTGACGTTGAAATTTTAGATTTTCTGCAGAAAAATGCCAATAACTTTTTTCTGGAGTGGAATTGGGCCTCGAAAATTTACCTAACCGGCTATGCCGGTTTTAGAAATGTAGATCTCTTTTCAAGCTTCGATTTGACGTATGGTAGGCCTTCTAACGATGTTCCAGTCAAAAGTTATGACCAATTTAAGCAGCTAAGGTCAAATAGTCAAAAGTATGATGAAACTCGAATGAATAAGGACTCAACTCGAGTGAAGAGTAATGAAACTCGAATGATAAAGTATTAAACTCGGATGGTTAAGTGTGAAACTCGAATGAAACACAATCAAACTCGATTGAAAGAGAATGAAACTCGAATAAGCTTGATGAAACTCGAATGATGAAGTATCAAACTCGAATGATGAAAGGATCAAACTCGAATGATTAAAGACTAAACTCGGATGATTCCTTATGAAACTCGATTGATACTTATGTTTTCTCGGGTGATAAGTTTATAAAACTCGAATGAAACATATCCTTTCTCGAATAAGTCTTTGATCAACTCGAATAAAACATAAACTTTCTCGAATAACTCTATGATCAACTCGATTGACTTCTTTGTAAAACTCGATTTACACTATGACCTTAGTTTCGCCCGAGTTTCATCATTTTTCAACAAAAAACAAGTTCAGATTCAAAAAATTTAACAAAAATTCATGAATTGATCTGAAATTAACAACGAAGATTCGTTTTTCACACAGAAACAACTTTTGTGAAACAACTTTATCCAATTTTCGATAAAAAACCAAAAATTAATCAAAAACTTCAAGAACACAAACTTTTTCAATAATTCAGAAAAATCAAAATTAAAATTTATGTGTTTGGAGTTATGATTTGACACTTAAATCCTCAGATTCGTCTTTAAAAACTCTACACTCGATCCAAAAATCAAACACTTTCATCCACAACATCAAAAACCATTTTGAATTTTCTGATTTTCGAACCAAAAAAAATGTAACAGTGTTTTTCAAATTTTCGAATTTTTTTTTTAATTCATTCAAAATCACTCAAAAATCAGCCACATTAGTCTCTGATACCAATTGTGAATTCAAATTTCTAGCAATTCATAACAACATTAAACAATATATGAACAATTATAACAATCTAACACAATCTATTGAATGATTAAGAGAAGAATATTACATTTGGTTCATGGCTTTCTTGCAAAGCAAACTTCTATTCTCTCTCTAGATCCGTATCCACTTTTTATTCTGTTCGATCACATCCAAAATAGAAATACTACTTCTATTTATATACACACTATAACTATTGTGTATTTACAATAAATTCCCCTGAACTATTAGAAAATATTGTTTTCAACTCTACTTATAATTGTACCCAACAGGAGTACTGTTACCCATGTTAAATTTCTTTAACATGTCTTCTATATATTTTGACTGATTGATAAAAATACCATCAGCTAGTTGTTTAACTTGTAATCCTAAGAAAAAATTTATTTCTCCCATCATGCTCATTTCAAATTTTTGGGACATTAAAAATGCGAATTTCTTACAAAATTCCGGATTTGTAGACCCAAATATTATGTCATCTACATATATTTGTATAACTATGATATCCGGCCCCTGACGTTTTATAAACAGGGTTGTGTCAACTGCACCTTTATTGAATCCACATTTCAACAGATATGTTGAAAGTGCATCATACCAAGCACGCGGTGCTTGTTTAAGGCCATACAGTGACTTATCTAAAATATATACATGATCAGGTTTCGAAGGATCAGTAAAACCTTCAGGCTGATATGTATATACTTCATCTGTTAGTTCCCCATTTAAAAACGCAGTTTTAACATCCATTTGATAAACTGTAAAGTTTTTATGAGCGGCAAAAGCTAAAAACATTCTAATCGCTTCGATTCGTGCAACTGGTGCAAACGTTTCATCGTAGTCAATCCCTTCTTGTTGGCTGTATCCTTTGGCAATGAGACGAGCTTTATTCCGAATGATTACTTCATGTTCATCCTTCTTGTTTTTAAAGATCCATTTCGTGCCTATAATGGATTTGTCTTTTGGGCGCCCAACAAGTCTCCAGACCTTTAACCGTTCGAAATGGTTCAGTTTTTCTTGCATCGCCACAATCCAATCAGCGTCCGAAGTGCTTCTTTTACATTCTTGTGCTCTATTTTACTTAGAAAATTTGAAAATAGACACTCGTTTATGGTGGCCCTTCTGGTTTGTGTAACATCCGGCACTGAACCAGGTTAGCAACAAAACCCTAATCCACATTTAATAGTCAATTATAGCCTAATCAATAGTCATTAGAACTTAATCAAATGATTAACAAGGCTTATTAGAAAACTCAACTCAATTAGAATCAAATTCATCGGTGCGATGAATCGGGAAATCAATTAATCCGATCAATTTACAATATGAGGGATTAATTCAACTAAGTACATAATTAAATTATGATTAGTAACACTAATCATACACTAATACAATTACTTAACATTAATTATGCAAGACTAACACAATTCATTAAAACAATGCATTCAAAAAGTATTTTGAATTTACAAGAAAAGGGAAATACAAGAATACATTCTAAATACATTTATACAAAAAAAAATACATATAATTATGGCCTAAAGGCCGGCCACCACTAGGAAGGACACAAGGACACAAGAAAACAATTTTTTTTATAAACCTCCATGACCCTTTCAACATCAAATCTTCCAATGCCACTCCCCTTTCATTTCAATGGTGATCTTACACTCTACCTCCACTCTTTGAAAGACCAACTTTTTCCCTATAAATAGAGATCACTACCATTCATTTTCCTCACACCTTCAAAGTCTAAAACTCTCTTTTCTCTTCTCTTGGTCCGGCCACAAAAGCACACACACAACACCTCAAAAATCTTTTTGTTCTTCAAGTGTTCAAGGAGAATTTCTTGTGCAACTCTTTCAAGCTCAAGTCTTCTACTCATTTTCATTCCTCTAACACATCGAAGTAAGTAAATACTAGCTTATTTCATCTTATGTTTATGTTTATATAAGTCTTGCATAATATATATAATCACCAACAACAACAAGTTTCATAAAAACTCAAGTTTATAAGTTTCTAGTTGTTATTTTAAAGTTGTTTCTTTAAATGTGTTCATGAATATATGAACACATTATAAGCATGTTAATATTATGAAAACATGTGTTATATATGTGGTTTTATAACTATTATGGCTTTTAAACAAGTTGTCTTTAAATAAACAACAAGAATCATAAGTTGTTTTAAATTTATAAACTACGGAATTTCGGCAGAATATTTGTATCGACTTTGAAAAATCATAATTAATTCATAACTCAACGAAATGAGTTGATTCTTGTCTCAAAAGTTAGATCTATGTCTTAACTATAGATCTGCAATTTTTCATAATTTATTTTGAAGTTTAAGACCTCCAGAAATTATTTGAGAAACCGAAAGTTTGACAGCTCAAAAATGGCCAACATAGCGTTTTTAACGAGATTTTTCACCAACCTAAACAACTCGAAAAATGGCCGTTCTTGATTCTAAAAATCCTTTGTATATAGTAGTTTAATGTCCTAGAAAACCAAAGTCTAAAACATTTTGGAGCTTGGTCAAAAACAGCCTCAAAGTAGGCCGAAAAACCTCCGAAAAAGCTGGAAAATTATATATATATAAACTTGACGTTTTAAGCAAATCTTATTTTTAAACTTGTAATGTTGGGTGATTTAAGACATAAAAATCTATAAATATACATATTATCATATATTAGTGATATTAAGTCCTTATTATCATTTAGGACTCGGTTAAACACCTCCGGTTTCATCACCCATCAACCAACGCACATTTGCATTTTTGCGCGTAGTTTTGCCATCACTAGTTCGGTGAGTCTTCATAGCCCCTATTTTTCACTATCTATTGGGGTGGAAATACATGCACTGTTTTTCATATGGACATCAAAACTGTTTATTTCTTATATGTATTACATGTTCGGATTCCATCAGCCCTTATATCATGAACCGTTAATTGCATTTATTTGTAAGCGCGAGTATATTGTGGATAGATCTATTGGGAGTCATGTCCCCCATTCGTGTTAGCTCGGTTCGGCTAACAGCGAGTGCATATATATTCAACACACGGTATTACGTATGGGAATACTGCACAGGGCAAACTCATTCTAATTAAGCTTCGGTTGCATGATGGTTTATGTAATACATACACGGAATTTATGATTTTATAAATTCAACTCATCTGATAATGTCCATACAACTGGTCTTTTCGCGTAAACCTATGAGCTCACCAACAATTTTTGTTGACGTATTTTAGCATGTATTTTCAGGTAATTAAGGCAAGTATGCCTTCAGAAGTAACCACTTTCAAGCTTCCGCACTTAAGGAGTCGCATTCTTTTTCAAACCGTCGGAGATTTATTTGCATTATTTTGGATAATTTAATTATGTATTCAAATCTCTGTACCTTGCGAACTACTCTTTATTATTTACGGGTTATGTAAAACGTTTCTACCTTTTGAGGTTATATCGATGTATTTTTGAAAACGTCCATATAGTGGTCGTTCATTATGATTATGGTCACGCTTCCGCGACGTCACGCTTCGTTGCCAATCGGGGTAGCGGGGTGTGACAGTTTGGACTGAAGCGGATGGATCACCAATAATGTTTTCTATTGGGTGATTTCTTGTCCACTTAAAAGTATGTGGAAACGGTTCTATTTGGTCTTGATTGGGATTACGATCTAGATATGTTGGTCGGGGGGTTACTTCAAATGTAGTAGGTGGGATATCTGAGTTAGGAGCTTCTGAATGTTCAGAATTTAAGGGGGTTTCAGAAGAATTTGGAGGTTCAATGGGTTGTGCAATCTCAGTTGTCAATTGCACATTTGTTGTTGAGGCTTCTCCAGTTTCTTCTGAAACTTGTTGATGAGAAAGATCAGAGACTACGACGGGATCTTCAGTAATCCTGTCAGGCACCAAATTTAGAACATTAGTTTTGGGCTTTTCAAAATAGTCTTCATAAAAATTCTCAAACAACTTATGTAATTCTGAGTGTTCAGCATTTTGTTCAGATGACTCCAATGAAGTCTGCGTTTTAGGTTCGGGTCCTGAACTGGTGTGTTCAGAAGCCATTACCACTCCTTCATCAAATTTGACGTTCACGCTCTCGTTGACTGTCTTAGTTCTCTTGTTGTACACACGGAAGACAACCGACTCCTTTGAATATCCGATGAATATTCCTTCATCTGCCTTTTGATTAAACTTTCCAAGATTATCTTTGTCGTTTAGAATAAAGCATCTGCAACCAAAGACATGGAAAAATTTAATATTAGGTATTCGTTTATTAATCAATTCATAAGGAGTCTTTCCGAATCTCTTATTTATGATTGAACGATTCTGTGTGAAACAAGCTGTTGCAACTGCTTCTGCCCATAAGAATAACGGTAAATTTGAATATGCCAGCATCGTCCTAGCTGATTCCACTAGTGTCCGATTTCTTCTTTCAACGACACCATTTTGTTGTGGAGTTCGAGCAGCTGAAAATTGATGTGTAATTCCTACAGAATTCAAAAATGAGTCAAGCGATTTATTCTTGAATTCTGTATTGTTATCTGAGCGGATTGATTGAATTGTGAGTTGCAACTTCACTTGTATTTTCCGGATGAAGTCTATGATAGTTTTGGTTGCATCCGATTTGGACCTCAGGAAGAAAACCCATGTGTATCGTGATTAGTCATCAACTATCACCAATACATATTGTTTCTTATTAATGCTTTGTACTCTCATTGGTCCACACAAATCCATATGTAGTAATTCCAGTGCTCTCGTGGATGAGTGTTCGGTTTTGGATTTGTGTGAAGCTCTCGTCATTTTTCCTTTTTCACATGCGGCACACAACTGCTCCTTTTGGAATTTGAGAGTTGGCAGCCCTTTAACTAACCCTCCTTTCGCTAGGTTGGTTAATTCATTGAAGTTCATATGTGAAAGGCGACGATGCCATAGTCATGCTGTTTTAGATGTAGCTTTTGACAGTAAGCAGACATCTTTCTTAAGATTAATCGAGGCTAAATCAATGGAGTACAAATTGGTTTTCCTGTTTCCTGCCAATATTTTCTTTCCTTCTCCGGATCTGATGCTGCACCGATTGGCTTTGAAATTGACTTCTAATCCTTTATCACACAACTGTCCAATACTAAACAAATTATGTCCAAGACCATCTACATGAAATACCTTTTGAATGGTAATTTTGTCATATGTGAGACTCTCGTATCCTCTGATCGGACAAAACTGATCATTTCCAAATCTGACCGTCCCAAAGAACTTTTCTACAAAGTTCGTGAGTATGTCTCTTTGTCCAGTCATATGCTTGGAACATCCGGAGTCAAGATACCAAACATGGTTTACCTATAATGTAACATCCTCGGATTTATTTTTATTGTATTTTGGTTAATTAAGTGGAAAAATATATATTTAAGTTAAAATTTGAGCAATTATTATGTATTTGGGATATTTAGAAGTTTGTTGTTATTTTAAGAAAATTTGAACTCTAAATCATTGTTATGGAGTATTATTAATTTAAAAGTTATTGATGATAATTTTAAGATTAAATCAGTATTTTCTGGAACCGATTAAGTCGAGGGGAGAAATGTGCAAAATGGTGAAAATGGGAATAAAATAAGTTAAGTCTTCATTTAGTCACCATTCTTCTCTCTCTCTAGACTCTCTCTCTAAAGAATTTCCTCTCTACATCTCTCTAAGTTATCTCACAAACCGACCGTCAGATTTTCGAGAATTATACGTCATCGGAAAGATATCGAGGAGTACAACAACAATCTACAAACGGATTTCTGATTTCGCACGAATTGAGGTAAGAATCGACCTTTTGTAAGTTTATAGTTTCGGTTTTGAAGTAAACTAGAATTCGAATCTGTCATTTTATGTAAATTGGAGCTTGTTTTGCTTGAAATATTGCAAGATTATGATAGTATATGCATAATAGAATCGAATCTAGGTATCATACATGATATATCAGTGATTTTAGGCCTTAGAATGAAGGATTTAAGCTGAAATGATGAACAGACTCGAATATTGTAGGTCCCGAGAGGTTCCCAAAGTATATAGTTATAAGCTGTAGAGGGGGGTGAATACAGCAATTTAAAAACTAGACACTCTTTTCTCAATGTTTGTATGTATTATCAACAATTTGTTAATTACAAACAAGCTTGAATGCGGAATAGTTCAAGCTGAGATGACAGATACAACAGTATGCTTACTAGTCTAAGACAGACTCAAACTAGTATACAATGAATACACTCACTAAGAAGCACTCACTGTGTTTTACAAGACTTAAAGGAACGGCTTATGTAGAACAGCTTATACACACAGATGCTGGTTTACACAGAAGGTTTGCATGCATGAAAATCACACTTGCACGTTCACTCTTGGGTTTCAGCACTTAGCTTTCTTCACACTTCTTTCTGACCTTAGAAGCTTCCTTTTATACTCACTTAGAGGATCTAAGAGAAACATCTTCATTGGACGGAATGAAAAAGGAGAAGTCTTGTTGAAAAGACAACATAACCTTTTCTGCACTTTTCTGAAAAGCAGACTTGTCTTCATATGTGCAGAACTTTTGTCTTTTTACTTTGTCTACTGTTGCATTGCCTTTAACTAATTTAGGAATGTCAACTTTGCGTCTTTCTTCCTTGTAAAGGCCTATTTTGATATAAGAAAAAGGTCTGTCACCCTTTTTCAAATAACCTTTTGTCTTCATGTTACAGAACAGCTTGGGCAGGCTGAGCAGTTCTGTTTTCCACTTTGTCTTCGACTTTGTAAACTGTCTTGTAGTCAAAAACAATACATGATGACTTGGAAACATATTCCATAAAGTGTTTAGCCTGTTCACAAAGAACAGGTTCTGTTCACAAAGAACAGAACACTTTAAAATTGCCCAAGCTGCTCAACAGTGTAGAGCAGCGTAGACAGTTTATGTCCAGCCTGTTCAGCAGACAGAGCAGCTTGGACAAACTGTCTTTGTTGCAACACATGCAACATATAGAACAGCTTTAGACTGATAGTGCAAATCATTTTCAGGTTTTAATAAGGCATATAACAGGCTTTAAATTCAACCTTCAAATGCATCAACAGGTTTGATTATAAATCTCCCCCTCAGATGTAGAACAGGTTTGACTGAGGCCTTTTTGTGCCTAACAATCTCCCCCTATTTGCAATAACCAGTCCAAGCTGGTCTTATCAAAAATCACTATATATTTTTACAGTACATTTTGCTGAATTGAAATTACAACATTACAGTAAAGTAAAAGATCAGTTTATATATACACTGATTCTTGACTACACTAGAACAACACATGTTCTTACAAGAGTACAACTAATGTACTAATGTATTTTACAACTAATGTAAAAGCAAAAATTACAACTTATGTAATAATGTACAACTAATGTACAGGATGTACAACTAATGTACAAGATGTTTGGACTGTTTGAGTTGGGAGCAGATAATGGCAAGCCTGTCCAACTGATGGACAGCTTCCATTCTTCACCTACCCAGATGGTAGATGGACTTCATTACAATGGAGGTGGCATCCCTTCATTGAATCTTCTTTCAAGTTCTTCCCTTGTTTCTTCCATTTCTTCAATTTCAACTCTGAGAAACATAAAGTTAGAATCTTGAAGCTCACCTCTGTCATAAAAACCTTTCAGCTCATCCCAGATGGCTGCTCTCCATAAGCTGGACTGTCTGAAGGAGGTGGCAATTCTGAAGGCTGCAAGCTGCTTAAGACCAACTTTGTGTAGGTCTGAAGCTCTTTGAAAACATTTCTTCTGAGATAAGGGATCTACAAAAAATGCCCCTAACTCAGGCTCTTCAATCACTTTGCCATCTTCAAATTCAACTCCTTCAGGCAGGCTGTGGTCAACTCCTTTAATTTCCACAGCATAATCTCCTTGTTCAATCATAATAAGGAGTTCTTCCAGCTCTGTATCCTTCTTTGTCCTTCTGGCCTTTATTTTGGGGTATGTCACAGAGACACCCTCTCTTACTTCTTTTGGAATCAGGCCCAGCTCACTTACTCTCTCCATCAGCTTCTTGATGTATGCCCTGATAGTCTTAGCCGTTTCTGACTTAGACTGGCTCAGGGCAACTGCCAGTTCCACCCATTCCCTGTATCCCATCTGTGCAACATCAGTGTGATCGTAGGATTCCATTTCAGGGCCTGTTGCACCCATCCTGGTGATCTGAAGCTTCCACTGTGTGCCTTTTCTTGAAATGGGAACAGCTTTGACAATCGCTTCCTTGGCAAGCCTTCTAGTAGCAACATCATGAAATTTCTTTCTAGCCAAGTTGTCAAAGTGGAATTTGGCTCTGGCAGAGGGTACTTGAGTCTTGGTCACAGAGACCTGAGCACCCTGTGCTTTTTCTCCCTCCTTTTCTCCTGCTGATTCCTTAGCAGCTTCCATTAATTTCTTTTGCACCTCCAAGGTAGACATTTTAATTTTCTTTGCTTCTTGGAGTGCAAAAGATTTAGCAGCTTTAGCAGATTCTTCTTCTTTTCTCAATTCCTCCAGAGCTTGAAGCTGTTCTTCTCTAAACTCAAAGTACTTGTGCATAGGAAGACCCATCTCTTTAGCCCTGGCTTTGTGAAACTTAAGATCAGCTGCTTTCTGCTGTTGTTGATCAATGGCTGCTTTTTCTTTTCCTTTAGCTGCTGCTGTAGTGACAGCAGCCTCAGGAATTTCCTCTTCTTCTTCTTCTTCTTCAGTTAGAATTAAGTGCCTCCTTTTACTGCTAGGCCTGTCCTCAGGAATGACTTCCTCCCCCTTAGACTGAGCAGGGTTTGGAGAGACAGCCTGAGTAGGCATAGCAGCTTGAGAGGCACCTTCAGCTGTACCTGTAGATGTCCCTGCTGGTTGACCAGTGGGAGTTGTAGGTACTGCTTTCTCCTTAGGAGAAGAGGTTTTCTCCCCCTTAGACTTAGTCTTCGAGGCAGATGACTTCTCCCCCTTTGAAGGAGATGGAACAGCACCTTCAACACCTGGTCTGCCTGAAGACACAAAGTCAGCAGGCTTACCAGCAGTTTTGGCAGCAGGTTTGGGGCCAACCAGGCTTGTCACTAAGAAAGCCAGGTTGTCCTTAACCTCTGCAAGCTGGGAAAGACAGGCCTGAAGAGAAGAGGCTTGGGAATCAGCAAGAGTGGTCAGCTTAACAATGTTTTCTCTATCAGAAGCTGTGAACAACAGGCTTTGAAGCTGTGCAAGATGGACTTCAAGAGTATCTTGCACATCAGCAAGGTCTGAGGACACAGTATTTGATAGAGAGCCAATAAGAGTGTTCAGGCTGGCCAATGTGTTAGGAAGGGTAGTGTGGCAAGAAGTGAGGAGAGATGACAGCTGTTGGGAAATGGCTGCCATAGAGGACACAGAGTCCTGTTGTAAGGAGAGGATAGAGGAGAGAGAGTTGGATACAGTTTGCAGCTGTGCAGTGAGTGCAATCAGCTGTGAAGAGTTGTCAGTTTGGGAAGTGACTGGGAAGGATTCTTTGAACATATCAAAGAAGCCTTTGAGCTGCTCAGACACAGAGTCTGAGATGATGGATGGTAGGGAGTGCATGGTGTTTTCCAAAGAACCAACTTTGTTGGTCAGCAAAGAAAGCTGATCCTTCAAAGGCAGGTCTTTGGGAGATGGTGGTGTATGGGTGGATTGTTTGGAGTGGGTAGATGGAGAAGATGATGATGAGGCTGGTGTTTGAGGATGTGATGGAGAGGGAAGAGGGACTTCGGACAGAAGCTCCATAGCCTGGGCAAAAGTAAGATGGCCCAAGTTGGAGGGATCAAGAGGTCCTTCAGCAGCGGCTGTAGCTGCATCATCAGGAGAAGGGGATGATGTTTGGGGCCTTTCAGATGCTGCTTGTGTTGCACCACCCTCATAAAGACCAGTGGTGGTTCCCTCTGCAGTGCCTTGGTCTAAAGGCACCTCATCATTGGGAGATGGGATATGCATTTCAACATCAGCAGTGGTGAAACCTGCTGATGGAATGTGCATGAAAGGAGCAGCCTCACCAGAGAGATGGTATAATCCCTGAGGTTCATCAGCTTGGGTTATTGGTTCCTCAGCAGCTGTTTGGTGTAGAACAGCTGTATCATGGGGAGCAGAAGTTTGAGGCTGAGCTGCTGATTGGTCTATATCAGCAGCGTGGACACCTCGTGCAGACTCAGGGTGTGAGGAGATATGAGTGGGGGACAATGTGGACACAGTATGGAGTGGAGAGGACTCCTGTCTTTCAATATCCTCAGCCTGTTGGGAGGCTGGGATAGTTGATGTGGGAATCTCCGTTTGTACAACTGGTTCCTGTTGGGAGGAACCAGAGGGTCTAGGCTGACTCAAGGGTGACTCAGATTGGAGTGAAGCAGGCTCCAAATGAGCTGAACCTGCTCCCAAAATAGGAGAGGCAGCTGGGGTTGCTTCTTTTTCAACTGAACCCTGTTGAGAGGGAACAGAGGAGATGGTTTTGTGGGCGGGTTTCTTTTTGGCTAATGATTTACGTTGGTAATGGATGGATGATGTGGGTGATTTTGGAGTAGGAAGAGGATCTGTTTGGACAGGATGTGAGACTGGGCTAGGAACAGTAGGGCTGACCTGTTCCATAGTCTCTTGTGCCACAGAGGCACCAGCCACAAAGGCTTCAGGCTCAACACATGAACCAGGGTGAGGAGTCTGCTCTTCCTCAGCCACAGAGGCTGAAGGAACAGACTCAGACTGAGCTGTTTTGGCCTTCTTTTTCACAGGCCCAGCTTCAGTTGCCAGGGTCCACCAAACCTAGCAGCCTCCTTATTGGTGTGGATAGAGGAGGCTCATTCTGCAGGACTGGAGTATAGAAAACTCTATTCCCTATAACTGGGAATGCAGCAGTCTTAAGAAGAGGCTGAGAGTTATAGAGACGCTCACCACAAACATGTCTGAAAATGAGGCTCAGAAACCTGGGATATCGAAGAGCAGCTGGTCTTGACTCTTGCTGCACCAGGTTCCTCAAATTCACAAAAATCCATTTGGCCATATCCATGGTAGTTCCATCCACAAGCTGCAGAACTACAGGGATTTCATCACGGCTCAGTTGGTCAAAGGAACCAACTTTGCTGCTGAAGCACATCACCACAGAGGCGAATAAGAAGCTGTAGGTAGGAGAGAGGTCCTTCCTGAACAGTGTTGCTCTAATTTTTGGTTCTGCTACACCACAAAAGTGCAGCAGATTCTTCATCTGTTCATCTTCAGGCTGTGGTCGATCATATTGTGCAACCACAGGGAGTCGAAGAACTTCCCTGAGCAGATGAGTGTTGATCTCAATGGTCTGAGTCCCATTGAGTATGGTGCCCTTGATGACTTTGGTTTCTTGGGATATAGGCACAGGTATACCAGAACTCATACACCATCTCCTGGTACAGGACACCAGGAGATGCAGTCATGGCGTAGTTCAACGGATGAACTTTCAGAAACTCCACCATTTGGTCATAGCCCTTCCCCACATAGTTTTTGGGGATTGTGAGGTTGGCAATGTAGTTGGTGGGCTTAATGGTCAGCATTGTGGTGATGGATGAGTGTTTGACAACATCCTCACCAACGAACACTGGGAGAAAGGGATTAGGTCTGTGAGCCATTTGGGAATTTTTGAGGTTTGGAGAAGCAGGAGACACTTAGTCGATTTTTAGGGTTCTTGAGGATTTCTGGAAATGATGAGGAAGACGAAGATGAAACAGTGGTTTGGTATTTATAGGATTTGAATGTGAGTGTGTATGAGAGAGAAGGTTTGGGCGGTTCGATTTGAAATGTTAGTTAACGGAAAACGGAACGGTTGTCCATGTCAGAAACATTTGTCAGACCACTTGACCTTTTTAATCACTAACACACGTAACCCACATTATCCGCAGTAATTAAGTTAAATAAAACATAAATTAAGTAACTTAATTATGAAGAAAGGTAATTAAACTTTTGGTCTACGCTGTTGGTCGAACCTGTGATGATCAGGGTCAACACAAGGTTCTCAGTCTTCAAGCTGTTCTCCCTTCAAACTGTGCCTTCAGCCTGTTCTCTTTTGCAAGAACAGGTTGTGTTCAATAGTTGAACAGGTTACAAGACAAAGACTTGTAAGACAGTGTGAAAGGAGTGAACAGGTTGAAGATTGGACCATCAGAGCAGGCTGGACGAGTAAACTGATTTTGTTCAGCCTGTTGTATGCTCAAGCTGATCAAGTTTTTCAGACAAATGACTAAGTACAAAACATGTATAACCTGTTCTGCCTAAGTTGTTCAGAGAAACTTGAGCAGTGTGAAACACACCAATTCTTAGACCTTTGAGAAACACTTAGTCACTCTTGTTTAACATGCCCAGCTTGCTGACAAGGTAATTAAACCTTGTTTCATCCAGAGGTTTGGTGAAAATGTCTGCAAGCTGTTCATTTGTGGAAATAAAACTTACCTCCACATTACTTTTCTGAATGTGATCTCTGATGAAGTGATGTCTGACTTCAATATGCTTTGTTCTTGAATGAAATACTGGATTGTTGGTGATGGCTATGGCACTTGTGTTATCACACAGAATAGGAGTTTTCCTATACACAAGGCCATAATCTTCAAGCTGATGCTGCATCCACAGAATCTGCCCACAGCAGCTTCCAGCAGCAATATACTCAGCTTCAGCAGTAGAAGTGGACACTGAGTTCTGCTTCTTGCTACTCCAACTGATCAACTTTCCACCAAGAAGTTGACACCCATCTGTTGTGCTTTTCCTATCTAACCTGCAGCCTGCAAAATCAGAATCTGAATAGCCTGTTAGTTCAAGGCTGAGTCTTTGGGATACAAAGACCTAACCTGGTGTACCCTTCAGGTATCTGAAGATTGCTTGTAACAGCAGCTAGATGAGATTCCTTTGGGTCAGCTTGCGACCCTAGCATACAGACAGGTGGCAAACATAATATCAAGGTCTTACTAGCAGTTAAGTATAGCAAGCTCCCAATCATTGCCTCTGGTAAAGCTGTTATGAAACAGCCTGCCACTGGCATCAGCATCCAATTTTTACATGGTTTGCCAGTGGGGTTTTACTAGGAGAACTTGATCACATTTGAACTTTCATAGATCTAAAGTGTACTTTCTGTGATTGTATAAAATTCAGTTGAGGTTTGTTTAACCATGTAATCCTAAAAAGAAAGTTAGTTCTCCCATCATACTTTTCATATAGATTTCATGGTAATGAAAATTCTTCATAGCTGCTCATTAGTAGAACACAATATTATGTCATCCACATAAATTTGACAGCATATTCAGACTTCACCTTCTTATGAACAATGTGGATATCCACTTTACCTCTGGATACCCATTGCTCATAAGGAACTTAGTAAGAGTGTCATACCAGGCTCTAGGGGCTTGTTTGAGACCATAGAGGCTTTGTCCACTTATGACAAAACCTGGTGTTGTTCATTTTCAAAACCTGGAGGCTGCTTGACATAGAACTTCTTCTTGAGCTTCCCATTCAAAAATGCACTCTTCACATCCATTTGAAATACCTTAATGCTCTTTGGCAGCGTAGGCTGATACAAACGAATTGCTTCTAGCTGGCCACAGGAGCAGTGTTTCATCATATCAATTCCTTCCTGTCTGTAGCCCTGAGCAACCAGTCTTGCCTGTATTTCTTAATGACATGACCCTTGCTCATCCATCTTATCCTGAAAAACCCATTTAGTGAATTATAGTGTTTACCTTTAAGGAGCAGGGGACCAGCTTCGCATACATTGTCTCTCCAAAACGATGAGCTCTTTTGCACTCTGGCAGTGATCCAATTGGCATCTTTTAATGCTTCATCAACCTTCTTTGGCTCCATCAGTGAAACAAAACTAGAGAACATACAAAAGTTCCCTAAGCTGTCCCACCGTGTTTGTATCCCCTTGTTGATGTCACCAATTATTTGATCATTGGGGTGACACCTGATCCACTTAGGATCATTTTTCAATGATGATTCACCTGAGTTGTTAACATCTTCAGCAGGTCCTGTTGAACAGCTCTCAAGAATTTCAGACACACTGTTGTCTTGAGCCTGTTCACTTGTTGAACATGTCTGACCACTGTTGAACATATCAGCAGAGGAACTGGGAAAATCAGCATTGATAGGTTCTGGACATGCAGTTGTAATTAAGTCAGTACATCTTATTTCACACAGGGTGTATTGATCAATAATCATCATTCAGGTCCAATCATGATTAACAGGTTCCACACTGGGTGTTAGTGGAGCTTTGAGTCCTCTTCATTGATTGAATGCATCAGATCATCAAGTAAGTTCTCCTGAAACTGATTCAAGAACAGCTTGGTGGAGGCATTTCTTGGACCTTTCAAAGGTGACATTGATAGATCATCTATTCACCTTTTCTTTCTTGTTGTTGTTGTATACTCTGTAGGCTTTGGAGATAGCAGAGTAGCCAACAAACACACCTTCATCAGCTTTAGGTTCAAACTTTGACAGCTGATCCCTTTGATTCAGAATGAAACAGGGACATCCAAACACATGGAAATAACTGACATTTGGCTTCCTCCCTTTGAGCAGCTCATAGGGAGTCTTGTTGAATCTTTTCACCACTAAGGATCTGTTTTGGGTGAAGCAGGCAGTGTTAACAGCTTCAGCCCAAAATGATGAAGGTAAACCTGATGCACACAGCATGGTTCTGGCAGCTTCAATGAGAGTTCGGTTTCTCCTTTCAGCAACCTCCATTTTGTTGAGGAGTTCTTACTGCTGAAGTTTTGAGGTGATTTCCTTTTCTTTCCCAGAAGTTCTTCAAGAGTACTGTTCTAAACTCGTACCATGATCACTTCTAAGCTGCTTTACTTGGGCAGAGTTCAGCATTTCCATCTTTTTGACAAATCATATAATCTCTCTAGCAGCCTCTCCTTTGCTCTTTAGAAAGATCACCCATGTGTACCTGGAGAACTCATCAACCATTACAAGAGTGTATCTTCTTCCTCCTAGACTTGGGACATTAACAGGTCCAAACAAGTCCATATGGATTAAGAAGAGTGGAGTATCAATAGAGAAATTATGTTTGGATTTAAAAGATGTTTTTCTCTGCTTGCCTTTCTCACAAGCTGTGAATAATCTATCCTTAGCAAAAGTCATAGAAGGTAAAAACTTGTCACCAACCTCTTCATTTACAGAGCTTCTGTTTGATGTTCTTGAAGTTCAGATTGACAGTCTTCTGTGGCCATAGCCAGTTTTAGTCAGCAGTTTGGTTCTTGTGAGAAACAGATATCTGTTTCAGTTGTGGGCAGCAGAATGCATATCCACACATTAATACACCTTTCTTTCGTTGAGCACACAGCACAACTTTGCCTTGGGAATCCAATATATAACCCAGGTGCTCATCAAAGTTAACCTTGTAGCCAGCATCACACAGTTGGCTTATGCTAACAAGGTTATGTTTTAGCCCAACCACATAGGCTACCCTTTTGAACACTGCAGCACCAGCTTTAAGAGTTCCATATCCCTCAGTGGATCCCTGCACATTGTCACCAAAGGTGACTTTTGGACCTTTTTCAGGCCTGAGTTCACTCAGCAATTCTTTACAACCTGTCATGTGCCCTGAGCAGCCACTGTCCAAGTACCAAACCTGGGAAGGTTGTTTTTCTTGCAGAGTGATAAGAGAATTATTAGTCATTTTTAGGGGAACTCATCACAGAGATGAGTTCTCCTACTTCATCAACATTTGTTGATGGACTTGAAATATCCACACTAATATTCCCTATTTGAATGGTATCAGCTTGAATACCATCCTCAGTGACTGTGACATTTCCACCACTGCTTGTGACAGCTGTGAGGAAAACAGCAGAGTCAACAGGCCTCATGTCCTCAGATTCAGGACAGTCCTTGGCCAGACGTGTCTTCTTCCCACATTTGTAACATTTTCTCTTTTAAGGATTTTTGGAAGAAGATCTTTCAGAAACACATTCTGAGCTATTTTTGTTGATTCTTTCAGCAGGTTTAGCAGTTTTATTACTTCTTGTTGAATCAACAGTTTGAGTGGATAGTTCAATAACCATAGCTTTGGCTGCCTGTTCTGTCTTCTTTTTAGGAGGACAGATATCAAAGACAGGGAGCTTGATTGGCTTTTGAGCTTCCACAGGTTTGGGAAACTTATTCCCAATTATTCCAGTTTGAGCAATGGCTTTATCTTTGCCCCTACTGGATTGTGATTTATGCTGCCTATCAGCATACTCACTGTGTCTGGTTTTAAAAAGTTTGTTCTTGTTTACAACCAGTTTACTACTATGATTTGAAAACTTATTTGAAATCACAGCAGTTTTGTTTTCAACATGAGACTTACCCTTGTTTAAAACAGACTGCTTACCTTTTGAAAACTTGTTTTCAAAGTGTTTAGCATCAAAAGGATTAACATGCTTTTTACCATCAGCTTTGGACTCAGAACCCGTTTTGTCAACAGGTTTAGTATCCACAACTTCAGTTTGAACATGTTTTCCTTTCTTTTGCTTTTGTGAACCAGTAGAGCACTTAGCAGGCTGACTTGATGGAGAACAGATTCCAACATCAGCTTTTGAACTAAATTCACACAAGCTGTCAGTGTTTTGAGGCCTGCCAAACCTATTTGTTGAGATCAGTTTACCATTCACATTTTGAATGAATGTGTTTGGAAGTTCAGCAAGAGTGGATAAATCTTCTTTCAGATTATTGATCTCAACGATGGAAGCTGCTGTGTCAAGATCCCCTCCAAGATAGGCTTGGATTTGTGCAGGAATCTGTTGACTTATACAATGGCTGACTTTTTGTGCAGATTGGCACCAAGAGTCAACTATCTTTTGAAGTTTAGCATGATTTACATCTGTTTCTCTCTTTTCTTCTAGTAAAATAGAGTTGATGTGTTTTAATTCATCAAGCTCAGTTTCCAACTTATGGAAACTGTCCAGTTTACTGGATTTAGTTTTAAGATCAGCTTTAAGTTTAGAGATTTCAGATAGTAAAGCATCATGCTTCTCAACAGCAGCTTTGAGATCAACAAGCATATATTCCAACATTTTAACTTTTTCTTCAGAACTGTAAGCCATAAAATTTTGTACCTTATACATCATAGTAGGATTCCAGTTCTCTAAGCTGCTGAAAGCTTCAGCTTCAGCCATATCTTGTTTGAAGCTGCTTGTTGATGGGACATCAGTGTTGGCCATCAGACATTGATTATCTTCTTCATCAGATGATGAATCAGATTCCTCCCAATCACAAGTCTCTGCCATAAGTCCCTTTTGGCGGTTGGAACCCACTGAGTTTTCCAACTTCCTCAGCTTAGCCATGGCCATAAGGTACTTAACCCTATAACCATCATCCTTGTTTGTCTTGTATGGTTTGGATGACTGACCAACAGCTTTTGACACACAGTCAGCAGCAATATGGCCAGTTTTCCCACATTTGAAGCATTCAGCTTTGGATTTATCAAATGTCTTCTTTTTGCCAGCACTTGAACCTCCTTGTAGCATGTTTCTTCCAAACCTTTTCTTGTTGAACCTTTTGACAAGCATAGCTATCATTTGCTCATCATCTTGTTCAGCAAGATCTGCATTATCTTCTTCACCTGACTCTTCCTCCTTGTCATCATCCTATTGATCAGGTTGAGTGAACACATCACTCACCTGATTTACAGGTTGTCTCACATTGGCCACAAAGGCTGCACCTCTTTTGGACATCTCCAAGGCATTTCTCTTTTGTTGCCTTGACTGTTCATCATTCAGTAAGGATCCATACAGATTGACTAGATCCATACTTCTGATAGTACCTGAATTCCTTAGAATTGTTGAAAAGTAGTTCCACTCTTCAGGTAGAATGTCCAGAAATTTATTCACCAGAGTGAGACTGTCCTTAGTGATCCCAACAGCTTTGAGATCATTCACTAAGGCAGTAAACCTGGTGTAGGTTTCAGTGAGAGTCTCCTTTGGTTTAGCAAAGAAAAGTTCATACTGTCTAACAAGATTGTTGATCCTGTTGTCCAGTGTGATTGTGGGTCCATCATAGACGGTACACAAAGTATCCCACATTTCTTTTGCTGTCTTCATTTTCTCAACCTGTTTGAACACATCATCAGGAAGAGAAATGACCAGATTGTTTCTGGCCTTTGCATCCAGAGCCACCAGTCTCTTGTCTTCATCAGACCATTGAGCTTTAGCTTTCTCAAAGGTCCTGATTTCAGGAGCAGCTCCTTCAACCGCTGGAGTTATGGTAGTGACAGAGGTTGGCACATAGGGACCCTCCATCACTATCTCTGGCAGTTGTACATCCAGATTCTCTAAGTAGAGCATCATTCTGCACTTCCAACCAGAGAAGTTTTGATGATTAATTTTGGAGGTTTGCCCATAGAGCCATTGTCATAGTAAGAAGAATTTGCAGCACTGTTGTCCATGGGAAACTTGGGACGAATGAGAGATCTAGAATGACACAACACGCTAAACTGCTCTGATACCAGTTGTAGTCCAGGAGGTTCCCAAAGGTATATAGCTTAAGCTGTTAGGAGGGTGATACAGCTATTTAAAAACTACAACA
This sequence comes from Centrapalus pauciflorus, assembly GCA_020465985.1. Lineage (NCBI taxonomy): Eukaryota > Viridiplantae > Streptophyta > Magnoliopsida > Asterales > Asteraceae > Centrapalus > Centrapalus pauciflorus. Next base: position 57,920 of record JAANYP010001206.1, read on the forward strand.
CTTTTTCTCAATGTTGTATGTATTATCAAAATTTGTTAATTACAAACAAGCTTGAATGCGGAATAGTTCAAGCTGAGATGACAGATACAACAGTATGTTCACTAGTCTAAGACAAACTCAAACTAGAATACAATGAATACACTCACTAAGAAGCACTCACTGTGTTTACAAGACTTAAGGGAACGGCTTGTGTAAAACAGCTTAGACACACAGATACTGGTTTACACAGAAGGCGTGCATGCATGAAAATCACACTTGCACGTTCACTCTTGGTTTCAGCACTTAGCTTTCTTCACACCTCTTTCTGTCCTTAGAAGCTTCCTTTTATACTCACTCAGAGGATCTAAGAGAAACATCTTCATTGGACGGAATGAAAAAGGAGAAGTCTTGTTGAAAAGACAACATAACCTTTTCTGCACTTTTCTGAAAAGCAGACTTGTCTTCACATGTGCAGAACTTTTGTCTTTTTTACTTTGTCTACTGTTGCATTGCCTTTAACTAATTTAGGAATGTCAACTTTGCGTCTTTCTTCCTTGTAAAGGCCTATTTTGATATAAGAAAAAGGTCTGTCACCCTTTTTCAAATAACCTTTTGTCTTCATGTTACAAAACAGCTTGGGCAGGCTGAGCAGTTCTGTTTTCCACTTTGTCTTCGACTTTGTAAACTGATCTTGTAGTAAAAAACAATACATGATGACTTGGAAACATATTCCATAAAGTGTTTAGCCTGTTCACAAAGAACAGGTTCTGTTCACAAAGAACAAAACACTTTAAAAGTGCCCAAGCTGCTCACCAGTGTAGAGCAGCGTAGACAGTTTATGTCCAGCCTGTTCAGCAGACAGAGCAGCTTGGACAAACTGTCTTAGTTGCAACACATGCAACACATAGAACAGCTTATGACTAATATTGCAAATCATTTTCAGGCTTCAATAAGGCATATAACAGGCCTTAAATTCAATCTTCAAATGCATCAACAGGTTTGATTATAAATCTCCCCCTCAGATGTAGAATAGGTTTGACTGAGGCCTTTTTGTGCCTAACAGTTTTTTTAAATTTTGAAAAAGTGTTTCAATTCAGTAATAGTTAATTGATAATTATTTAAAGGAAGTTTATATCATTTATCAATATCATGTGAAAATAATAACTATATTTATTAAAGGTTGTTTAATGAAAAGTTTCTTAAAACAGTAAGTTTTAAGTTTCAAAGGTGTTTAAATTGTCAATTGAATATTTAAAAAAAAAATAGTTATGAATCCAAACATTATGCAAAGATGAAATTAAATTTAAATTTTTTTCAGGAAAAAGTTTCTATTTTTGGAAATTTTCTTAAATTTCGAGCTTACGAACCTTATTTAACTTAAGAACGATATTGGACATGAATACTCCAATTAATGGTAGATTAATTGGTTTTTGGAATTATTTTAATGGCAAGATGAAAATGAATATTTATATGTTTTATTGTTTTATTTATGTTTGTGACATAGCCAAGTCTTGAGACCCCTTGTTTGTGATGATTGTTTATTTAATCTTAATGTTTGTTATTTTATTATTGGTTATTTTTTAGAAGACCTATGTGCCATTGGAATCCCGGTTCTATAATGTAATCTGTAATAGGTTAGAACATAGGCGGATGTATATAGATTAAAATTATGTAAAATTCTTGGCAAAGATATCCATCAAGAAGAAGGTCATTCATCAAGAATGCTCGGAGACATCGTCGATTGCTGAGACTAGTGGGAGCTGAAAGAGTTCAACCTTCTTGCCTAGTGTGTTGATTTTGTCCCATAGGTTTTGACCCAATTGGTTTGTCCGTGGCTCTCGGAAACCAATTTAGTTTCGTCAATGCTATATCACCATGTGGTTGTATGTTTTATTTCTTTATGCTTTATATATATTGACGGATGTCGAGTCCACCAAATAATAAGTTCCAACTATGCACTATCTACAACAAAGATTGTAGTAACGATAAGTCGGGTCGAATCCACAGAGACTCGGTTCAACTCATTATGTCTAGATAAATCAAATACAAGTCAATAACTTAATAGTAATTACGAACATGGGCAGTGGTGTTTGGATTTAAAATAATTAGACTAAACATACGATAAATTAATTATAGACAAATAGAATAAAAAGAAACTCAACATTGGATTACAAATGTAATTCTATTCACAAAACGTTATCATTGATGACATAGACAAAAATCAAACCAATTTTGATTAATCCAGTTCTAATTGTTAAAAAGCTCTAGCAATTAATTCCAACATACATAACAATTGACAGGAATAAGCTCTCCTTTCAAACCTTAGTAAGCAACTCGTCTCAAAAAAGCTCTTGAACACGTGATTGATACTAGCATGAAGATCTAATGGAACCCAGATCCGGATAAATTAACACACAAGGTCGGTTAATTTAATTATTCCGTTTCACCCAATTTCATAACAAGAAGTAGGAATTTTAATAAGGGATAATTGCGCAAAAAACCTCAAACTTGTCAGTTTTTTGTGATTAAAACCCCAAACCATTTTTCGTTTCATAGAAAACATCAAACTAACTAAAAATCAATAAATCAATGTTTTATCAATGGGTAACCGGTTGAAACCGGTTATTAATCCTACGTGGACTCGTAAATAACATACGTGCAATAAACTTTAATTGTTGAAATCGATTGCCAAGTATTACATATCATTTAAACCTCCGTTGATAATTTTTAATTGTAATTTTTAAACGGGATTACATCATCAACGTGGGTTTAAATGATGTGTAATACTTGGTAACCGGTTTTAACAATTAAAATTTATTCCACGTAGTCATTTACCGGTCCATGTAGGATTAATAACCAGTTTCAACCGGTTACCCATTGATAAAACCTTGATTTACTGATTTTTAGTTAGTTCGGAGTTTTCTATGCAACGAAAATTGGTTTGGGGTTATAATCACAAAAACTGACAAGTTTGAGGGTTTTTGCGCAATCATCCCTTTTAATAAACCCTAATATGTTATTTGTCACCAAAATCAGTTTGTTAAATAATTACGGGTCTAGCCATAACTAATTTGACTATAATCGAATTCCACACAGTTGATCAGAAAGTTTGGAAATCAATTTTGTAAAAACTACAAACTCAGAAATTAGATGAATAATCGAAATAAAGTGATTTTATGTGACATCCTTGCCACAAAACCACAATTTCATCACCCAGGATTAAACACCACATACAATACATTAACGATCTGAAATACTTAGCACAATACAGGAAATTAATAAGTACATAATTAAAATACAAGTCATGCACTCTACGGTGCTACAAGGTTCCAGTCTAATCTCTACATACTCAATAATTATTACAAACCATCCTAAATATTACAACATTGTTTCCATATGTTTCAGTTACTAATTGAGCAGTAGAGGATCTTCCAAGACTTTAAAAGTATGACCTAACTAGAAGTTCTGGCAGCGTATTTTTCTTTTCCTGTAAAAATGTGAGCAACTACGGGGTAAGCAAAGCTTAGTGAGTACAGAGATTATACATTCTACATATATTTATGCAGCACACAATATTAACATCGGCAACAAACACTGTATACTCTCTTTACACACGAAGTACGGAAACGAGCCACATCTCCATCGTGCCATTGCATGGAATCACACATTCAATTGAGGCAATAATTACCATCGGGGATGCTACACATGCCCATTGGGACCTCGGAGGGAAGCTCCAGGCCATATAGCCACGGTAGCATCGATTTACCAATTATGACTCGCAAGTCCATCAGATGATGCACAACAAAGAATACGGACATGCAACAAGCAACAATGTGCATCAACACAAAACGCCAGTTAGTAGAATGCCAAACAAAATGAATCAACATGCCTCAATGAACAACAGCTAACAATAAATTAAAGTAGACATATACAATCCTAAGTACTCACTGTGGGTGCGTTATGTAACTTCAATCATTATTATTTCTTATCGGGCTTTCAACCGGATTCACAAAGTACCCCACTGTGGGTTATACAACACCACAAGGGTTCTGTTACATTTGTGTAGGGTAAACATATCATCAACATATGTTTGTTAACATATTGCATCAAGTCTTTACAATTTAAAAGTGTTAATCTCTCTGATTCGCCATCCGGAATTCATATTTAAACCCATTATTTGGTTTGTTATTATATCCAAAGAACCCATCATTATATACCTTAATAGGACACAAATTATATCCTAAAAATTCAATTAATAAACCATAAATTCGGGTCCTTTAGAACCAATCCGAGTTTCGCATGTACAGGGGCCTACTTGCCGAGTTGTCCAGCTCAACTCGCCGAGTTAAGGTCCGAAATTCGGATCCTCGGCCGAAGTTCGATTATACCCTAGATATGTAACCCGAATTTTGACCCAATGGAAATTCTTGACCCATCCGAAATTCGGGTCCCATCCGAAGTCGGCTCATATTCGAAGTCGGGTCTCCTACCCGAATTTCGGGTCTCAACACTGGGAAAAAATTTCATTCTCAGCTTGGTGTACTTGGCAACTCGCCGAGTAGCCCTGCAGTTCAGCTGGTCGCAACTACGGGTTTTTAACCAAAAATTCACCAAACATATTTTTAATCACATGCAATCTATAATAATGTTATATAAACATATATGGGATGTTTCTACACCATTTTCCCCATTCATAACATGTTAATTTGTCCAGATTTAACCAAAATATGAACTTTTTCTCAAGAACATAAAAACTCATAAAAGTTCAGAATTCTCACCTTTTTGGACGATTCAGTGGTTGATTCTTGGTTCTAATCATTCAGTGATGTTCAAGAGATGATTTCCAACTATTATAACATACATGCAACATCAATATCCAGATTTATAAATTCGAATTTTGCATTTTTTATTCTCAAAAATAAAACCTCAAGCTTTGAAACTATTTTCTTACCTTAAATCCTTTTGATTCTTGATAACTATCAGTTCAAATACACGAATTTTCTCCAACAATTTCATTTTCCAGCAGATTGTAGTGAGAGAGAGAGAGAGAGAGAGAGAGAGAGAGAGAGAGAGCTTGTGTGTTTTGACTTTTGAATGAAAGAGTTGGTGAAGTGAAATGAAAGACAAAGGGTCTTTTTATTCATTATTTTCAGCTTTTGGCACAATTAGCCCCTCCACTTATCAGATTTCTTTAAATAAAGATTTCCATCTTTATTTTATCATAATTATCACTTATAATTAATTATACTTACTTAATAAATTGAAATTCTAAAACTTCTTAATTTCTTAACAAAGCAACCAACTTTTAAATTTCCAAATACATAATTATCCTACATAATCCAACTTGATCACATTGAATTCAAATTTTAAATTAATTATCCTCAACTACAACAATTTAATTCCAAGGATGTTACAATTTACATCATCTCAAACACTACATGAAGTAGAAATTACAATTGCTAGACAATCTAAAGTCGAGTTTGAAAAGAAAATTGGTCACACATATGCTTGCAATCGTTAACGAAATTAGAGGATCTTCCTTTTTTTTCTTTTCTCTCGATCTGCTCGAACACCTCCGTCCCAGGAAAAACCTCCTGTTGCTGTCCCATTTTTTTTTTCTTTCTACGAACTGCCCTTTTTTCCCTCACGAATGAACTGCTCCTTTTCTTTCTCCTGCCTCATCCCCCACATGCTCTCCTTTTTTTTTATCTTTCTCAATTTGATTTCAAGTTGCACTTTACCCCTTTGTTAAATCCAACTTTGGCAAGATCAATAATCATGCTTTGATGATTGTACTTGATGGCTTCTCTTTAATTTCTTGCTTCAAGACTTGTACCAAATGTTATTCTTTTCTTGCCAATCCTAAAATAACAAATAATCTTTTTAGTATTTGATAAATTTTGGAACAAATTGGCACAAATGAATCGAAAGTGTTACATAATCAATGTAATTTTAAGCTTTTAACATATATCTGTGTGGTTGTGGTTACAAAGTAGATAAATAAAAAAAAATCAAAACTATAATCAATTTTGATGAGAATTTAAAGTATTTAAAAGGAAGTTTAAATTGGAAACTTTAATTATTTTGTCAAGTGTTAAATAGGACATTTTTTTTATAAAATTAGTTTTTCAAATAAAATAAGATTTATTAAAAAATGTCGTATAATCAAAGAGTTGTTATTTTAAAACTGGTATATTTACTGGATTGTTTACCATAAAAGATGGTGTATAGAATAGTCACGCTCGGGCTGTGGTTATTGGATTTCTTGAAAGGTTTATAACCAAAAGGATCATGCCCCCCGACTGATCTGACTGGCCACTAGTTCTTGGTAAGAGACTGGTTATACACCCAAATTAAAATCTGACACAACATGCCGTCCATAAGTGGCACTCATGGTGATCGGTCGTCGTAAGTACGTTCAGCCTCTCTTGGGTGCTTACGCCGCAAACTCGGAAAGCTGTGAGGTGAGCATTGCGGATCCTAAGTGAGACTTGGGCCAGTGACTTGCAGTTATTATATGGTGTGTGTCAGTGGTGGTTCCTTAGTAAGACTGTTGCCCAAGGTGTGGATAAGATTAAACATGATCAGTTTAAGAAATTGAAAATCTCATAAGATCTAAGACTTTTAAGGGAGTTGTAATTGGTAATAAGTTGTCTGCCTACATAGTTTTCTCATGTAGGTTCAGTCTCCATTGGGTGCATGAGTAAGGAAAAGGGTTCTTAGAATTAATAAATCACTTTCTAAATTTTGGGTTATTGATTTACTTATGATTAATCAAATGCTACTTTTTGAAAAATGTTTTTAGACGGTTAGAAGAGGCAGAGTAAGAAGTGGTCTAAATGATAATAAAAACAATGACAACAACATCAATGATAACTCCAACATCCTTCCTCCACCATCACCTATTGCAAATCCTCCCCAAAAGCACAATGTTGCTACTTTGAGGTCCCTTCGGGACAAAGAAAAACTCAGAGGAAATAATATTCTGGAGTGGGAATGAAATTTGACGATTGTTCTGAGAATGGAGCGAAAGTCGTATGTTCTGGAAAGGGCACTATGACCTGCTCCTGCAGAGACTGTTACAACCGAGGAGAGAAATCTCCACAGGAAGCACTCTGTAAATGCGGTCGATGTTACATGTCTAATGCTAGCGACCATGACATCTAAGCTGCAGGCTAACCTTATGGATGTTCCATCTTACCAGATGTATTGCCAGCTAAAGGATATGTTCCAGACTCAGGCTCAGAATGAGAAAATATTGTACGACTAGGGCTCTGAACAATTGTTAGACACCATGTGTTGAAGATGAAGGGTTATCTGGATCATCTTAGCAAACTTGGGTATCCCGTGACACAGGAGATGGCCACAAATCTAATTCTCAATTCCTAATCGAAGGATTTTAAGAAATTTGTAGTTAATTATGATATGCATTATATGGAGAAGACGATCAGTGAGCTACATTAGATGCTCCAGACTGTTGAAGAGAGCATGGTCTGCAGCCTTCTGAAAAGCCTAAGGATGTGCTGATGGGTCAAAGAGGGAAGGATTAAGAAGAGAGGAAAAGAAAAGGGACAAAAGGGAAAACAAGTTCTTGAGCCCGAGGCCAAGGTTAAAGAGCAGACAAAGCCTAAGACCAAAGAAGTCAAAGCCAAGGATGACAAATGATTTGAGTGCCAGGAAGCTGGGCACTGGAAGAGGAATTGTCCTAAGTACTTGGAAAAGGTCAGGGACTCAGGGTTGACCGCACTGAGACTTCGAGTATCTGAATCATTCACTTCTATTGTTCTTGTATATGAGATAGTCATTTAAATAAAGTTTTACGCATAATGTCTGCAAGGACTAAAGAGAAGTGAATAGAGATGATAGGACAAGTGGGCGCATAGAAACATCTTAGAGAATACTCTGCTGGACACTATTTTGTTCATGTCATCAATAGTTTATCATGGTGTAATAAACAATTTTCTAATGGAATTTCTTGCAATTATTTTTGGAATAAATAAAGTAATTTTTGGAGTTGAAAATTTATCGCTTAAAATTCCTATTGTTTAAAATTACAAGTCATGATTATAGACTATTGATTCAAGTGGAACTTGATAGTAATTTGTCAATAGAGATTGGACAAGCTAGGTCATATTCAGATAAAAAGGGTTACTATGTTGTTGTGTAATAATGTTGAAATTGTTAAAGTATTCAAATGAAGTTTCATCGAACTTGTTAATTCTTAAAAGTTAGTTCAAGAGATTATATGAGTTGGATGTTCATCCGTGATTATATAGATGAAACTAATAAAATGCAAAATTAAATGTAAAGGAGTTACATGGTGCTTAATTCACATAACTTGTCAAAAATGATTCAAGACTTGATAAATCAGGATTGTTTAGACAAGAAGTAATCGCATTTATACAATTACATGTGAAATGTATACAACGTGTGATGGTTAGTCAAGTAATAGCCTTTGACTCGTTTAAACACTTGTCAGCAAACTTGACGGAGCACCACAACGAAATGTTGTAGATTACCATGTTCTGGTGGTTACGGATACATATCACAAATCTTGAACACAAAGTTATGAAATTAAGATATTTTGTTAAGATACAGAAAAATCGCATACTTTCAGTCTCAATACTAAACATCTAAACGTATCAGTAGTAACAATTAATCTGAATTGCTAGAGCTCCTAAATTTTAATCCTGGTGTCTTTATGCGTGATTTACAAATTCCTCTGAAGATAATTAATATAAATTTGAAAGGAGATTCAGAATGGATCTGAATAACATTACAAAAACTTGTAATAAAGAACTAGTTAAATATTTCAAATATAGACGGTAATGAAGTTAAATTAGTTAATTGTAGAACACTCCCAATAAGATCATGTCTGAAATTAATTTTTCGGTAGATCATAATACCGTTACATCTGATAAAGGAACATTAGCATTGAATTGATGGAAAATCATGTTGTGTTTATTGATATAAAGGAGATCAACATGATATCTTTAATGCTAGTCTATTTTGCATGTTTTATAAATTCGAGAATAAATTTGAGGTCATTCTAAAATTATTCCATAGTTGCTTGTTGTCGTGGGAACCACAACGATACTTAAAAGGCTACTGTGAGATTTGATTGATATTCATGGTGATGAATATGGAAAAGGTTGAACTAAGTTCACAGGTATTTGTTGCGAACAAATATTGGACAGACCCACCAATTGAGACCACTTTATAGATCATAGTCATGAGTCGTCTCAAAAAGGTAATCCTTAGTACCTGAGATGTCTACGTACTTTAGTGCGGGTGCCGCTGTACGCTAGGCCTAACCTAACATCATCCGTAACTGGTCGATCATAACGGTTCGAGGTCAGAGTGGGAGCCGTGTTGGAGGTCTAGATAGTCAAGATAGTGTATGTACCTTCTTTTAACTAAGAAGAGATATTTTCGGGCCCCTCGGCGATCGGTAATGAAAGAAATGCATGACCGTGCTCGAATAGAACTGATGTGTTCTACTCTTCCTGTTACAGTTCAGTATGAGATAAGAGAGCCGGGAAACATAATCGTGTTTGCTACGGTTGATCTAATCCATGCCTAGCTTTCACATTGAAATATCGCGATGCATGAGATATAACCTAAGTTTCTTTTTGAAAGGTCGTTTCAACAAGAATGCCCGAATGAGAGTATGAATTTTTATGACATTGGTTGCCTAAAGTGTCTAGCCATGACCTCCTTTAGGCATATGCTGCAGGATAATATGTCGTCTTACACAAGTGGGAGTATTTTAATGTATGGTGTGTAAAGATGACATCACTACTGTATCATGACTGTTTCATAAAACACCTGGAGAGGGTCACACCGATGAGCACAACTGAGTAGATGCGATCGAACTATTGGATAAATAATTTTGGATATTGTTTATGACACGAAATGATCATTGAGATTAAATTAATGGGTGATTAATTATATATCAAAGTACGGGGACTAAAAGTGCAATATTAGATATTGTAACGATTTAATTGTCACTGGATGATAGTCAAATAAGGGATAATTGCGCAAAAAACCCTCAACTTGTCAGTTGTTTGTGATTAAAACCCCAAACCATTTTTCGTTGCATAGAATACCCCGAACTAACTAAAAATCAGTAAATCAAGGTTTTATCAATTGGTAACCGGTTGAAATCGATTATTAATCCTATGTGGACAGGTAAATAACCTTCGTGAAATAAATTTTAATTGTTGAAACCGCTTGCCAAGTATTACACATCATTTAAACCTCTGTTGATAATTTCTAATTGTAATTTTAAACGGGATTACATTATCAACGAGGGTTTAAATGATGTATAATAGTTGGCAACCAGTTTCAAAAATTAAAATTTATTCCACGTAGATTATTTACCGGTCCACATAGGATTAATAACCGGTTTCAACCGGTTACCTATTGATAAAAACTTGATTTAATAACCGACTTCAACCGATCTAATCCTGGCGGGTTTTCCCGAACCCGATTAAGTTAAACGGGGGATGGGCCGGGTATGGTATTGATAATACCTGCCCGAATACCCGATAACATAACCCGTTTAAATCCCTAAATACTTTAATTACTTTTTTAATAGCAACATGCTATTTATATTGTATATATATTACATATAAAATATGAATATTTTTATCTATTTTATATATTATAAATAAAAATTATTATGTATAACTTAAAGAACTTATTTATTTACATATATTTTATTGAAATAATGTTTTCTTTGTTATCATTTGATAGGGATATGAATTTAATTTAATATTAGTATTGTAATTTTAACATAAATAGACATTTTAAGCTTAAATTATGAACCATGTAGTTATATTTTATATTATTGATTTATAAATGGGTTCCCAGATTCCCCGCGGGATCCCCCGCGTCGACGATATTTTCATTTCCCGACCCGAACCCGCCCCGTTGCGATTCCTATCAACACATACTTTTGATCATATTGATTTTAGTTTTAGCTAATGATCAATTTCATCAGAAATGACGAACCTTTGAAAAAAATAATCTCACTCAAGCTTTTCCTGTTACAAAAACTGTTGATGGAATCAATCATTAGAAATCAATTTAGATACCAGATTTCACTAGATTGTGATGCGTTGTTGGCTCGATTATGATAACAAAACAAGTTTATCCTCGATGAGAACAAAATAGTAGTTATCCATGAGAATGGAATGAAAAAATTTGGGGTTGACGTGAGGAATGAAAAACCTACGTTTTGAGGGAATGTCATTCTTCATGTAATGCTTTATTCGTTCTTATACCGGTCAACAAATATGGTTTTCTATTTGGAATGAAATAGTCTATTTCATTCATTGACCCATTCATTCATAACATGTAGAGCATTTTATTCACTAGGGGTGCACAAAAATCCGAATATTCGATTTTCATCCGAAACCGATCTGAAACCGGTTTGGGTAAAACCAGATTTTTTTATCCAGACCGGTTTTTAAGCGCACCGACCGGTTATGTGTTTATTTGGCCAACCAGATTTTTTACCAGATAAGAAACTGGTTTCAAGAAGCCCGGTTAAAAAAGCGGATAAAATCCAAAAAAAATATCTGATTTATAATTATATATATTTGTAATTATAATTAGTGGTTTTAAACTTTTTACATTTTATAATCAAATATAATATAAAAATATATTTTATTGGAGTAAAATATATGTGTTAACTTAATCTATAATTATATAATTATATAATTGTAATCATAATTATAAAAAAGATGATGTGTTTGGTATAAACTTATAATTGTATTTGTTTAATAGATTTATTAAGCCAAAAAAAACAAGAAACAAAGCCCAAAAAAGAAAAAGAAAGCAAGCCAAAAAAAAAAAAAATTAAAAAATCACAATTTTTTCTATATGGAACCGGTTATATAGGTTACAATTTATTGGGTCAAAAACCGGTTGGGATCCAATCCTTTTTTTTTCTTCAAAAAATTTGAACCGGTTTAAACCGATTCGGTTCGTTTACGATCTGAAAAATGTGCACGAATCATGACTCTTATCAGTTTAAGAGTCGTGGGCTTTGGGCCTTATATTAAATATGAGCCTAAATATTTGGGCTCTCTTTTTATATATTCGCATGAGACATCATGGCCATAAAACTTAGGTCATAGTTAGGGCTTTCTTAAATTAATTTTGGGCCTAAATATTGGGCTTTCTTAAATTAAACATAAGCCTAAATATTAGGCTTTATGGGCCTAAATATTGAGCTTTCTTTTTATATTACTTTGCTCCAAAAGTCTGGCCTCTTATTTTCCTCAACAAAAATAACCATGGGCTTGTGTGGCCTTGTGCTAACCTGGGTTACAGACTTATAGCTAGGGGCCATTTAATTTTTTTCTAAAGTAAACGATGAAGAGATTATTTTATATTTAAATAATATTTTAATAGTTTCATTAAATTATTCGGATAACAACCCTCATTATAAAATTGGTTTAAACTCATAAATGTTATGGAGTATTATTACTGAAGAACCATTTTTCTCACTATTATCACTGAATATAGTAGTAACCAATGATGTGTCTTCTTGATAAATAGGGATTAATATGTATTTTTTTTTTTGTAGTATCTAGGTCAAAGTTAGGCGTGGCAAAATAATCCGTTCTCGATGGAAACCTGAAAATCGATCTCCATTTGATTAGGAACTCCTTGAACCCGAGTTGAACGGAGATGAGGATGAGAAACACTTTAATCTTCGATACTGACCCGGCCACGCTTCCATCTATACTATATATAATAACAAAACCACTTGGAGTTTCTGGACCATTGGATGAAAATAAATCAATGGTGCAGATTAATGACAACTCATAATTATTTATGAAATGTCTCTTATACCCTTATATAAAATCAATAATTATACCTATGCCATTTTTTTAATTCATTTTCCAAATTTACTACATTATCTTAATTACATTAAATTTTGATTTTAATTTTTAAATTAATGAATTAATATTTACCTAAAATAAATATGTGTCATTATTAAGGATAATGATCATAGTTAAATTCAAATGTAAAAATTTGAATTTAAAGGTAGAAGTGTAGTAAATAAAGTTAAAATTTTTTGTTAATTATTTTGCTAACAATATTTAAAATTCAATTGATAAAACTTCAATTGTGAATATGATAAATTTTGATTGTTGATTTTCAGATATTCCATTTTTATATTTTATCATTTTCAAAATATATACACATTCACATAATTGGAGTTTTTTGTTTCTTACATTGATATTTCATATTTGAAGTTAATAAAAATTAAAAGAAACATTTTTTTCAAACACATATTATCTGTTTTTAATAATACAATATAATAATATTTTTTTTAATATCAAACAACTAAGTATTTTTTTATCTTTAAATTAACTAGCTTTCAATTTTTTTATTTTAATTATATATAAATTTTATAATGAATTATTTAAATATAAAAAATATGTATTTTCTAAATCAACCCATGTAATACATGGGTTCATTAACCTATATATTATAATAAAAACAAAACAATTTATGTCACATGTCACTTCTACAATACAAGAAAATTTTATTTTTCCACATCTTTTTCCAAATTTAACACCTTAACTTAACTGTATTAAATTTTGACTTTATTTTTTTTCATTAATTAATTAATAATAATTTAGATTTTGTAACATTTAAAATTAATGTTTACCTAAAATAAATATCTATCATTATTATCCATAATAATCATAATTAGATCCAAATGTAATAATTTGAATTAGTTGTGGAAATTATTATTATTATGTATAATAAAGGAAAACATCAAATGTCACGTGTCACCTCTATGTTCACCAAAAAGATAATTACAACTTATAAAAAATAAAAGATAAATACAAATTAATATTTTTAAAAAAGATAAATATACTCTATTTTTTAATCTGTAAATAATAAAAAATAAACACAATTATTATTTTTGTATGTTCTTATTTTTACTCATATACATTTTATATAAATAAATTTAATTAAAAATATCTACGTAATACGTGAGTTATAAACTAGTTAAAGATTATAATATAAGTTTTATGTTTATTTTTATTTTTAATGTAAATTATTCACTAGAATAAATATTAAGTATTAATTATCTATATATGTAAGGTTTGTATTGATAAGTTATTTTATTTTATATGTTCTATAAGCTTTTTCCATACATTTTTTTATTTTAGTTTTATTATAAACGATTAGTTATGTGTATATAATTTAAAAATGTTGGAATAATATGCTTTACAAATTATATATATATATATATATATATATATATATATATATATATATATATATATATATATATATATATATAAATAAAATATGGTTCGAGAGAGTACCACCATTATGCAGCGTACCAGAAAGTACCACTATCTAAAAAAAGTTTTTTTAAATTTTTTTCATAAACATGTTTTAATTAACATTGTGAAGATCATATTTAAATTTAACACACATTCACATCTCCTAGCTCTTAAAAAATGATGTGAACCCACACTTATATAATTTTCAATATATGTGAACACACATTTATGTGATGTGTGTTTTCATGCACTTAGAGTGTTCGGATTTGCGTGAAATTCATATATGATATATGTAATGTTAATTAAAACATGTTCATGAAAAAAAAATTCTTTTAAGGGTGGTACATTCTGGTGCGCTGCATAATGGGTGGTACTCACTTGAACCTAAATCTCTCTCTCTCTCTCTCTCTCTCTATATATATGTGTGTGTGTGTGTATATATATATATATATATATATATATATATATATATATATGTATGTATAATATGGTTCGTGTGAGTACCTAAAAAATGCAGAGTACCGTGAGTACCTGTGAACACACGGGTTTTAGATGTGAACATGCTCCGAAAAAAAGTTTTTTTAAATTTTTTTTTTCATATTCATACAGATACAAATAATATAAGCCTATTTGTCAAAGAATTACACGCATTCACACTTCCTAGCGTCTTAAAAGTCATGTGAACGTGAAAAAATTCATGTGAACATGCTTAGCTGTGAACATGCATTCACAACAGTGCAGTTCATGTGAACTTGCATGTTTCACATAGTTATAGTGTGTGTTTATGTGTGATTTTTTGCAAGTAGTCTTATATTATTAATTTAAACATGATTATGAAAAAAATTTTCAAAAAAAAAAGGTTTTAAGCGAGGTACCTTCGGTACTCCGCAAAACTAGTGGTATATATATATGGGATCATTGCAGAACCTAAATTTAGTGTATAACTGTAGTACCAATATCGTCCATAGATTAGATTATTTTAATGGTTTTGATTAAAAGGATTGAGTGTGGAATTAGTGAAAAAAAAATTGGCATTAATGTAAATATGGAAAAAATTGGAAATAACAAAATGATTGACATTAGCAAAATAATTATCCTTTTTTCTTTAAATTAAAATAACATTAATATGATTAATTTTTAAATCAACAAAATTATACCATAAAAACGAGAATTTTATACTCTTTAAAACGAGACCGGTCATGATATATTTTTTTCATAAAAATTTTACGTAGTTTTTTTCATAAAAAAAAATTACCCAGATCACGATGCAATATAGCATGACGCGATCATTCAATGTCGAATAAACGCTTGATATCGTATATTCAACGTCGAAGAAATACTATATATAATATATGTAACACTGCATGTACATTTAATATTAATAATAGTAGTCAAAGTTGATGGATTTCACGAGAACGGTCATGATATATATTTTTCAAAAAAATTGTACAAGTTTATTTTTCGTAAAATTTTTTTACCTACACGACCATTCAATATATTATATCGAGACCAATCAATGTCTAATTACAGTTTATATCACATATTCAACGTCGAAGTAATATAATATATCATATATGCAACACTGCATGTACATTCGATATTAAAAGAGTAAAAAATGGTCAAAGTGTGCAGTCAAATTTGGTAGGCTATTATTAATTCAATGTTAATTGCATAATTACCATCTTATCTCTAGTGTTATATTATATATATATATATATATATATATATATATATATATATATATATATATATATATATATATATATATATATATATATATATATATATATATATATATATATATATATATATATATATATAAAATCAGGTTCATCAGCGTACCTATAAGATTCCAGCGTACCCAGTGTACCCTAATGTGAATGATCATTCACACATATTTTTTTTTGAATAGATATGTATAAGACAACATTATAAGACTTTTTTTTTCCAAAAGAAGCAACATCATAAATCTTGTGAATGGTAAAAAAAGATCATGTGAACGGTCACGTTCACATGGATGACCATTGTGAATTCATATTTCATGCAATTCAAACATATACAACACAATTCATATGAACAATTAACAATCAAACACAATCTATTGAATGATTAAGAGAGAAAATATTACATTGGTGTTCTTGGCTTTCTTGGAAAGCAATCCTTCTTTTCTCTCTAATTCAGATCCATATGTGTGTGTGTAATCTGAGATTCATATCATAACAGCACACATACACTCCTATTTATACACAATACAAAGTATTGAGGATTTACACAAACAACCCCTGAACTTTTACAATAAAATTGATTACAACTCTATATAAATTTGTACCCAACAATCTCCCCCTTAGAGATGAAATCAATTTTCAAATTAAAGTACATTGCAGAGAACTTGAACATTCTTTCTTGAAACTTTTCTTGCACCTTCTCTTCGATCTCTGAATCTTCTTCTTTATTGTCTCACTCTGATCTTCACATCTCTTCTATTCTGATCTTCTCGTTTCTTGTAAGCACACTCCCCCTTGGATCATGAATAGCTTTTAAATCTCTTCCTTGATCAATTGTCTTGAGATGATGTAGTAATTGCCTTCAGTTGATTTCAAACTACTCAACAGTTGTTTCTGAAATTCAGCTTTTCTCCCCCTCATGATGATCATAAAAAAAATTATGAACATCATGCAAAAACTTCAGAAACATTAATTCAATGAAATTACAGTAGAAGAAATACAACAACAATTACAACTCAGAAATTATTACAAATTGATTTTCTCCCCCTTAAACGGACATCTCTCCCCCTATACAAAACAGATTTATCTCACCCCCTCAAAAAGTTCACTCCCCCTCGAATTGATATTATATCTTTTTAGAACAAAACAAAGCTTTACAACTTTGGGGAAAATGAAACACATTCATTTTGGGAGAAAACAAGTCCAGGTCCACATAGGATTCCTGTTTGCACAATAGACAAAATCTATGTGACCTACTTTCAGCGCTGGCGTGATGTTAACACTGGTAGGATTTCCAAATAGTCATCGTGAAATCCTTTATCATGAAAGAATCACTCTTATTTGTTCCGGCTTAGTCACTTTGGACTAGCAGTTTATAGTCACGCAGACTATTAGACTCGATGTGTCCTATAGGTGTATATAATCAGCTCTAGACACGATGTGCATTAAATGAAATTGGAGACCGGAGCAACTGTCATCCTTGTTTCAATATCAATAATATCCAAATGATATATCGATAGAAATGTGTTATATCTCCGTGATTATTGAAACAGAAATCTTTTGAGAGATAACTGAGTAGTTGGTGGGGTTAAGTGCATGCGTCACTGGGTCCATGACGTCTTTTTCAATATCAAGTCACCTAGGGCTTGATAGATTATGTGGATTACCCAGCTGACACAGTTTAGGTAGGATTTTCTTTTCTTTTAATCCTTTCTCAACTCTCAGCACATAGCATTTTTCAACTAAGCTCCCTCCGGCTCACTTTTGAGAAATGAATTCAGTCAGCTTTATAGTAAAAGCATAATCTGATGCACCACCATCTCCTTTCAATCTCAATATCCCTCTCATTTACATTTTATCTCTGCTCGACCCTGTCAGTATCCCGTAATACCTGACACTTCTCAACTAATAAACCTAAAGAACCCTCACCCGCACAATCTATAGATGGTTTGCTTCTTGGGTAGGTCTTCCGGTTCTGGTTAGACCTAAGAAGCGATATTTATGCCTATCACTCAGATTGGTGCATAATCGGAGTCAGCAG
>JAANYP010001207.1:0-29728 GCA_020465985.1 Centrapalus pauciflorus
TGTCCAATGAAGATGTTTCTCTGAGATCCTCTAAGTGAGTATAAAAGGAAGCTTCTAAGGTCAGAAAGAGTAGTGAAGAAAGCTAAGTTCTTAAACCAAGAGTGAACGTGCAAGTGTGATCTTCATGCATGCAAGTCTTCTGTAAAACAGCATCTGTGTGTCTAAGCTGTTTTACCTAAGTTGTTCCTTAAGTCTTGTAAACACAGTGAGTGCTTCTTAGTGAGTGTATTCATTGTATACTAGTTCGAGTCTGTCTCAGATAGTAAGCATACTGTTGTATCTGTCATCTCAGCTTGAACTATTCCGCATTCAAGCTTGGCTTGAACTATTCCGCATTCAAGCTTGTTTGTAATTAACAAATTGTTGATAATACATACAAACATTGAGAAAAGAGTGTGTAGTTTTTAAATTGCTGTATTCACCCCCCCTCTACAGCTTATAACTATATACTTTGGGAACCTCTCGGGACCTACAGTACTAGCATTATATGTGGGCCTTCCCTTTTAGTGAACAGAGTTGTGTCCACCACACCTTTATAGAAACCGGCAGAAATAAGGAAATTCGAAAGACTATCATACCATGCTCGAGGTGCTTGTTTTAAACCATAGAGGGCCTTATCTAGCACATAAACATGGTCATGTTAAAGTGCATCAACAAAGCCTTGTGGTTGTTCAACATACACTTCCTCGTTAAGTTCACCGTTTAGAAAGGCAGTCTTGACGTCCATTTGGTACACTTTGAAGTCTTTGTGTGCCGCGTACGCCAAGAAGATTCTGATTGCTTCGATCCGTGCAACTGGAGCGAAGGTCTCGTCATAATCTATCCCTTCGTGTTGTCGGTAGCCTTTGGCAACAAGTCTTGCTTTGTTCCTTATCACAATGCCGTTCTCATCTCGTTTGTTCTTAAAGATCCACTTCGTTCTGATGACTGTGCGGTCTTTTGGCTTGGGAACTAACCGCCATACTCTTAGCTGTTCAAACAGGTTGAGTTCCTCTTGCATTGCAACTATCCAATCCGGATCTGTCAGGGCTTCATCCACACGAGCGGGCTCTATCATACTCAAGAATGATGCGTAGAGACATTCATTAGCAGATGCCCTACGAGTTTGGACTCCTGTTGATACGTCACCAATGATTTGCTCTGTTGGGTGACTGCGGGTCCATTTGATCTCGTGTGGAAGGGGTGCTCGGGATGGAACCTCTGTGGTTAATATGGGGATGGATGAGGATTCATGGTCAATGGTTTCAAATGATGGTACCACAGGTTCTGGTTCAATTTCCGAGTGTTCAGATGTAGGAAGAATCGTTGGTATTATATGTGAGGGTATTATAGGAGTAGATTCAACTGCGGATGTGTCGGTGGATGATGTGGATGGATGAGGGTATGTTGATGAAGATGGAGCGGAGAAACTTTGTGGCGCAGTTGAACTAGAAGGATTACCTACATTATTTATAACATTAGACACACTAGCGTTAGGACCGAAAAATTCAACATAAAAAGGATCAAATAAATTAACCAAATCAGAAGAAGAAAAAGAAATGGGGTTATTCGAAGAGTCTCCAGGCATTTGAGTAATGCGTGGTCCTGATTGATCAACTTCGGGTGCCAGTTCAGCCAACTCATCAAACGTGACGTGCACACTTTCATTGACTGTTCTGGTTCGGGTATTGAATGCGCGATACGCCTTCGAGTTGGATGAGTATCCAATGAAGATCGCTTCATCCGCCTTTTCGTTAAATTTCCCGAGGCTGTCTTTGTCATTCAGCACGTAGCACTTGCAACCAAATACACGTAAGTACTTGATAAATGGTACTTTATTCAAAAAGAGTTGGTAAGGAGTTTTGTTAAAGCACTTATGGATGATGGAGCGATTCTGTGTATAGCATGCTGTTGATACGGCTTCGGCCCACAAGAACGGAGGTAGCTTTGAGTATGTGAGCATTGTACGAGTGGCTTCTACTAGCGTACGGTTACGCCTTTCCACGATCCCATTTTGTTGAGGTGTTCGAGCAGCAGAGTATTGATGCTGAATCCCTTTGGATCGAAGGAAGCCCTCCACTACTGAGTTCTTGAACTCCGTGCCGTTATCTGATCTGATTGATTGCACTGACAGCTGCTGTTGGGTCTCGACACTCTTGATAAAATCAATGATTTCTTGAGTTGTCTCGTCCTTGGAACGCAAGAACCTGACCCAGGTATATCGAGAATAATCATCAACGATAACCAACACATATCGTTTTCCATTTATGCTTTGAGTTCTCATCGGTCCGCATAAATCCATATGAAGTAACTCCAAAACTCTTTTTGTTGATGGTTCGGGATTTGGTTTGTGAGATGATCGTTTCATTTTTCCTTTCACACATGCTCCACACAGATGGTCCTTTTCGTAGCGCAACTCAGGAAGTCCTTTGACCAATTGCTTCGCAGCCAGCTTGTTGATATTATCAAAATTCAAATGGGATAATATTCGATGCCACAACCAAGAGTCTTTTGAAGAGGGTTTTGATAGTAGGGAAATGTTATCCTTCACTACAAGTTTAGCCACGTCAATGGTGTAAAGGTTAGATTTTCGGGAACCAGTTAAGATTTCTTTTCCATCCATGTTCTTAACACTGCAGTTCTTAGCCCTAAACGTTACTTCTAGTCCTTTGTCGCAGAGCTGTCCTATGCTAAAAAGATTATGAGATAACCCCTCAACATAGTCAACGTCCTTGATGACCAGATTATTTAGAACTAAGTCCCTGTATCCTTTTATGTGAGCCTGATGGTTGTTCCCGAATTTCACAGTTCCACAATACTGTTCAACAACGTTGGACAGCAATTCTCTTCTTCCTGTCATGTGCTTGGAGCAACCCGAATCCATATACCAAATGGACTTAGCCTGAAAAACACACAAATTCATATAATGAAAAGCTATATGCATTCAAACACATCCATTTTTAATTCACAATCAAACCGTGTTCTGAACCGCGATGTTCAGAAAACATGATGAGATAAGACCGGGTCATGGGCTATGTGCACAGAAGCCAAACGTGTCGGTTTAAGCACAACCGACAAGCAAAATAACGGGTCCTAGTCTAAGGTAACTAGAAGCCATTTCTTTGAAGCACGGGTCTTGATCAGAAATAACCAAGAACCATCTGCATTAAGATCACACATCCTTGGGTACCCACCTCAATATGGGTCCCTTTTTGTTAGGATTTCCAGATTTATATGACACATGAACTGTTTTAGAATCCCAACTAGCATTTGTGTGTGGTCCGGATGCACAACCCTTTGGAATCCATTGAAGATTGGATTTATTGGGTTTTGGAACCTTAGGCGCTGAAATTGCCTTCGGTTTTTGTCTTTTTGAGACCTTTTTGACCGTTGCTTTGGTTTTGGGCCTTGGCAACTGACACATCTCAACTTTGTTTGTGGCCGATGATGCACTATTTTTTGTATTCTTTTTCCGAATACGTTTAACAGGGTAAGGCACAAAAGCATTCATTTCAGGAACCTGTCGTCTATATTTAGTTGGACATAGATTAAACAAATCCTTGAAAGAGTACTTTAACGGAACAGTAGAATTCGGTACATCATTACAGACATTGTCACACACATTGTTACATAAATTGTCTTTAGAGATTACAGACATCCTATCTCTAGTAACAAATTCACTTGGCATTAAAGCCTTCTTCACAAAAAAACTTGTAAAATCCTGCATGGTGGTTTTTGGGACTCTCCTTATATGATCTGTAGGAACAAAACGATTAGAGTCAGTAAGCATGGAAGATTTAGACTTGACAGACTTTTCTTTTTGGTGGTGAGTGGGTTTCTTAAAAGACTTGGATTTGATCTGAGTCTTTTTAGTAACCTCATTTTTGAAAACTTTTGAGCACTCACCTTTGACAATGATAGAAGAAGATTCAGCTTTAGTCTTACCTTTATCTGATGACATACACGAAATTTTTATGGAATGAGAAAGTGTTTGTTGTTTTGAAAGATCTTTCAATTGTTGTGAAACTGTTTCAAAATTTTCTCTGTAGACAGTGACTTCCACAGTTTGTTGAAAAGATTGATTTACCAATTCTTCTTCTCTCTTAAGAAGAGCATCTTGAAGATCAAGTGCTTTCTCTTGAGACGACTTCAATTCCTTTTCTAAAACAATGATTTGTTGTTGAAGAACTTTTGCAGGAATATAAAGTTGAGGATTTGATTTTACGGTTTCAGTTTTCAATTCAGTTTCTGAATAAGTTGACGAGAGATCTTCCTCTAAAGTGGGTACTCTAGAAGAATAACTCTCGTTAAGATCTTCATAATGAAAAGAAATTTCTTTATCTTTACGCGCAACACGTTTCTCATTTTCTTGGTTTAAAACTTCTTTTGATGACTCAAAAAAGAAAGATTTAATACCGGCTCCCATATAATTCATGTCATAAAATACAGGTAAAACATTTTGTGCCTTTTCCAAATATTTAGGATTTTTAAAACCAATTCCTTGTTTAGAATGGTAAAACCTAGTTTCTTTGGGCTGATTTAAATGGATAGTTTGTTCTATTTGACCCCTTTTCAAAAATGCATCGTCAAGGGTCTTTATTCTCGCGTACAAACTTATCCTTTCTTCTTCAATCATTTTGTATTTTCTAAACTGTCTATATTTTCCATATTTACCACATCTAATTGTTTTGTAAGAACAGAAATTTCTTCTTTTAAAGAGAGTTATTCTTTTGAAAGCGTTTCCATGCAAGATTCAATGTATATATTCCTATCCTGAACATCTACTTTTTCTATTAACACATGTTTTATAACATTATGATTAGTTAACCATTTTGAATGATATAATTCAGATGATTCTTTCAGAATATGAGCTTGATGTTCAGCCTGTACACACCTTGCAGTTTCAGCATTTAATCTATCTTGTAGATCAAGTATTTGTGTGTGTAGTGTACATTCATTATCTACAAATAATTTATTTACATGTGCAGGAATGTAACAGGAATATACCTCACTGGACTCGGAACCGGATGTGGAGCATTCGGGATCGTCGGTTGTAGCCATCAGACATGCTGGTGGATGTTTCATTGTCTCCCCCTCAGCAGCAATGTCTGAATTGTCAGCAGTGAAATCAGCACGTATCTCCAACCCCATACGATCAACCATGTAGCAATTCTTGCCCTTGCCATCCTCGTCTTCAGAATCTTCAGCATCCCAGTAGTCCTCCTGGGCGACAAGGGCTAACGCATCCGCTTTCTTCTTGGCAGCCTCGAGCTTTCTCTCGTAATAAGCCACGTCTCTTTCGAAGTTATTCTTGCATTCCCTAGCAAAGTGGCCCAGTTTGCCACATTTGTAGCAGAGACGTTCATCAGTGGCCTTCGGCTCATCTGCTCTTGGCCTTTCCTCTCTTCTTTCCGCCGGCCTCTTGTCGGCCCGGCGGTGCTCGCGGCTGTCATCACGTCTCCGGTCCCTGCGGTCACCCCGACGATCATCCCTTCGATCGTCCCTCCTGTCATCCCTGCGATCATCACGCCTATCATCTCGCCTTTCATAACAACGATCATCGTGATAGTCGCGTCTATCATCATACCGACGATCATCCCTGTCATCCCTTCGGTAGTCATCTCTGCGATAGTCATCGCGGCGGTCATCCCTCCTATCATCTGAGTAACTCCGTGGACCGGTGTCATAACGGAGTTGGTTGTTGGTCTTGTTGGAGAACCGTCGCTGTTGGAGACGGTTGGTCCACAAGGCTATCTGTT
The DNA here is from genome assembly GCA_020465985.1 of Centrapalus pauciflorus. Taxonomy (NCBI): domain Eukaryota; kingdom Viridiplantae; phylum Streptophyta; class Magnoliopsida; order Asterales; family Asteraceae; genus Centrapalus; species Centrapalus pauciflorus. The sequence goes on from JAANYP010001207.1 coordinate 5,739, forward strand.
CTTGGATCGAAGCTTCCTCCTCATCATAGACCTCACGCGGAGGAGAAGCATACATGTACTGAGACGATGAAGAACCAGGAGCAAAAGATGGTGTCGGAATCTGCGTGTTGGTAATCAAGGCTAGCGAATCATTCGGTTTCAACCCTGTGTTGGCTGATAGCAGTAGAGAGGCCAACTGATTTGCCATCAGCTTCTGTTGATCCACATCCCCTTGATATTTCTTAAGCTCCTTAAAGACGACATTTGATACCTCAGGAATGTTCAGGACTCTTTTCGTTGCCCGACATGCAAGTTGCCACTCGGGGGCTAAGGCGGCAAAGAATTGGATGTTGATATCATCCCTATCCTTCTTGATGTGCAGTTTATTTAACTCGTTAAGGACTGCACAGAACCTGGTGAATGTGGCTTGCAGAGATTCCCCGTCTTTGGCGCGGAATTCCGTAAACTTTGCCTTCGCCTCCTCTATTTTGGCACGATCATCAAGATCTGCCCCCAGCATTTGGATTTCCAGCTCGTCCCACATTTCTTTTGCAGACATTTTACTGTCTGCACCAACCAAAATATCAGTGGGGAGGGCTTGATAAATCAGATATTCTGCCCTCTTATCAGCGTGCTGGCGGTCCCTCTCGACGTCATTTGCCGGCTCTCTTTCAAACTTTGAGGCTTGGACAGGGGGGTCAGCCTCAGGTCTGGCAACTATCTCTCGATAGTAGATGACGGGTCCTTCGGATATAGATTGAAGCATCAGGTTCCCGAGAGGTTGCATTCCAACGAACTTCCATTGTTCGTACTCATCGGGATAGAGAACTGGTGGTCTGTTCTCAGATCCGAGTACTAGAGCTTCGCGAGACATTATGATTATGGGTGCTGATTAAGAATATGAAGATCTTAGAGGTGGAAACTGAACACGGATGGGTTGGACTGAAAACAGAAAGTTCTGAATTCGGATGATTGAAGTCGGATGAACAGTGTTTCGGATGAGGGAACCGAATTCGGATGGGTGAATTCGGATGGGTTGATTCGGATGGATTGATTTCGGATGGTGAACAGTAATTCGGATGGATATGGTTCGGATGAGGTTCAAGTTCGGAAGATGTCCTAATTCGGATGAACAGTACTACGGGTGGGGACCAAGTTCGGTTGACCTAATTTCGGATGGACCTAATGGACCGAATTCGGATGAACAGTGGAAGGACCGAATTTGTGTGGACCGAAATTGGAACAGTGGATAGACCGAATTCGGATGGACCGAAATGGGTGAAGTCCGAAATTGGAAAAATTGAAGTAGAAGTCCCAACAGTGAAAAATGGAAAGCCTGACCTGAACTTCGGATGGTCCGAAGTTCGGATGGGACCGAAGTGTGGTCCGAAATAGGCTTATGGGGGGTCCGAAATTCACTTAAGGAAGGTCCGAATTGGACCGAAATGAGGTCCGAATTAGGATGATTGGAGGTCCGAAAATGGTGCCTATTTAGTCCGAAATGCTACAGTAGTAATCCGAAATACAGCAGGTTTTTTACGATTTTCTAAGGCAGAATGAGCAGAATTCGAGTTTTATCAGTCTTAAAGCCTAAAAACAGTTCTAAATGATTTATAAACTATTTTAAACACTTTTGGTGATTTAAAACAACCTAAAAAACACTTAAAAATAGCATGAACACGTGAAAAACCCACTTAAACAACCCATATTTTCAAACTTAATAATGGTCGATTCTTGATGATTTTAACAAAGATATGGAACTAAATGAGTTTAAAATCAGTAGAGAATGATAATGTGATGTTTATATGACCATTATAACATAAGAAACACGAATAAACAAAGGAAATGAAGATCTAACCGACATGAGATGAAGAACACGAAGAACACTTTCAAAAAACCCAGCAGAATCCGAACAAGTCAGTTTAAATCCACCCCTCTGAGCTCTGATACCAATATACGAAGTGTAATGAAGTATTCCCGTATATTTTGTAATGAAGTATTCCCGTATATTTTCAGCACCTTAATGATATTCATATCATATACATGAAGAAACAAGCTCAATAAATGCAATATGATGAAGAAGAGACAATATGAATGTAGAGATAATAAGACAATATGGCGGCTGTAGCTTTGATTCAAATGTCAACCATGTCTTCAAAAGTAACCCTAGGAGCCTTTTGTAGGCTCCTTTAATTAACTTACATAACATGACACTTTTGGCCCCTACAGTTTGCATAAACATAAATTACATAGAAATAAAATACAAGACAAATTACAAAGAAAATAAATATTACAAAACAACTCCTAAGATCGAAATAAATAAATCTAACAAATTGTTTGTTTTAAATATATAAAATTAGGGTTGTAAATTATAAATAAAGAAAATACCCTCTTAATTTTTTTTGGACCAAAATCTTTCTCTTAATTTTAAGAGGTAAATTAGAAATTAAACCACTTAAGTCTAAACCTAAACAAACAACCATAATTTTTTATAGAAAACAAACGAGACCTTATTAAAAATTTGTATTAACTATGTTAATTTTAATATCTTGACAATTAAATTAATATTTTATAAGATCACAAAAAAATTTATCTATACCATTTTAATATGAATGTTTTATTATTTTTTGTAGTAATATTATTATTATTATATATAGATTTTAACATATTTATTTATTAAAAATACTCATGTAATACATGGGTCAATAATCTAGTACTCAAATAAACAAGAAAAAAAAAAGTTAGTTACCAAATTTTTTTTTAAAAAAACTTATAATAGATGTTTGAACATTGTTGGGTAACTCAATATGAAATTATTACTCTTTTCATCCCAAATTATTTCCCAATCTTTCCTTTTTAATTTGTGATAAAATAATTATTTACATTCATAATAGTTACTTAAAATTATAAGATTTCAATGGTTGTTGGTACACCCTGTGTGACGATAGCAGTCTAAGTGATCCAACATTGTGGTTTAGCAAGTATTAGATATATATGTTTATATATGGTTGATAATTATTATTGGTTGTGTGTTTGAACTTGATGTAACATATTACAAGAAGTTCAAACATGAAGATCAAAGATAAAATCAATCATAAGGTAAAAACATAAGTTTCAATACTTAGTCAATTATGTGAAAAGGTAAATTCGGAATCTCTAAGGACTAGGATTCGAATCTGGTTAGATTCGAATGAGTCACTTAGACAGATTCGAATGTGACCTCTTAGGCAGATTCGAGAATGTCAGATGGGACAAACTCGAATGGGCCTTGGGCCGGATTCGAGTTTAGCCCATGACAGACTCGAATTAGCCTCTATAATTAGGGATAGACTCGAGATATTATCGGACTTTTTGCAGAATTCGAGAGTGATTAAGCATTAAGCGATTTCGAGTTTATCATCAGCGTTAGTGTTGTTTCGGAGAGAATCAGTTCGTAGGCTCGTGCTTGTGTAGTTCGTGCAGCTTCTGATAGTCTCCGTGTTTCTAGTGAGTGTTGTTACCGTCTACCCGTTAACGAGGATTCCGCACTCGTTGACGGTTCCGCATCTAGATAGATCTGTGTTAGGTAGACCTTACAAGTGGTATCAGAGACAACGGGGTGTTCTTCGTGTTCATCAAGATATATCCTAGGTTTCTTGACGCTTTTGGACGGTTTTTCACTCATCTTCGAGTTTTTTTCGTGTTCTTTGAGCTTAGCAAATTGTCATCCGGGAAATACTTTGTGTTTTTCACGTTTTTGATCGAAATCAATATTTTTCGTTGTAAAAATATTGATTTAATCTGCAAAACGTTAAAAAATCAAAGTATTAGCCGTTTTTCGAGTTTGCGGCGCTCGAATCTATTAGGAGTAATAAGGGTTTCACTTAGTCTCCAGTCTAACCAAATCTGCTCCTTTCGAGTTTGATACAGAGTGTTTTCGAATCTAATTCGAATTTGTGCTAGTTTCGAATAGGGTCTCGAGTCTGCTGACATTCGAGTTTAATTCGAGTTTGGACTAGAATCGAATAGGGCTTCGAATCTGCTGAGTATTCGAGTTTGCTTGACCTTCGAGTTTAGGAGCTTTCGAATCTGTCATTAGTGTCGAATTTAATTGAATTACTAAACTTAATCGAATTTAATCCCAAATAAATTTAAACTTAATTACATTCGAGTCTACCTAGATTCGAAAGAATTAATTCAAATTAGTTTCGAATTAAATTAATTAAGTTCAATTCAATTACTTTCGAACCGATGTCAAATCTTCAAAAGTTTCTGGAAATGGACCACGAGGTCGGGAAGGCAAATACTCCGCCTAAGCTGATGAAACTCGAGGATTATTATTGGTGGAAAGATCGGTTTGCCGATTTTGTGCGTTTCAATGATATGCGCATGTGGGTATGTATTGCCGAAGGATACATTCCACCAATTTCTGAAGTTGAATGCCGTCAGAGAGTCTTAACATACCAAATGATGAAGGAGGATGATAAGAAACTGTATGAAGCCGAGAACAAAGCTTTCTCGATAATTCGAATGGCGTTGCCTCAGGATATACTACACACATTTAGGACTCAGAAGACATCTAAGGAACTTTGGGAGTCACTAGAAAAGAGGTGTGAGGGTAATCCTAGGGTTCGTAGAAAGCGTATGGAGCTGTTGAAACAACAGTTTGCGATTTTCAAGGCGTTGAAGGATGAACAGTTGGATGACACCATCACCCGATTTTATCATCTATTGACGGAGCTTGAAAGTCACGGGATTGAGTATAATGACACTGAGAAGAACAACAAGCTTCTTGATGCCTTACCAGCCAAATGAGCTATGTATGTGGCAATGATAAAGCTTAATGAGGACAAGTATTATACCCAATCTTTGGACGATATTGTGGGAACGTTGCGAGCTTATCACTTCGAGCTACTGAAGGCCGAAACGGATTACGAACAAGTCCAGAATCCAGCAATGTATTTTGGAAAATCAACAAACCTTCAGCCGCAGCTGATCTGAAGACTGCTATAGCGTTTTTCACCGAAGAAACGTCGTCACCAGCAGAGACTGATGACACACTGAACAGAGCGTTCTTAGGATTAGGAAGATCGGAAGAACCGCTACCTCAAGCAACTCAGGCAACAACATCTCAAGGCTACTCGAAGATGCCCATGAGCGCAAAATCAGCCGAAGAACATTTGAACTTACTTGCTTCATTTGTGGCTGCATACGGGAACTGCGTTCAGGGGAAAATAAACGATCCTGCACTCTAGGATGAAGACTATGATCAGGTCGACCCTGACGATCTTGAGGAAATGGATCTAAAATGGCAACTGGCCATGGTAACCCAACGGGTTAAAAGATTCATCAAAAGAACTGGGAGGAATCTGACGATGAACAATAAAGGAATTGGATTTGATAAGTCCAAGGTCAAGTGTTATAACTGTCAAGGTCTGGGGCACTTCGCCAGAGAATGTCAGAGACCAAAGGTAGATACGTACCAAGGGCAGAACCAGAATCATGGACAGTTTCAGAATCAGTCCCAACAGCGATACCTTCCAAGTTCATCTGCCGGTCAAGCCAATCTAGCTGGTCTACTATCAAATGTCACTTTAGACAGACAGCTAGATGGTACTTACGACTGGAGCTCACATCCAGAATCAAATGCTCGGGCTTTTATGGCTGAAGTCACGGAGAATGGGTGTGAAGGGGACGAGCAGACCACAAGGGAAAACAGTCCAATGTGGGTGGAGAAGACGAATGATCAGACGCTTCTGGAGTTTGCCGCTCAGATGGCCAACGTGGAATCTGATAACACAAAGGTTAGTCTGACTTACTCTCTTTTCATGATTTATGTGTGTTGTGTGTTACTTCTAACGATAGGTTAAATCTAGTCTTAGAATCACATAAAACCATAACTGCTCAAAATGAGTCATTAAAAGCTGATAACGCTAGCCTAAACGATATTAAGCAAGATCTTAAAGAAAAACTTAAGGCTGATGCTCAAGATGTAATAGTTCTGAAAAACAAACTGAGTGAGCAATGTGTTAGGTTAGAGCTTATGTATGAGCATGTAGAGGCCTTGACCAAAAATTTTAAGGACAAAGACATAGAGCTAGCTGAAACAAAGGTAAAGGTAGCCGAGGCGAATAGTAAGTTAGAAAAGTTTAGGAATTCAAGCCTGAACCTAGGAAAAGTTTTAGACGCTCAACGCCAGTCTAAAAAGCCTGTAGGTCTAGGATTTCATGAAATTCCTCCACCTTTTAATGCAAACTACGTGCCTCAACCTCAGGAGAAAACTGATAAATCAGTAGACTTAGAGGACATACCTACACCGACACCTGAGCCTATAATAGAAAATACACCTAAGGTGACTGATACAACCGTCAAGGTTAAGAAAGTCAAATTCGTGTCTTCCTCCAGTGAAACACCTGCAGGAAAACATAAAATTGATTTTAATGATCAGGACGATGAACCAGTCGCAGTAGATGTGCAAAAGGACCAAGACACTAGTGAGACACCTAAGTCTAAGGGCACACACAAGAAGTCCATACATAAGATGTCCTGCTTTAGATGTCATGAAAAGGGGCATATTGCTTCTAACTATCCGCTTAGGAAACCTGAAGTTACACCTAAGACAGGGAAGCCAACACCTGCTAAGCCCTCAACTAGTGTGGCGAGCACTAGTAGTTCTCAGAGTACTGAGAAAAAACTGTGCAGGCTACACAAAAACAAGTTGTGAAACAACAGCCGGTAAAGGTTGGACCAAAGGAAGTGGTTAGGACTAGTTCACCGAACAGAGTCGTAAATCAATCTAGGTCTGGACCTCAACAACAATATAGGAGCACAACACCTAGCAGAGCATACACTCCGGTTAGGTCACACACTCCTATCAGACATCACACACCGGTAAGAGCTCAGGGATCACAATCCGAAATGCAATATAATAGGAATTATTCAAGAGCTCCACAACAAATGCCTACTCAAAGGCAGAGAGTGAATTTACATCACTCGGCACCACAACAAACTCCTGTTCAACAACCCAAGTCACCTGAAAGGCGAGATGGGTATTTGAAAGAGTTTAAGTATGTGGACGGGAATGGTATAACCAAGTCAGTGATGGCTTGTGTTCCCCGTGATAAGTAACCTATTTTCTTTCATGTGCAGGAGATTACCACAGGTCCAAACAACAAATGGTTCATCGACAGTGGATGCTCCAGGCACATGACAGGGGAAAGAAGTCTCCTTACAGACTTTAAGGGTGGGAATCAGGGATTTGTATCATTCGCGGGAAACAAGGGAGGAAACATCACGGGTACCGGAGTGGTCACTAATGGGACGATCAAGTTGGACCAAGTTTATCACGTTGATAAACTGGTTCACAATCTCGTTAGTGTATCTCAAATCTGTGACAAGAAGAATTCAGTGTTGTTCAATGACACTGAAGCGTTAGTGCTAAAACCGGGATTCAAGATTCCTGAAGAATGGGTATTGATGCGGGCACCAAGGAAGAATGACTTGTACATGCTTGATATGAACAAGCTGGAGTCTTCGATGGGGCCAATATGTTTATTATCCAAAGCTTCGGAGACGGAATCAGTGTTGTGGCACAGACGCATGGCTCACTTGCACCTAAGAAAAATGAACTACATAACGAAAAATGGATTGGTGCAAGGTGTGCCTATGAAGAGCATTCAGTTCGAGGACAAGTGTCTACCATGCAAGAAGGGCAAACAACATAAGAAGACACACAAGACCAAGAGGCAGAACTCCATAAGCTCAACATTCGATTTGTTGCACATGGACCTTTTCGGACCAATCAACCAAAGGAGTATAGGAGGTAGTTGGTATTGTTTGGTTATCACTGACGATTACTCACGATTTTCTTGGGTTTTCTTTCTAGGTACAAAGGACGAGACGGCTTCCAAGCTCATCGGGTTCTTAGACCAAGTGGAGAATTCCTACGGAACACGGGTTAAAAGGATACGTAGTGATAATGGAACTGAGTTCAAAAACACTGTAATTGGTGTATATTGCCTATCAAAGGGCATAGTGCATCAATTTAGTGCACCATATGAGCCTCAACAAAATGGGGTGGCCGAACGTAAAAACAGGACACTGATTGAGGCAGCTAGGACTATGTTGTCGGATTCAAAGCTTCCTACCATGTTTTGGGGGGGAGGCAGTGAATACCGCATGTCACATTTTAAACCAGGTCCTAACTATCAAATCTTTGAACAAAACCTGTTATGAAATTTTGAATAAACGGCCACCTAATTTAACTGGATTCGAACCGTTTGGGGTACCATGCACTTTATTGCGTACAAAACATCAACCGAAGTTTGGTGAAAAGGCTGACGAAGGATATTTCCTAGGTTATGTGCCGAACTCACCAAACAAACGGGTTTTTAACAAAACAAATGGTACAGTGGAAATTTTGTATAACATTGAAGTCACAAGTTATACACATGAACCCCAAACAGGTCCGGAATGGATATTTGACTATGATAAATTATTTGAGTCATTTAACATTCCTGTGGATGAAAATGCAGGTACAATCGAAAAGGACACGGCGACGTTGCATCTGAATGACGATGGTCATACCTTTCCGAGAACTACGTTTGAATCCACATCCGAGCCTCCTTCGACTGTAGATGGATCTCCAGAAGTCAATGTTCCTGAAGCACCTTCAACTGAGAACCAGACTCAGGAAACAAGTTCCAACTCTGAGGAAAATGTCCACGAGGAGGAAAATGAAGAATCTGAGGAAGTTCCCCCATTAGGTGAAATAGGATCTAACTTAGGAGATAATCTAAGGGTTGATGAGATAGAGACCTCTAGGATCAACAAGAACCATCCTATTGAAAGCATCATAGGAAATCCTAACGAGGGTGTGAGGACTAGGAGTAGTTTAAATAACAACACTGTGTTGTTGTCGATGATAAATGACTCCGAGGCATATCACACATGTCTCTATTCTTGTTTCATATCTCAAGTAGATCCTAAGAATGTGCAAATGGCACTTAAGGATAACTCCTGGGTTGAAGCGATGCAGGAAGAACTCTCGCAGTTTAGGAAACTAGAAGTGTGGGAGTTAGTTCCATTACCTCGAGGGGAAGTTGCCATAGGAACCAAATGGGTTTTTAAGTGCAAAAGAGACGATCGGGGTATAGTCACTGGCAACAAGGCTAGGTTAGTTGTAAAGGGTTTCAACCAAGAGGAGGGAATCGATTACAATGAGGTGTTTGCACCAGTAGCAAGGCTGGAAGCCATTAGGTTGTTTCTAGATTTTGCCTCCTTCAAGGGCTTTAAGGTATATCAATTAGATGTTAAGAGTGCTTTCCTATATGGGAAAGTGAAGGAGTTGGTGTATGTCGAACAACCGCCCGGATTTACAGATCCAAAATATCCTGATAGAGTATATCGCTTAGATAAGGCTCTATATGGATTGCATCAAGCACCAAGGGCGTGGTATGAGACTCTATCCAAACCATTTATTAGAGAACGGGTTTGAAAGGGGTAGGATAGATAGTACTCTGTTTGTTAAAAGAAAGGGAGAACATTTTATCTTGGTACACATGTACGTCGATGATATCATTTTTGGATCATCAGACGAACAAATGTGCAAAGATTTCGAGAAGGTGATGAAGTCTAAGTTCGAGATGAGTGCTATGGGAGAGTTAAATTTCTTTTTGGGGTTACAAGTTGACCAGAAGAAGGAAGGGATGTTTATCCATCAGACGAAGTATGTCTATGACATATTGGAACGTTTCGGGATGGAAGGAACGAAACTGACTGCCCATTTCAGCACGCCGATTCAAGTGAATCACAATCTCGGACCGGGTACTGAAAGTGATGCCGATGTGGATCCGACATTATATCGGGCCATGATTGGATCACTTATGTATTTAACTGCTTCAAGACCTGACATCATGTTTGCTGTGTGTATTTGTGCTAAGTTTCAAGCTAATCCGAAGGAGATGCACATGGAAGCTGTGAAGCGGATTCTATGATATCTCAAGTCGAAACCGAAGCTGGGACTTTGGTATCACGCGGAGGGAGATCTAGAGTTGGAGGCGTTCACGGATTCTGACTACGGAGGATGCAGCTTGACGCGCAAATCAACAACTGGAGGTTGTCAATTCCTAGGAGGGAGATTGGTAACCTGGCAATGCAAGAAACAAACGTCGGTAGCCGTGTCAACGTGCGAGGCCGAGTATGTTGCTGCTGGTTGTTGCTGCTAGTAGTTGCTGCTCACAGGTTCTGTGGATACAACAACAATTGCGGGATTACGGTTTGGCTTATACTCAAACTCCTATTAAGATAGATAACCAGTCTACTATCGCAATAACTAACAATCCAGTTAAACACAGTAAAACAAAGCACATAGACATAAGGCATCATTTTATTCGTGATTGTGCTGAAAAGAACTTAATCAAATTGGTAAAAGTGGCAACGGACGATAATAATGCAGATTTATTTACCAAAGCATTTGATAAGTCACGGTTTGAATATTTAATTCAACTAAATGGAATGCGCAACCCAGAGTAATTTGACCTTAGTAGTAGTTTATTTCCTTTTATAGCTGTAGAATTTCATTCTTTTTATGGTAAGTCTGCTAGTTTAGGATAGTTTTTATTTTAAGTAAGTTAGTAGATTATCTTCTTTTATTACTATTTCTTATGAAAAACAAAAGAAAAAAAGAGAGAAAATCATAAAAATACAAAAAAAGAGAATATCAGGAAAGGAGTTAAGTCTTAGATGCATAGGTTCAAAGTGACGAAAATTAGCACAGTCGTTACAAACTCTAAGTGTTTAGGCTTTCACACATAATGCACCTAAAATTTTAAGTGTTATACTTTATTTTAGTTTGATGTGTTGGTAGGCATAATACATATAGGGAATCTCAAGGGTAATAAAATATTCAAGAAAAAGTCAAGCGTGTCGCTAACTTAGATGTATGACCAATCGGTCTTAATTTTTATGTACAAGACATACAAACTTTGAGTCTAAATGAGGTATGCAAACTTTCTGGGGATGTATAGCGACATCAAATACATCTTAAAATGGAAAGAATGGAAAAATCATACAAAATTGAGAGTCGAAAACATGTAACTCTGTTGTACGTAAGTACAGACCTGTTGCCTCTGTTTAGATTCGGGTTAGCAAGATAAGTCGCTTTGTTGTACGTCGGTACAGACCTGTCACCGCTGTCTTGCTAGCTTTCAAAATAAACCTTAAGTCAAACTAAGACACTTTGTTGTATGAAAATACAGACATGTGTCCGATGTTTGTCTTTTAAAGAAAGTTTGCAAATACCAACAAGTTAGAATCTTAGTCTGTATGCCTTGATCATAAAAGTATGTCTATGTCAGAGTCACGTAAGATAATTTCATGATAAATAAAAATGCCAAGGGATATTCCGAAATGTAGCATGTTTAAAGGGGTAAAATACCAACAATCGGCTAAATAGGTATTTCACGACAAACAATCAAAGGAATCAAAAATTCCTAAGTGTGGAAGTTTAAGTACTGAAAGTGAGAATCTGACACCGCTATCTGATTGAACATTTATTTGACTATACTCATCAAAATTATTTTGTTAGCGTTTAGCTTAGGTTGTAAATTTTAATAAGTATAGTTTAAGTCTAAGTTACATTTTTGGTCAAAATTTTAAAATTTTATTTTTTACTTATTTTAATTTTCCTTAGTTTATTTTATTTTATTTTATTTTATTTATTTTATTTTATTTTATATTTCTACTTAGGAAAAGGGTCAAAAATTACTGAGGGTGCATTCATAGTTGGATAAAATAAACACTGCGTGAAAAATCTGGGGCTTAGGGTAAAAGAGTTGGCATAGTTTATCTTGTTACTAAATAAAATTGAAAAAGTTGAAAAAGTTGAAGTTATTTCAAAATTTTTGAAATTTTCTAAGTTTCAGGGGAAATTCGAGTTTACTTTAAACTCGAAACTGGGTAGTCTCGAATCTGTCAGTAGATTCGAATGTGGCCATAGACTCGAAGGTAGGTGGTATAAATAGGTTAACAGTAACATCATTAACTCATTATTGTTTTCGAATCTACTTTCTCGAATCTGTTGGCGATTTCGAATCTAACTACTCGAGTCTATCGATTTCCACAAAAACGACAATTTGTCGAGTTTCTTGCTTGGTGTTTCGATTCTACTGATACATCTAGGTATAATCAACTAGGTTGTACAAGATTCATGTAGTTTTATACACCATTTTAGCCAAAAATCACCAAATTTTGAAGGTTTATGGGTCTAAATCGTATTTTTCAAAATTACCAAATTTGGACCGATAAATAGTCAAATTAAATGCACATATCTGTGATTAGTAACTAGTAGGACTAATGAATGTAATTTTCTGAGTCCAAAATGGTTAAAATCAAGGGATTTGGTGTTGACTTAGGCCAGAGGTACAGGAAGCAGGGCCTTCAAGTGCCGTACCAGAATCTGAGCAGATAGCCCAAACTTTAGAAGAAATCTGGGCGTCTGGGCCTCATGCCAATGAGGAAATAACTGCAGAGTTAGTTGATCAGTTACTACAGCCTCCGGAAGGAGCAGAAGATGTGTTTAGGCAAGTTGAGGAATATGAGCCGGAGCAGACTGATAATGATGTGTCATCGTCTGCAACTGAGTCAGAAAGTATGGAGGAGATAGAAGTTGCAGCTCCAGAGTCCGTAACTACAGAACCTCCTGTTCAAATGGGAACTTATGGATCAAGGTTAGTCGTGTCTGAAGAAGCTTCAAGGCGGCGCGTATCAAGAGAGTCTGATGACTCCGATTTTGAAGAAGAAGAGGTAGCTCCATTAGTGACGAGGCAAAGGGCCAAGCGTCATCGATTTATGCAAGGATCAACTTCAGCTTCAGCAGAACAATCCCAAATTCCTCAACCTCAGGACCCTCAAACCACCATTCCACCATCACCACCTCATGATGAACCATACATCCCATCACCGATCATCCCAACTCCAATTCAATCCATCCCATCCACCTCATCCACTTATACCGACAATCAAAGGTTTTTGCATCTTAATGATCGAGTTGACTTCCAACAAATCCAGATCTTAGGCCTAACGAAGGCAATCGGTGAGATTCAAAATCATAACGCAAATCTTGATAAGGAGAATGCCGATCTAAAAAAGATAGTGGAAAAAGTTCAGGAAGAGAAGTTAGAGCTAAAATCTTTTGTCGCTGATCAGGCAGCTTAGCTAAGATCGATGCGCTCCCTAGTTGAGCAGTTAATGAAAAATATTCAGGCTCAGGGGGAGACATCCTGCCGGGATCAAGTGGAGCGACCGAGGGATGATGATAATGAAGATGATCAAGGCAATGATCCCAGCACTCAAAGACAGAATGAGCCAGTAGATTTTTCTGCTGCTCAGGATGCTCAATCTCAGGGGGAGCCAAGTCAAGCAGGAGCTAAAGAAGGAGAGGCAAGTTCGTCTAAACCTACAGAATCTGAGATAAATGAGATGATTGATGCTCTTATGGATCTCGACAACGACCCGATGGATTTTGGCTTCGACTTTGAAGATGATATGGAGGAACTAGAAGAGGGAGAATTTGCACCTGAAGAGATTGTCGATTGGAGATCAGATGATGAGGTGTGTGCTGACGAAGACGATGAAGCAAATGAGATCGTCGTTCAGCAGAATCTAATTACTGATACGTATGTAATCGAAGGAAATGATGTTGTGAACATAGAAGTACTTAATGCTGCTTTAAATGTTGAGCCATCAATAGGAGAGCCTGCCAGAGAGCTGAATAATGAAGAGAAACGAAAGCTATGGTTCAGGGCAGAGCAGAAGGACTTAGAGCTGAAGAAGAAGATGAAAGTGCCGGGTACTGGAAACTGTCAGGGAGCATTTTAAGCTGGTTCTTTGATCGGGAACTGCAGCTATTCATAATCAAGAGAAAAGATGGGCTCCAGTACCTTAGAAGATCTCTGAAAGTATTCAATTCACTGCTAAAGATTGAGATAAAAGCTTTAGCCTGGAAAGATTTAATCAATATCGGCAATGACCCTTATGCAGATATAATTGCCAGAATCATAAGGAAAGAGGGAAGATCGAGGAAGTTTGAACGGCTTAATCCAAGGATATGAAAAAGAGTAGAAGATCATTCTCGAATTGATCCTCTAACTGGACGTCCATGGATGAAGATTCAATACTAACCCGTAAGATGTCTAAGAAAGGTGCCCCTCAAACCTATGCCACAGAACGTCTTGAAAAATATGAACTGGTGGTATGTTGAGAGTGAAACGGGAGAAGCGGTAATGGAAGATTTTGAAGAAAATGTGATTCTTAGAATCTATGATCCTCTTCACCTGGTGAACCTTTCTCGAGATGACCTCCAAATTTTGTATGCTCATAAGATTTCAAGTGATGTCATATGGATGGTGAGGCAAGAAAGTAAGAGAATGTAGTTAAAGTGTGTGTTGAAAAAGGTTTGTATGCTGGAAGCAGTTTGGATAAATAATAAACAAAGTACTTAATCAAATGTGTGAATTATTAGAAGCTATCGTCAAAGGGGAGTCTGTTGGTACACCCTGTGTGACGATAGCAGTCTAAGTGATCCAACATTGTGGTTTAGCAAGTATTAGATATATGTGTTTATATATGGTTGATAATTATTATTGGTTGTGTGTTTGAACTTGATGTAACATATTACAAGAAGTTCAAACATGAAGATCAAAGATAAAATAAATCATAAGGTAAAAACATAAGTTTCAATACTTAGTCAATTATGTGAAAAGGTAAATTCGAAATCTCTAAGGACTAGGATTCGAATCTGGTTAGATTCGAATGAGTCACTTAGACAGATTCGAATGTGACCTCTTAGGCAGATTCGATGTTGGGAAATAGTTTAAGTATGTTCAAGCTGTTAGTTAGACTTCTCAGACTGTTAGTAGATTTTAAATGTAAATTCAAAGTTCATGCTGCTAGTTGAAGAAACTCGAGCTGCCAGTGTAAAAGTTCAAGCTGCCAGAGCAAAACAACTCAAGCTGCTCTGCTCATGCTGTCAAGGGATTCAAGCTGCTCAACAGTTTCATAAATAGAAAGTGCTGATTTTCAGGAAAAGATACCTACATGAAGATTCCAGCATATCTACTATCAGAGAAGTCATCATTCGTCAAGGAAACATATCAAGAAGCAATATAAATACATAGAATAGGTCTTTCTATTGGATAGGAGTTTTCTGCATATTTTTGAGTCTGTAATTGCTTTATTGATTAAGTTTTCATAAGCCTCTAAGGTTGTAAAACCCTAAGAACAGTTTGTGTTCTTCGTCTAATCAAACAGATTAGAGGTGATTGTAATTGATGAATTCAGCAATACAAACAGTTTTGATTAATTCTTGTGTGTTTATTTATTATTGATTCTGAAAGTTTTTGTCAAAATAATTAAGTGTTATTCCGCAAAGTTCTTGATTAAACTTTGATTCAAAATAATTAAGTGTTATTCAGCACTTGTCTCTCAAGAAGACAATGTGTTTGACTGGAGTGATCAGACAGAGGACGAATTTCAAAATCAAGCACTTATGGCAGAAACATCAAATGTCTCCTCCACTGAACTACCATCTGAGGTAAATTCTAAACTCTGCTCTCAATCATGCAAAAATATGGTTAAAAAGTACAGAGATCATAATGAGAGCATGTGCAAAACTTTAGCTAAGATGGAAGAAAGGAGATATGAATACATGCAAGCCATAGAAGATCTGGAAAAACAGATCAATGATTATAAGGATAATGAGATTCAAATGGGCTATGATAGAACATATCATGAGTGGGAGAAAAAGGAACTAAATAAGAAAATAGAATCTCTGAATAAAAAGGTAGAAGAGACTGAACAAAAGGTGTTTGAGGCTAATAAGAAGCTAGAATCTGTTAACATAGATCTAGGAAACTTCAAGTTAGCAAATCAAAAGCTAGAACACCTAATGGAAGTTCAATTCAAAGATAGAGTGAAATCTCAGGTCAATCCCAAAGAAGGAATAGGATATAGAGCTACTCCACCTCCATACAATAACAAGTACATTCATCCAATGAGTGAGGTTGCTGATAGACTTGTCAATGAACCACTAGATGAGTCTATGACTATTGTAGATCCTATCCTTGATAACAGTCCTGAATTAAAAGAAGATAAGAGTCAAAATAGAGACTGTGACACAAAGAGTGCACCCATAGAAGTCCAAGCTCCCAGTAAGAAAGGAAAAGAGAAGATGTGTGTATGCAATGCTACTCCACAAGTTTCTGTACATTCTAACTGTAACACTGCATCTTCATCAAAAGGAACTAAAAGAGGTAAAACTGTTTCTATCTGCACATGCAAAAAGCATGGTGTTCAAAAGTTTCCTAAACAACAGCAGATAAGAGGAAACCAGAGAAACAAGAACCAAAAATTGACAGAAAAGTCTGGTGTTCCAATTCAAACTGTCAAAAGATGCTTTCACTGTGGAAGGAAGAATCACTTGGCCAAGGATTGTTTTTACAAACCAGCTGTTGCAAAACAGACTGTGCATTACACAAAATCAAATCCTAATCAGGCAAAGCACTCAAAAGTGAAACCTTCCACAGCAGCTCCAAAGAAAACAGTTGATCACAGATTTTCAAAAGTTAATAAAAAACAGTCCACACATCAAAAACAAGTTTTGGCAAAGCCTAAATCAAGTTTTAAACAAATATGGTGTGTCAAGGACAAATCTGATGCTCAAACTGCCAATGCAAAAGATCAGACTGCTAAGTCAAAATCTGATGCTGTTAGTGCAAAAACTGAAACTGTTAGCACTACCAACACAGCTCAAGCTGCTGGGCATCAATCTGGAACTGCTAGTGAATCATCTGAGACTGTCAGAAGAAAAGATGATCAAAATAGTTGGATACCTCATATTATCACCAAATACTCTCCAAAGACTCCATCAGTAGATCTCACTAAATATAAGAAGTCAAAAACAGTATTTAGTTATGTCAATGTTCAAGGCCAACCCAAAACCAATTTGGTTTGGGTTTACTCCACTACTGACTAAGCTGTTATTTGTGCAGGGCAACCACAGGTCTCCTCAGAGAACAAGATGGAATTTGGACAGTGGATGCTCTAGGCACATGATAGGCAATTCTGAATGCTTGTCAAATTTCAAAGGTTTTGATGGAGGTTTTGTTGCATTTGGAGGCAACTCAAAAGGAGGTAAGGTTACAGGTAAAGGTACTGTTAATGCAGGCAACATGACATTCCATGATGTTCTGTATGTTGAACAGCTTAAGTACAATTTATTGAGTGTCTCTCAAATCTGTGACAAACAAAACATTGTTCTGTTCACAGATTCTGAGTGCATTGTTCTTTCAAAGGATTTCAAAGTTCCTGAAAAACTTGTTTTACTAAGAACACCAAGAAAGGACAATGTTTACTGCCTGGACACAGATCTCTTGACTAAATCAAATACTTTAAGCTGTTTAATATCCAAAGCATCATCAAATGAGTCTGCTCTTTGGCATAGAAGGATGTGTCACATGAACTTCAAGTCCATGAATGCTTTAGTTAAAAAGAATCTGGTAAGAGGATTACCACAAAAGGAGTTCATTTGTGATGATCATTGTGTAGCATGTCTTAAAGGTAAGCAACACAAAACTTCTCATAAGGCCAAAGAAGTAAATTCAATCTCATCTGTTCTTCAGTTGTTACATATGGATCTATTTGGTCCGACATCTGTTTTGAGTTTGAATAAAAGGGCATACTGTTTAGTCATTGTTGATGATTTCACTAGATTTACTTGGGTTTACTTTCTTAGGTCCAAAGATGAAACTGCTGAGCTAGTTAAGTCTTTGGTCCTTAAGATAGAAAACCAATCAAATTCCAAAGTTAAGGTGATAAGATCAGACAATGGAACTGAATTTAAAAACCACATTCTAAACAGTTTCTGTGAGTCCAAAGGCATTGCTAGACAATATAGTGCACCAAGAACACCACAGCAAAATGGTGTAGCTGAAAGAAAGAATAGAACATTAATTGAGGCTGCTAGAACAATGCTAGCTGATTCAAATCTGCCAATGACTTTCTGGGCAGAAGCTGTTAATACAGCCTGTTATGTTCTAAATAGGGTTCAAGTTGTCCAATCTCAAGGAAAAACTCCCTATGAGTTATTCCATAACAGAAGTCCCCTAATAGCTTTCTTCAAGCCTTTTGGATGCCCATGTACTATTCTTCACACTAAGACTCACTTAGGGAAGTTTGAGAGTAAGGCTGAAGAAGGATTCTTTGTAGGATACTCAACTCAAAGCAAAGCCTATAGAGTATACAACAGTGTGTCTAAAACAATTGAAGAAAGTGCCAATGTTGAATTTAATGAAAATACTGCTAATATCAAAGGCACTGGTCTTGATTGGTTGTTTGATTTAGATTCACTAACAAATTCTCTGAGCTTTGTTGAGTATACTGCAGAAGCTGATGCATACAGGGTTGAAGCTGCTAACACAAACTCTCATGCTGCCAATACAATTTCTCATGCTGTTGGCACAAAGTTTCAGACTGCTGCAGATTCAACAAGTTGGGATGATTTCACCACTCTACCACTTCTGTCATGGTCCAGGAGTCCTGAATGCTCCACTTAATGCAAATCCAGACACTGAAGTGCCATTCCCAAGTCCTGACAGCACAGCTCCATCACAAAAGGAAACAGTCCCAGTTTCTAGGATAGCAGTCCCAACAGCTTCTCATGCTGTTAGCCTAGAAACTCAAGCTGTTCCCGAAACTGAACCATTCACTGGTTCTGATGGAGATGATACAAACCTTGGAACTTCTTTTCAAACAGAGAGAGAGCCCACACTAAGAGTTCACAAGTATCACCCTCTCAATCAAATACTGGGTGATCCAAGCACTCCTGTTCAAACAAGGAAAATGGTTCACAATGAGACGGCTGCTGCTGAACAATCAGTTCCTGAATTCAGTCTAGCTGCTTTTGAACATGCCTGTTTCATGTCTCAACTAGAACCCAAAAAGGCATCAGAAGCATTAAAAGATTCATCCTGGATTGAAGCCATGCAAGAAGAGCTTTTACAGTTCAAAATTCAGAATGTATGGACTCTGGTGAATCTTCCTAAAGGTAAGAGAGCAATAGGTACAAGATGGGTGTTCAGAAACAAGAAAGATGAGAGAGGGATAGTCATCAAGAACAAAGCAAGGCTAGTAGCACAAGGGTACACTCAAGAAGAAGGCATAGATTATGATGATGTCTTTGCTCCAGTAGCAAGAATTGAAGCCATCAGACTATTTCTAGCCTATGCAAGCTTCAAAGGATTTAAAGTGTATCAAATGGATGTCAAGTCTGCTTTTCTGTATGGGACTATTGAAGAGGAGGTATATGTGAGTCAACCTCCTGGATTTGAAGACTACAAGTATCCAGACAAGGTGTACAAGCTAGACAAGGCTCTTTATGGTCTCCATCAAGCCCCCAGAGCATGGTATGACACTCTATCATCATACCTTTTACAGAATGGATTCAAGAGAGGCACTCTGGACAAAACACTTTTCACTAAGTCCATCAAAGCTGAGATTCTACTTGTCCAAATCTATGTTGATGACATCATCTTTGGCTCAACAAATGATTGTCTGTGCAAAGAATTTGAGACCCTAATGCACAAAAAGTTTCAAATGAGTTCAATGGGAGAACTCACATTCTTTCTAGGGCTGCAGGTTAAACAGAAGCCTACTGGTCTATTCATAAGTCAATCAAAGTATGTCAAAGACATACTGGAAAAGTTTGGCTATCAAGACACAAAGGTTGCAAGCACTCCAATGGATCCTCATAAACAGCTCCATACAGACAAAGATGGCATAGATGTGGACATTCATCTATACAGATCCCTTATAGGATCTCTCATGTATCTAACATCTTCTAGACCTGATATAATGTTTGTTGTCTGTGTGTGTGCTAGGTTTCAATGCTCTCCAAAGGATTCTCACTTGGTTGCGGTTAAGAGAATCTTTAGATACCTTAAAGGCCAACCACATTTAGGCCTATGGTATCCTAAAGACTCTCCTTTTGAACTAACTGCTTATTCTGACAGTGACTACGGTGGTTGCAACATTGACAGAAAATCCACAACTGGTGGATGTCAATACTTAGGAGCAAGATTGGTCTCTTGGCAATGCAAAAAGCAAACAACTGTGTCAACATCATCCACTGAAGCAGAATATGTAGCAGCTGCAAGCTGCTGCTCCCAGGTAATGTGGATTCAAAATCAGCTAAGAGACTATGGTATGAATTTCTTATCCACTCCTATTTATATTGACAATTCAAGTGCAATTAGCATTGTGCAAAACCTAGTGAAATTCCCAAAAACCAAGCATATAGAAATCAGGTTTCACTTCATCAGAGATTGTAATGAAAAGAAGTTAATCCAAGTTACCAAAATACATACAGATGATCAGCTAGCTAATCTATTTACAAAACCTTTTGATATAGGAAGGTTCACTTTCCTAGTATCAAATATTGGTATGGTAAACATGGATTAATTGGTTTTCATTATTATCTACTCAGTATGCTAATTTAAGGGGGAGACACTGTTCCATTGAAAAGTTGCACAATTTTACACTAACAGCATGTGTATTTTCTCATGCTGCTAGTTCATTTTCTCGGACTGCTAGTTATTTTCACTTGATCTGTCAAAGTGTGCAGGGTATTTGGGTAATTTTTCAAATGTGTGCGCGGGACCCAACTTTTTCGAAACCTTTAAAGGTCCCGGTTTCGTTCAGTTGTAACTACCAGTTACATATTCTTCTCCCACGGCCTTCTGCTTTCTCTCTAAACGAATCACACATTCTTCTTTCAAACCCTAAACCATCGTTTCTTCATCAATGGAGTTTGTAAAAGAGCATAACTGCCTCCCATACACCCTAAAACACTCTGAACTTCAACCGTTTCATGCAATGATGGATTTCCTCAGGCACTCCCATATCCACTATGCCCTGACCATAAACCCTACTATATACATCTCCCATATTGAACAGTTTTGGAATCATGCATCTGTTCAAACCATCAATGGAGTGCCTACCCTCATATCCAAGATTGATGGAACTGTCATCAATATCACTGAGGAATCCATCAGACATCACTTGCATCTTCAAGATGCCTCAGGTATAACCGACTTATCCTTTCAAGCTTTACATTTTGGTCTTCAAAATATTGGTTATAGGGGTCCTGCTGATTCTTTTACTTTTCTTAAGGCACACTTTTCTCCTAAATGGAAATACGTTGTGCATATTATTCAGCAATGTTTAAGCCCCAAAAGAACTGGTTGGTCTGAGTTTTCTTCAAATATTGCCACTGCCTTAGTGCGCTTTTCTACTGGCCAACAGTTCAATTTTTCTAACATGATTTTTCAGGGGATGTTAAGGCATCATTCCCTAAAGACTGGGAAATTTTTTATGTATCCTAGGTTTTTGGCAGAACTTATTGCACACACCTGCACAACTCCACATTTACATAAACGGATACATGTTTCCCATAGGCACTCATTGTCTTCAATCAAAAGGCTGTTAAAGCCAAGTGCCAATTTCGTAAGTATAGATGTTCCATTGCCCTCTGCAATGATGAACATCATTCCAGGAAACAGAGGAGAGGGTCCTGAGCAGACACAGCCCAACATTCCTGCTTCACCCCCAGGACCCCAACCCACTCCTCATGATACAAATATTCTATCTGATCCTTTTGTACAGCCAACACGCCCACTCAGAAACATATACAAAAGAAAAAGGGGACCAGGAGCTCCTTCCTCCTCCTCCCATCAGCAAGAACCATATATCCCTGTGCAAGAGGATACTTCTGCACAGAATATCCAAAGGGAACCCATTGAGGAAACTCCCATCCTCTCTCAGGAGGTGAACATCTCTTCAGAGATGGTTCATATGGGTTCTGTGGCTGGCACTACTGATGTCTCTACACAAGAGGCACAGGACAGTGCCAACATAGCTAAGACCACGCCCATGGCAACAGCAAGTGTGCAAACACAAGGTGGAAGTCCCCAGAACCAAGAAAAGAGGGGCCCAGAAGTTTCTACCTCTGGTCTTAATGTCAGTGATAGATCACAAGCACCTCAGGTGTTTTCTGATCTTGAGACAAGTCTGCAACTCATGCTCTTGACGGATCCTAAGCTGAAACCTGTTGTAGCCATGTTGGAATATCAAATGTCCATCATTGCGGCACAGGGGGCTTAAATGTTTGCACTAAAACAGGCAGAGGCTGCTCAGAATAAGCGCATGGATTATCTTCACAAAGGGTTCACCCTCTGTGGAAATAAAATCATGAAAATAGGGCAGATGATTCAAACTCACGGGGCAAAGGTTGTGGGTCCTTCTGACCAAACCAATGCTTCCAAAAAGGGGGAGAATCAGGAGGTTCCCAAATCAGTCCAAGCAGGTCCAACAACAACAGTCCAAGCAGCACCAACAGTTCCAGTTTCTAGGCTAGCAGTCCCAACAGCTTCTCAAGCTGTTAACCTAGAAACTCAAGCTGCTTCTTCAAAATCTACTGGAGTTGTGATCAGGGAAGGCATTCAAGCTCCATCAAGTACAGTCCAAGCTACATCATCTGCTGCAAAAGACAAGGGCAAGGGCATTCTCATTGAGTCTCCAAAGCATAAATTTTCCTCCAAAGAAGCCGAAATTGCCTTTGATGCTGAAGTTGCCAAAAGAATAGCAGAAGAACAGGACAAAGAATTAGATCAGCAAGCCCAAACCCCAATGGATGATGATGAGACCTTAGGTGATTACCTAAAGGGGTTTGTGGTTAAACAAGGAGCAATGAAGAGAAAAATGCCTACAGGGCATTCCAAAGCTGAGCACAGAAGATTTTTGATAAATTTTGCATTTGCAGCTGGTATCCCAAAGAAAATGGCTCAGTCCATGCCAACTGAAAGGCTGCAAGAGATTCATGACAAGGAGATGGACAAAAGAAAGAGAACAAAAGTCTCTCCAGAAGCTCAACCATCCCAAGAAGTCCAACCATCAACTCAATCAGTCCAAACTGAAGCTGCTGCCAGTGCACCTGCTCCCACTGATCAAGCAGTTGTTTCTATTCCTTCATCTGTTAAGAGAGTGCTCTTTTAGCAACAATTGCAAAAGGCAATGGAAATAGAGAAGCTGATTGATCAGCATGACTTTACAAAGCCTGTGATTAATTACTGGTTTGCTAAGTCACTGGATGACCATGACTTGAGAATTAAGTTTGTAATAAGAAGAGTGTCTGGTCCTGAAGAAGAGTATGATACTTTTTGGCAAATAGTTCAAAAGTTGACCAGAGATGAGCTGATAATGATGCACAACATTGGGTCTGTATCACAAGTTAGATCTTCTCTACCACAAGTGAAACAAGTCATCAAAGATATGAAGTCCATTGTTGATCCTGAATTTATTAGAAAAGATGTAGAGGATGCCAACAAGAAGGGATTGAAAATCAAGGAAGTTAATATTTTTGTCAAATCCAGGACTTACAGAATCAGATTCACAGATGGATCTGGTATGTTCTTTAATCTTGAATTCTATGATCTTCCAAAGAATATACTACTCCTGATGAAGTCTGTCAGAATATCTTGTGATAGAGATGAGCTAAAGAGAGAATTTTTTGAAGGCTATAGATCATAAACTTGCACAGTTGTAAGTTTTTGAAAGCCTTGGTTTGTAAATAACAGTTTACTTATTCATTTCCAATTTTTTATAGAACATAAAGTCTTGGGTAAAGAATTTAAGTTAGGGGGAGATTGTTGGGAAATAGTTTAAGTATGTTCAAGCTGTTAGTTAGACTTCTCAGACTGTTAGTAGATTTTAAATGTAAATTCAAAGTTCATGCTGCTAGTTGAAGAAACTCGAGCTGCCAGTGTAAAAGTTCAAGCTGCCAGAGCAAAACAACTCAAGCTGCTCTGCTCATGCTGTCAAGGGATTCAAGCTGCTCAACAGTTTCATAAACAGAAAGTGCTGATTTTCAGGAAAAGATACCTACATGAAGATTCCAGCATATCTACTATCAGAGAAGTCAT
>JAANYP010001207.1:33667-147133 GCA_020465985.1 Centrapalus pauciflorus
TAAACACAGTAAAACAAAGCACATAGACATAAGGCATCATTTTATTCGTGATTGTGCTGAAAAGAACTTAATCAAACTGGTAAAGGTGGCAACAGAAGATAATAATGCAGATTTATTTACCAAAGCGTTTGATAAGTCACGGTTTGAGTATTTAATTCAACTGAATGGAATGCGCAACCCATAGTAAATTGACCTTAGTAGTATTTTATTTCCTTTTATAGTAGTAGTATTTCTTTCTTTTTATAGTAAGTCTGCAAATTTAGGAAAGTTTCTATTTTTAGTAAGTTAGTAGATTAGCTTAGTTTACTGCTTTTTGCTATGAAAAACAAAAGAAAAAAGAGAGAAAATTACAAAAATACAAAAAAAGAGAATATCAGAAAAGGAGTTAAGTCTTAGATTCATAGGTTCAAAGTGATGAAAATTAGCACCGTCGTTACAAACTCTAAGTATTTAGGCTTTCACAAATAATGCAACTAAATCCTAAGTGTTATACTTTATTTAGTTCGATGTGTTGGTAGGCATAATACATATAGGGAATCTCAAGGCTAATAAAATATTCTTGAAAAAGTCAAGCGTGTCACTAACCTAGATGTACGACCAATCGGTCTTAATTTTTATGTACAAGACATACAAACATTGAGTCTAAATGAGGTATGCAAACTTTCTGGGGATGTATGGAAACATCAAATACATCTTAAAATGGAATGAATAGAAAAATCATATAAATCTGAGAGTCGAAAACATGCAACTCTGTTGTACGTAAGTACAGACCTGTTGTCTCTGTTTAGATTCGGGTTAGCAGACATGTCGCTTTGTTGTACGTCAATACAGACCTGTCACCGCTGTCTGCTACCTTTAAAAATAAACCTTAAGTCGAACTAAGACACTTTGTTGTATGAAAATACAGACCTGTGTCCGATGTTTGTCTTTTAAAGAAAGTTTGCAAATACCAACAAGTTAGAATCTTTGTCTGTGTGCCTTGATCATAAAAGTATGTCTATGTCTGAGTCACGTAAGATAATTTCCTGATAAATAAAAAGGCCAAGGGATATTCCGAAATGTAGAGTGTTTAACAGGGTAAAATACCAACAATTGGCTAAATAGGTATGTCACGACAAACAATCAAAGGAATTCAAAAAAAATTCCTAAGTGTGAAAGTTTAAGTACTGAAAGTTAGTATCGGACATCGCTATCTGATTGAACCTTTCTTAGACTATACTCATCAAAAAGATTTTGTTTAGTATTTAGCTTAGCTTGTAAATTTTTTCTTAAAGTCTAGATTAAATTTTTGGTCAAAATTTTATTTTACTTAATTTTATTTTATTTTATTTTTACCTTAGTTTATTTTATTTTATTTTATTTTAGTTTAATTTTTACTTAGGTAAAAGGTCAAAAGTTACTGAGGGTGCATTCAAAGTTGAATAAAATAAACATTGCGTGAAATATCTGTTGCTTAGGGTAAAAGAGTTGGCATAGTTTATCTGGTTACACAATACCGTAGAAAAAAGTTGGAAAAGTTGAACTTATTTCAAAATTTTCGATATTTTTCTAAGTGTTGGAGGTTTCGAATCTAAGACAGACTCGAATAAGGAGTACTTCGAATCTGTCAGTAGATTCGAATCTATGCTTAGACTCGAGGGTTGGTGGTATAAATAGGTTAACAGTAGGTCATTAATACTATCTGTTTTCGAATCTATACTATCGAATCTATTCAGGCGATTTCGAATCTATTCTCTCGAGTCTACCGTATCTCCCCTAAACGACATTTTGTCGCGTTTCAAGCTAGTGTGTTCGATTCTACTACTGTATCTAGGTATAATCAACTTGATTGTACAAGTTTCATGTAGTTTTATACACAATTTAAGGCCAAATCATCGATTTTTGAGGTTTTATAGGTTGAAATAGGGTTTTTGCTAAATTACCAAAATTGGACCTATAAAAGATCAAATTAAAGACATAAATCAACGATTAGAACCTAGTTGAACTAATGTATGTGATTTACCAAGTTCAAAATGGTTAAAATCTTGGGTTTTTGTTGAAACAATGGCCGACGGGGTCTCGAGTCTGTTCATGGACCTTCGAATCTGTTAATGGGTTTCTAGAATCTATCATTAGATTCGAGATGACCATGATATTCGAATCTGTCCATTAGACTCGAAATGGGCTCTTCGAATCTGTCCATTACACTCGAATATGGACATTTCGAATCTGTTGCTTTCGAATCTGTACTTTATTTAATTTGTTTAATTTAAATTTTATTAAACTTGTGGAAATTTAATTGTGTTAGATTTTGTATTTAATAAAGTACAAAATAAAACAAATTTGAATTTAAACAAGTTTATTGATTTTTAATGAGTCTAACAGTTTTATTTATTGTGCAGATATGGCAGTTCGTGCTTTTGTCCCGAAACATAATATGGTCCTTAATCCAGAAAATAATATCCCTGAGGCGCAGGGATATCGACAAGTTTTGGATTTCCTAGCTGAGTCTAGGATTAGCTATGCTTTATATCATAACATTCCCATTGTCATTTCGTATGTACGACAATTTTACGATCATTTACAAGTTGATTGCACTGTCACCCCGACAGTTTTAAGAACGAGAATCGCTGGACAGCCATTAGTCTTCTCAGCAGATATGTTGCGCCAAGTGCTACAGTTGGGTTCACAGGAACAAGAAGACGGGCCTATAGACTTTCCATTGAGTATTAGGCAAGCTGCGTTTCTGAGAATGGGCTATAGTCTGGACGTTACGAAATCATCTTATATGAAAAGTGGATTGATAGGGCAGTGGCGATTTCTGGTCCACGTGTTCATGGTTTGTTTTGCGCCAAAGAAGGCTGGTTTTGATTATATCGTCTCAAAGATCCAATCAGGGGTGATTGCGATGGTGTATAATAGGAAGTTCAGCTTCTCACAGTTGTTTTTCTCGGAATTCATCCATCAGATTACAGCTCCTGAAAGAGAAAGATTCCTTCTGTATCCACGATTTGTGATGATGTTGATAAGGCACTTCTTGCCAAATTTGCCGCAATCAGATGACACTTTGAGCGTCAATGTTATGGATAAACGCATATTTGCTGATTGTTCCTCACATCGAGGAAGGTTAGCGGTTCCGGTGGCGCGTCCATTATTTGGAGCAATTGTAGACAGGGAATTTCAAGCCCCAGGTGATGCCAACTGGGCAGGGGTAGTTGATATTCAACCGCAGCAACAGCAACAGCAACAGCAACCGCAACGCCAACAACAGCCGCGTGCTAGGCCGCGTGATCCACGACGCCAACAGCAACAATCTGCTAGTCAAATTCAGGCATCCAGGCCATCAACAAGTGAACAACCACAGGCACAAGAAGCAGGGACTTCAGGTGCAGTCCCCGAATCTGAGCAGCTTGCTCAGACTTTGGAGGAAATATGGTCTTCTGGTCCTAATGCAAATGAAGATGTGGCAGCAGCATTAGTAGGTGAGCTGCTTAGTCCGCCTGGAGATGAAGATGATATATTTCGTGATGTTGAGGAATATGTGCCAGAGCAGGCTGATAACGTTTTGTCATCATCTGCAACCGAATCAGAAGAGATGGAGGAGTTAGAGGTTGAAGCTCCTGAGTCAGTATCAACTGAACCACCTGTTCAAATTGGAACTTATGGTTCGCGATTGATTATAAATGAAGGTGGTTCTAGGAGACGAGTGGAGAGGGAATTGGAGGAGTCTGATTTCGAAGAAGAAGAAGTTTCTCATCTAGTGACAAGGCAACGGGCCAAACGTCACAGGTTCATGCAAGGATCCTCTTCAGCTTCAGCAGAACAACCTGAAATTCCTCAACCTCAGGACCCTCAAACCACCATTCCACCATCACCACCTCATGATGAACCATACATCCCATCGCCGATCATTCCAACTCCAATTCAATCCATCCCATCAACCTCATCCTCATACGCCGACAATCAAAGGTTTCTGCAGCTAAAAGCTCGAGTTGACTTCCAAAATATCCAGATCTTAGGCCTAACAAAGGCAATCGGTGAGATTCAGACTCATAATGCAAATCTTGATAAGGAGAATGCCGATCTAAAGAAGATTGTGGAAAAAGTTCAGGAAGAGAACTTAGAGCTAAAAACCTTTGTTTGTGATCAGTCTGCTGAGATAAGGTCGATGCGCTCCCTAATTGAGCAGTTAATGAAAAATTTACAGGCTCAGGGGGAGACATCGTGCCGAGATCAATCAGTGCAGAGAAGAGATGATACTGAAGGCGATGATCCCGGTGCAAATAAAGAGTTTGAGTCTGTAGATTTTCCTGCAGCTCAAGTTATACAAGTTCAGGGGGAGCCTAGTCAAGGCGAAGGACAAAGGGGTGAAGCTAGTTCATCTAAACAGCCTTCAGACTTTGAGATCAGTGAGATGATTGAAGCACTCATGGATCTTGATGATGATGCACTGGATGGAGGTTTTGATTATGAAGATGAAGAGCTTGAAGAAGGAGAGTTTATTCCGGAAGAGATAGTAGATTGGCAACCTGAAGATGAAGTAGTAGCTGATGAGGATGATGAAGCTGACGAAATAGTTGTACAGCAGAATCCTATCACCGACACTTATATGATAGATGGAGATAGAATTGTGGATGTTGACATAGTGAATGCTGCTTTGAATCCTAAATCATCGACTGAAGAACCAGCAAGAGAGCTAAGTAACGAAGAAAAAAGGAAGCTATGGTTCAGAGCCGAAGAGAAGGAGTTAGCAATTAGGAGTTCAATGAAAGTGCCTGGTACAGGGAAGCTATCTGAGCGAATCTTAAGTTGGTTCTTTGACAGAGATCTTCAACTTTTTATAATTAAAAGAAAAGACGGGCTTCAGTACATTAGGCGAACATTGAAAGCATTCAACACCCTTCCAAAGATTGAAATCACAGCGCTTGCATGGAAAGATCTGATAAATATTGGTGATGATCCTTATGCGAATGTGATTGAAAGAATAATAAGAAAGGAGGGGAGATCTAGGAAGTTTGAACGGTTGAGTCCAAGGGTCGGAAGAAGAGTCGAGGATAAGTCACGTATAGATCCTCTTACAGGCCGACCTTGGATGAGGATTCAGTACAAACCAGTGAAATGCCTGAGGATGGTACCTCTGAAGAAAATGCCACAGAATGTTTTGCGAAATCTGAAGTGGTGGTATGCTGACACGGAAACTGGGGAAGCGGTTATGGAAGACTTAGAAGAAAAAGTTATTCTTAGAGTCTATGACCCGCTTCACCTGGTGAACCTATTTAAAGAAGACCTGCAGATTTTGTATAACTGTAAGATTTCCAGTGACGCACATATGGATACTGAAGCTAGTAAGTATGAAAATGTGGTCAAGGTATGCGTTGAAAAAGGTCTGTATGCTGGTAGTGTTCTGAATCAATAATAAACCATGTTCTCAAATCAAATGTGTGAATTATTAGAAGCTATCGTCAAGGGGGAGTCTGTTGGTACATCCCGTGTGACGATAGCAGTCTAAGTTGTCTTACATTGTGATTTAGCATATGTTTGGTATATATATATTATGTATGATTGATGTTTATTAGTGTTTTGTATGTTTGAACTTGATGTAACGTATTACAAGAAGTTCAAACATAAAGTACAAAGATAAATTCAATCATATGTAATATTGTAAGGTTCAACACTTAGTTGTTTATGTAAAAGGCTAGATTCGAATTATATACGGGTTAACATTCGAATCTGTGATAGATTCGAATGTAACCATAGATTCGAAAATAGGCTAGATTCGAGACTGTCAGATGGACAGATTCGAATGGGCCTTGGGCCAGATTCGAGGTTGGCCCACAACAGACTCGAATCAGGGTCTATAATTAGGGATAGACTCGAATAATTAGCAGACTTTTTGCAGAATTCGTGAGGAATTAAGCAAGGGGCGATCTCGAGTTTATCAGCTAGGTGAGTGCCGTTTCGGAGAGAATTAGTACGTAGGATCGTTCGTGTGTCGTTCGTTCAGCGTCTAATAGTCTCCGTGTTTCCGTTGGTTGAGAGTTGTCCGTCTGACCGTCAACGAGGATTCCGCACTCGTTAACGGATCCGCGTCTAGATAGATCTTGCAGTCGTAGACCTTACACTCTAAAGGATCCATCTTGGATTGAGGCCATGCAAGAAGAGGTTTTGCAATTCAAGATTCAGAATGTTTGGACACTGGTTAATTTGTATAAAGGAAAGAGGGCAATCGGTACAAGATGGGTTTTCAGGAATAAAAAGGATGAAAGAGGTGTAGTGATCAAAAACAAAGCAATGCTAGTAGCTCAAGGTTATACTCAAGAAGAAGGAATAGACTATGATGATGTCTTTGCCCCAGTAGCAAGGATTGAAGCCATCAGATTGAACCTAGCCTATGCCAGCTACAAAGGGTTCAAGGTGTATCAAATGGATGTGAAATCTGCATTCCTATATGGTACAATTGAAGAAGAGGTATATGTGTGTCAACCTCCTGGGTTTGAAGACTATAAGTATCCTGACAGAGTCTACAAGTTAAACAAGGCACTTTATGGACTTCACCAAGCTCCTAGAGCATGGTATGACACTTTGTCTTCCTACCTACTACAGAATGGTTTCAAGAGAGGTACTCTGGACAAGACATTGTTCACAAAGTCTATCAAATCAGAGATCATTCTTGTTCAGATCTATGTTGATGACATCATCTTTGGATCAACAAATGACATCCTTTGCAAGGAATTTGAAACTCTGATGCACAAAAAGTTTCAAATGAGTTCAATGGGAGAACTAACTTTCTTTCTAGGATTGCAAGTCAAGCAGAAGCCCACTGGACTCTTCATCAGCCAGTCAAAGTATGTGAATGATATTATGGAAAAGTTTGGATACATGGACACCAAGGTTGCTAGCACACCAATGGACACTTATAAACAGCTTGATGCAGATAAAGAAGGAGTGGATGTGGATATTCATTTGTACCGGTCATTGATAGGTTCACTAATGTATCTCACATCCTCTAGACCAGATATAATGTTTGTTGTTTGTGTTTGGGTCAGGTTCCAATGTGCTCCAAAGGATTCACATCTGTTTGTTGTTAAGAGAATCTTTAGATATCCAAAAGGTCAACCAAAATTAGGCCTATGGTATCCTAATGACTCTCCTCTTGAACTAACAGCCTACTTTGATAGTGACTATGGAGGTTGCAACATAGACAGGAAATCAACAACTAGAGGATGTCAATATCTAGGAGCTAGACTAGTCTCTTGGTAGTGCAAAAAGTAAACCACAGTCTCCACTTCATCCACTGAGGCAGAATATTTTACAGCTGTCAGCTGTTGCTCTCAGGTTATGTGGATTCAGAACCAACTAAGAGACTATGATATGAACTTTCTATCTACTCCTATTTACATTGACAATTCAAGTGCAATCAGTATTGTACAAAATCCAGTAAAATTTCCCAAAACCAAGCACATAGATATTAGATTCCATTTTATAAGGGATTGTAATGAAAAGAAATTAATCCAAGTTACCAAAATTCATACTGATGATCAGTTAGCAGATCTTTTTACTAAACCTTTTGATGTAGGAAGATTCACCTTTTTGGTATCAAATATTGGTATGGTAAATATGGATTAATCTGTCATGCATTACCATCCTCTATACTATGTGAAAAACATTTACAATATGTGCTTAGTTAAGAGAGAGACACTGTTACATTAGATGATGCGCAGTAAATAATTAACAGCTTGAGACTACTCTCAAGCTGCTAGTTCATTTTATCGGATTGTTAGTTGTTCACTGCTTTACATGAAGGTCTGTTTGAAATAGGGTATAGGAGCCCAGGAGATTCATTTACTTTTTATAAAGCACATTTTGGTCCCAAATGGAAATATCTTGTACACATTCTTCAACAGTGCTTAAGCACTAAAAGAACTGGTCGGTCTGAATTTTCATCAAATATTGCAACTGCCCTAGTTTGCTTATCCACAGGCCAACAGTTCAACTTTTCAAATATGATTTTTCAAGGAATGTTAAGGCACCATGCCTTAAAGAATGGGAAATTTTTTATGTATCCTCGGTTTTTGGCTGAAATAATTGCATAATCTTGCAATTCTTTAAAATTACACAAAAGGATATATGTTTCCCATAGGCACTCTTTACCTTCTGTAAAAAGACTTTTGAAACCGAGTGCAAATTTTCATAATGTAGATGTCTCATTGTCTCAAGCAATGTAGACTATCTTTTCAAGAAACAGATGAGAGGATCCTGAGCAGGCTCAGCCCCACATTACTGCTTCACCCCCAGGATCCTAACCCACTCCTCATGATACAAACATTCCCTCTGATCTTTCTACTACACATACCTCCCCAGTCCCACCTCCAAAAATATACACTAAAAAGAGACAAAGGGTTGTAGGAGCTCCTTCCTCCTTAGTTCAACCCCCAGAGCCAAATAACCCTGTGCAAGAGGATAATTTTTTACAGCATATCGAAAGGGAACCCACTGAGGACACTCCCACCCTCAATATGGAGGTGAACATCCCTTTTAAGGATGCTCATATGGGTTTTGTGGCTGGTACTACTGATGTCTCTGCACAAGGGGCACAGGACAGTATCAACATCCCTAAGACCACTCTCATGGCAACAGAGGGTGTGCAAGCACCTTGGAAGTCCCCAGAACCAAGAACAAAGGGGCCCAGATGTTTCTTCTACTTCTGGTATTGGTGCCAGTGATAGATCTCAAATCCCTCTATCATTTGAAGATCTTGAGGCTAATCTGCAACTCATGGCTCTAACAAATCAACAACTGAAACCTGTTGAAGCTATTCTGGAACATTACAAGTCCATAATTGCTGCATAGGGTTCCCAAATCATTGCTCTACAATAGCTCTCATCAGTCTAACAGCAAAAGCTTGCCCAGTTTCAGCTTGGGTTGAAGCTATATGGAAAAAGATTATTCAGCTTGAAAAGCTAGTTCAAACCCTGTTAGCAAAGGTCTTTGGTCCCACTGATCAAACCAATGCATCCAAAAAGGGGGAGAATCAGGAGATCCCACTATGAGTCCAAACAGCTTCAACTTCACCACTGGCAGCTTCAGCTTCTAGGCTAACACTCCCAACAGTTTCTCAAACTGTTAGTCCAGAAGCTCAAGTTGTTTCTATTAAATGGCCAGGAGGAGTGTCTATAAGAGAAAGCATTCAAGAACCATCCCCAGCAGTCCAAGCCACAACAGTAGTTTTGACAGCAACCACAGATAAAGGAAAGGGCATTTTGATTGAGTCTTCAAAGATCAAATTTGTTTCAAAAGAAGCCCAAGTTGCTCATGATGCTAAATTGGCCAGAAAATTGGCAGAAGAACAAGATCAAATCCTAGACCAGCAAGCCCAAGAAAATCTATGGGGGATGATGAAACCCTTGGAGACTATCTACGTGGGTTTTTGGTTAAGGAAAGTCAAAAGAAGACAAAAAGGCCAACAGGGGCGTCAAAGGGTGAGCATAGTAAATTTCTGATAAACTTCTCTGCAATAGCTGGTGTTTCTAAAGTCATTGCACAATCATGGACAACAGAGAAACTCCAGGTCTTGTATGACAGAGAAATGGAAAAAGAAAAGGAAAAGGCCTCCAAACAAGTCCAAGATCCCCCTCAAACTGTTGCTGTTCCTCAACCTGAAGTTATTCATCAAGCAAAGTTTGATCAAGTCAAAAGATTTCTGTTTGACCAACAGTTACGAAAGGAAATGGAAATAGAAAAGGCTCTGGATCAACATGACTTCTCCACACCACCAATTACTTACTGGTATGCCAAATAAATGGACAACATTGATCTGGTATATCAGTTTGTAATTAAAAGAGAAGCTGGTCCAGAAGAGGAGTACAAAAGCCTAATCCAAATAGTTCAGAAGATGATTAGAGAAGAGCTAACCCAAATGCACAATATTGGGATGGCTAGCCACTCTAGGTCACCAATAGTGTTGGGTTCAGAATAACCTAAAGGATCTTAGAAGCATGTTTGATCCAGAATCCACCAGAATGGATATAGAAGCTGCCAACGAAGTGAAGATTGTACAGATTGATCTATATGCAAAATCCATGACATATAGACTCAAACTTGCAGACAGATCCAGCAGATTCAACAGTTTTGAATTTCTTGATTTGCCAAAAGAGTGGCTACTCCAAATGAGCTCAATGAAGATTGAATGTGATAGAGAGGAGTTGAAAAAAGACTTCATAAAAGCTATAAGGCAGAAGCTTGCACAGTTGTAATATGTAAGTTTTTGGATGCATTAGTTTGTATATAACAGTTTTACTTTGTACTTATTTCCTTATTTGTGTAGAAACTTAAAGTATTTTGTTAAGAATTTAAGTTAGGGGGAGATTGTTGGGAAATAATCTAAGTATGTCAAGTTGTTAGTTAGGATTTCTCAAACTGTTAGTAGTATTTCTGTGTAATTACAAAGTTCGAGCTGCTAGTTCAAGAAACTCGAGTTGCTAGTTCAAAAGTTCAAGCTGCTAGAGATATAGTTCAAGATGCTCAACAGATAGATAACAGAAAGTGCTAAAATTCAGGAAGTGATAAAGATTTCAAGATTTGAAGATCTTCCAAGAATATCTACTACCAGAGAAATCACAGTTCGTCAAGAAAACAAATCAGAACTATAAATAGAGATAGACTAGGTCTGTCTCATGTAATCGTGGTGCTTAAGTTTTTCATGTTGTAATTGCATTCTGATAAAAGTTTCTAAAGCCTCTAAGGTTGAAAAACCCTAAGAACGGTTTGTTTTCTTCATCTAATCAAACAGATTAGAGGTGATTGTAATCAGAGTTTGGCAATATAAAGTTTTTTTGATATACAGTGTGTTTATTTGATTATCTGTTCTTTATTGTTCTGAAAGTTTTCGTAAAACAATTAAGTGTTATTCCGCAAACTTCTTAATTGGACTTTGATTCACAACATGGTTATTGGTTTAACTCTGATTTATTAAAACCAGTTGATCTTAGGTGATTTTGATCTTGACATATACAGAATAGATCACGCTTCTATGGAATCTCCATAATAGAGAATTCCTACCCAGGGAGTAATAGGAGAGGAGGTACGTCAACAAGGGGTTGACTTACAGTGAAACCTTGAAGTGACTGAGTGAGCTGAAGTTATAGTAAGGGGCGGTGAGGGTCATTCGGATTATTAAAGAACTTTGTCGAACATACAAGAAGGAGGAAATGAGGTAGAAGATGATGATGATGATGACAATATTGGGAATGACGATGTAGATGGAGCTGGGGCAAACATTATTATATCTCAATCTGAACGTTTACCAGAAATAGAAGTTGATGAGATGGTAAGTTTGAGTGTGAGGGAGGCCCTAAACATAGAAAGTCGGGTAACCACGACTGCTGTTAGCTCTCCTAAGAGAGTTGACATTGAATCAGCCATTATCCCACTGGAGACTACTCGCCCCACTAGCCACTCATCTCATTCTCCATAAGGAGATGTTTCATTTCTGCACAGGGATATAGCACAAGATCTATCCTGGGATCATTCGGATCCCATAGATATTGAAATTGGTACACAACTGCCCTAGTGTACGTTCATTCAATCACAAGTCTTAAAACCTATACAACATAGGACACTCGAGTCGACTTCATATGTTGAAGTAAGTACAAAAGGACTTCGTGTCCCTGTCTTAACAACTATAGTGTCGGAAGCATTTGTTACTCCGTCACTTGAAGTAGTTGGAAGTCCTGTCAGAGCCACATCATTGCCAACTCTGAGCACAAGCCACATAGATGTACTTTTCACAAGTTCAACTGTTGTGACAACTGGAAGTCTGCCTGACCCAGGTGTTAGTATATTACCCTTTGTTACCGAACAACATTTTGAAGCTGCCATTTCTGGTGTTATGGAGCAAATGTCCAAACAATATGATGAGATGGTCAATCAGATGATAAATATTCAAAGGATATTGAAAGGTAAGGGTACAGCTGAGGTTGAAGAGGAGGAAGAAAAACAAATATCAAACAATAAATTGAGGGATTATTGTGTAGAACAATTTGAAGAGATGAATTATAGGATGTCGGGGTTAGAGAATACTGTTGTAAGTGCTCTGGGCTCATTGTCAGAAAGATTTTCAATTATTGAGCAAACTTGCAGGTCACAAGCTTCGGGTTCCAAAAGACGACATGAGGACCATGAAGATTCCGATGATGCTCCTCATGAGGGGGAGAAGAGGAGGAAGCTTGCTGAACCTAAGTTGCAAGTGGTTGTTTTTAAAGGTAAAGATACTGAAGGAGGTGGTGCAAGAGAAGTAGGAGGCTCAACAGATAAACCAGTTGATGCTCAAAATGAGTTGGAATTGAATCTTTATGAAGATGTTTCAGTTCCTTTGATATACAATCTGGTATATACAATTTGAGGAGTATGATGATTCAGATAAGGAAGATGAAGAAAGTGAGGTGATGAGAATTGAAGGAGCTGAACAACAGATTAATCTGCCTGAGCCAGAGATATTTGAATATTCTGAGATGTCTGCTAGAGCTGAAAAGATAATTGATGAAGAGGAGCTAGTAAAGGAGATTTTAAGATATGAAATGTCAACACCAACGGTTGAAAAGTTTGCGGTTACGGTAACTATGAAAGAAGAATATGATCCATTTCCAATTAGTGGAGTTGTGCCTGAATCATTTCAAGGACTAACTGAAGTGGATTTGATGGATAATTTTTTCAAAGTTACATCTTGGCAGATGAATCAGAAAGACAACATCATTTAAGATATGTTGTTCAAGAAGTTGTCCAGAAATAGATAAATGATATGCTGAGTTTGTTGAATGATGGTGAAGTAAGTAAAAATAAGGTTAGGAAGTTGAAATTGTATGGAAAGCTAAATGCTGACTTCATAAAGAAACGGAATAGGCTTCTATATTTGGAAGACCATTTGGAGAAAAATATTTTTTGCAAGAGATATAATTCATGTTCATTTGTGAAGTTGTTTAGAGTGATTGAGCCAAACATGCCAAATCTTGTCAACTACGCTCATTTCCTTCAGAATAAAACTCAACCAGTACAAGACGTCAGAAGTGAACACAGGATTGCTGAGCTTATAAGAATTGACAAAGATCGATTTGTCAATGTCTTCTATCCTACATTCATAGTGACGAGATCTGATGGAAAGATATATAAATTCAGTGAAGCAGATCTTTTTAAGATAAATTTGGTTGATGTTAAAGACCTTTTTGATGAGTTGTGTCAGAATAAGAGAGAAGAAAACTGCCGATTTGCACTTAAAGCTATATTCCATTTCATGCACACCAAATTGGTTTTAATGTCAACTCAAGATCTACAGATTTGGGTTGAGAGAGGTATGGGAAGAATAAATGTAACAGCGCCAAACAGACATCAAAAATATTGAGAACCTGAAAGAGCATCAAGTGCTTCTTGACAAGCATCTGGTGGTTATATACAAAGATAAGAATCAAAAGAAGAGAGCCATGCGGATGATAGAGCTAAATAAGTATTGTTTTGGTACTCTTCAGAAGGTGATGATTGCATTTAAAGGAATTCTTGACCATGATGTGATGCATCGTTTAAAAGGTGGAGGTATGAGTCCAGTTGATAGAAGAATGGTTGTTGATTTTGTGGCATTGAGTCAAGATTGAGGAGCAGAAGGAGTATCAGAAGTTTTGAGATGAAGCTGGACTTAAGAGATTAAAGACTAATTACAATTCATAAAAGGGGGAGATTGTTGGGATTAATATCTTGTTTATGAATGTAATAAGTCTAGGGTTTGTTTTGTAATTTCTCAATAGTAGTAAATGTATATAAATAGAAATACAGTACTGTATTTGTACTAACTTTTGCATGAATATTCTATCACTTGTACGGCTAGGTCTTTCTTGGAATCAGTACATTCAAGAAACAATTTATAATTCTCTCATCTTCTATTTAATCATTCGGTCGATTGTGTTCTTATCGTTAAATCATAATTGTTGTTGTTGATATTGAAATATCAATTGGTATCAAATCGTACTATGGCTAATTGTTTGTGATTTTTGAAATTTGGAAATTCTTTTTGAAGAACACTATTACATCGGTTTTTCTCAAAATTAGAAAATCAACGAGGGTTTTTGAATCAGTGGGTGGATTTATGTGAAATTGTGATCGAAGGTGCATTTTCAAAAGACGATTTGAATAAGATAAGCATCAGATTTTAATTCCAAACACACAAGTTTTAATTTGGATTTTACTAAAAGTTTTAGAAATTTTGTGTTCTTCACGGTTTTTGTCAATTTTTAGGTTTTTAATATGATTTTAGACAAAATTGCTCTCAAAAGGTGTTTATCTGTGAAAATCGAACCTTCGATATCAATTTGAGATCAATTCGTGGATTTTTTGTTGAAAATTGTGATTTTGATCATTTTCTGTTCAAACTCGGGCAACACTGAATTTTTAGTTTTGATCGAGTTTTATAGAGTATTGATGGATTTTGATTAGTGTTTTGACAGAGTTTTATCTTTCATTAATTTAGTTTCATCACTCATTGATCGAGTTTGATATCTTACTGATCTGAGTTACATCTGATATTACTCGAGTTTGAATGTGTTTCAAACGAGTTTGGTCAAACATAATTCAAGTGTCACAAAGTGTTATTCGAGTTTGATTCTTTTATATCCGAGTTTCATTCTTATTCATCCGAGTTTGCTACATACTTATTCGAGTTTCATTCTTTTTCATTCGATTTTTATCATTAATCATTCGAGTTTCATTAAGCCTCAATCAAATTTGATCCTTCACTGTTCGAGTTTGATTCTTCATTAATCGAGTTTGTATACTCTTCATTTGAGTTTCTTCATATTTACTTCGAGTTTCATTCAGTGTTCATATAGTTTCATAAGAAATCACTCATCAGTCCATAAAAGATCATGGAAGTTCAATATCAGCAATTCAAAATGGCAAATGATCATAATCAGTTTTTGAATCCTACAAAGTCTGAGATGATTGCAAAACTTACTGAATCTGGAACAGATTCGTAAGAACAATTATGATATTCTTGTTCATTTAAATACAGATAAAGCTTTTGCTTTACATGATGTCAAAAGATTAAAGAACAAGTATTAAATTTGGAAGAAAACCAGAAAGTATAAAATTCTGAAATTCATATGCTTAAATTGAAAATATCTGAATTACCAAAAGAACTTGACGATTCTAAACAAACGAATTTTCAGAATGCAACTCAACTGAAATATCTTTTGCCTGAATGATCTGATCTTTACAAGATAGTTAAAAATCTTGAAGCAACACTTTCAAAGACAAATCATTTTGATCAAAATTATGTTTCAAACAATTCTGAAGATTTTTTTGCTCTTGAAAATGAGTTATCATTAACTAAAGATTTACTTGAGAAGGAAAGAATTGAGTTCTTACTTAAAGAACAAGATTTCAAAGTGATATCTAAATTGTCTGAAGATGAGAGGAAGGTGTTCTTAATTAAAGAACAAACTTTCAATACTGATTACCAATCGTTTGATAATGACAGAAATTCATATTTGGTCATCATCAAAGGATTAGAAGATCAAATACTTCATCTTTCTAAACAATTTAATGTTTCCTCTTCTCCAAATGAATCAGAGGTTAGCAAATTTAATGATTTTTTAGAACATAAAGTTGATCATGCTGATTTATCTTCAGAAAGTGATAAGAATCTAGCTAAACCTCCTAATCTTGATTCAACTTCAGATCTTAAACTTAAGTATCTTTTAATGATAAACAAAGGCAAAGATAAAATAATTGAAAATCTTCCGGTTAAGGTTTTCCTTGGTGAATCTACGAAATCAAAATTTTCAAAAGTTTCTGAAAATACTGGTCATTTTTATCAGAAAACATAATTACAGAAAAACACAAAGTATTATCAAAACAGGCTAGAACCGGACGGATTTTCAAAAAGAAGAGTTTGCGAAATTCTAATCATTCAAATTCAAGTTTCTTTCGTAATTCTGATATTCAATTTCATCAAAGTAAAAGGAACTTGCTTTTGGAGTTTGAGAGAGAAGAAAATATTTATATTCTGCAATGGGTACCTAAACCCAAGTTCCTGTGGGTACCAAAACCCGTTTTGAGATGGGTACCCAAAAGTGCTAACAAGTCAGGATCCAAAACGGTTTGGATACCAAAGACATCTTGATTTTTTTAGATCAAAGGCTTCTACTCATAAAAGAGTAGAACCAGACTTCACTTCAAGTAGCTTCTAGTTGATATTTCAATTTCAACAATTCAATTCAACAATTAAGAACAAGAACAGAAATTGAGTCAAAGAATATCGAATGCTTTGAATAGAGATTAGAAAGATATTACATGAACTTACAGTTTTCTTGCTTTGACCTTGCTAGCACAGAAAACAATATATTCTTTCTAATTAGTTTCTTGTCCCTTCCGTATTTTCAAGTAAGTACAAACAGTTGCACCTACTCCTATGTATACACAATACAAAGTATTTAGTTTTTACAAAATACCCCCTGAACTTTTACAATTAATTGTTTTCATCTCTATTAATATTTGTACCCAACAATCTCCCCCTTAGAGATGAAAGCAATTTCTCATTTGAAGTTCAAATCAGGAACTTCAATGCTTTTCTCTTTTCTTCTCTTTTGATCTCTTAACTTCTTTGTCTCTCTCTGACCTTCAAATCTCTTCTTTTCTGATCTTCTCTTTTCTTGCGAACAAACTCTCCCCCTTGAATCATGAGTAGCTTTTGATTCTCTCCCTTGATAAATCATAGACAACATATCATCTTTCATCTTTAAGTCTTCTGCAGTTATCATAATTCTCATAATTCACTTGAGTTGTTACCATTTTCTTCAAATTGTCTTCAAACTACTCAGTAGTTGTCTCTGAAATATAGATTTTCTCCCCCTCATGTTGATCATAAGAACTATGAACATAATGCAAAATCTTTAGAGATGTAAATGCATTGAAATTACAGTAGTATAAATACAACAACAATTACAATGACAATTAAAATTTAAAAATATTACAAAATGTCACTATCCCCAAATGATATTCTCTTCACCTATTCTGAACAAATTTGTCACTCCCCCTCAAATGTATACTCTCTCTTTACAAAAAAAAACCAAAGCTTTTCAACTTTGTGAAAAATGAAACAAATTCATTTGTAAAATAACGAGTCCAGGTCCACATAGGATTCCTGTTTAGACAATAGACATCATCTATGTGACCTACTGTCAGTGTTGGCGTGACGTTAACACTGGTAGGATTTCAAAATAGTCATTGTGAAATCATTTATCATGAAAGAATCACTCTTATTTGTTCTGGCTTAGTCACTTTGGACTAGCAGTTTATAGTCAAGCGGACTGTTAGACTCGATGTGTCATAAAAGTGTATATAATCAGCTCGAGACACAATGTGCATCAAACGAAGTCTGAGACCGGATCAAATGTCTCCTTGTTTCAATATCAATAATATCCAAACGATATATCGATAGAAATGTGCTATATCTCCGTGATTATTGAAACAGAAATCTTTTGAGAGATAACTGAGTAGTTGGTGGGGTTTAATGCGTGCGTCACTGGGTCCATGACGTCTTTTTCAATATCAAGTCGCCTAGGGCTTGATAGATTATGTGGATTACCTATCCGACACAGTGTAGGTAGGATTATTTTTTCTTCAAATCCATTCTCAACTCTCAGTTCTCAACCTTTTTCAACTAGCTCCCTCCGGCTCACTTTTGAGAAATAAATACAGTCAGCTTTATAGCGAAAGCATGATCTGATGCACCACCATCTCTAAATATACCCCTCTCATTTACATTTTACCTCTACTCAACCCTGTTAGTATCCCATGATAACTGACACTTCTCAACTAATAGACCTAAAGAACCCTCATCCACACAAACTATAGATGGTTTGCTTAGGTCTTCCGGTTCTGGTTAGACCATAGAAGCGATGTTTATGCCTATCACACAATTTAGTGCATAATAGGAGTCAACAGAAATAATATTTAGCATTTCAGCTCATTGGATATACCATAAAGAAAGATTTAGATTTTCAGCTCAGATGAATTTGGAGATGTAATTCTGAATGAATATGGGGAATGATAAAATGGGAGGTATCAGAATACAATGAAAAATTTGATATAATATTATGAAATGAATCAGATATTTTATGAAAGAATTAGCACATGGGAGATCATGAAAGAATTTGGTATGAATGAATCGGAAGTATTATAACAAAGAGAATCTCAGAATCAATGAGATTATGAAAAATCAAACAGATTAGATCAATTAACCTCAATGATATGTTCATAGAATCATAAAAAGTATTTTTTTTCTTCAGCTCAAAAACTTTTTATGTGAGATCTGCATCTACTGAT
The DNA here is from genome assembly GCA_020465985.1 of Centrapalus pauciflorus. Lineage (NCBI taxonomy): Eukaryota > Viridiplantae > Streptophyta > Magnoliopsida > Asterales > Asteraceae > Centrapalus > Centrapalus pauciflorus. The sequence continues at coordinate 52,013 of JAANYP010001207.1, forward strand.
GAATCAGAATCTGATTTACCTGACAGGGAGCTTACAAAAGCAGATGAAAGGAGATTATGGTTTAAGAAAGAAGAGAAGAAGGCGGACTTGGCAATGTAGAAGAAGATGAAACTGCCAAGTCCGGGAAAGTTGACAGGTGGTATTCTAAGTTGGTTCTTTGACAAGGAACTGCAGCTATTCATTCTTAAAAGAAGATATGAGCTTCAGTTATCAGAAGAAGGCTAAAAGACTTCAGTTCACTACCCAAGAGTGAAGTAAAAGAGTTGGCCTGGAATGAATTAATCAACCTAGGAGACGACCAGTATGCTGAAGTTGTTGCCAAAATCATCAGAAAAGAAGGTCGATCTGGTAGGTTCGAACGGATTAAGCCTAGAGTTGGTAAAAGAGTCATGGATAAAAGAAGAATGGATCCTTTGACTGGTAAGCCATGGATTGAAATGTTTTACAAACATGTTAAATGCTTGAAGAAGGTCCCGTTAAAGACTATGCCACAATACGTTCTGAGTAACTTAAAGTTGTGGTATGCTGATAATGAGAAAGCTGAGGCTATAATGGAGAATAATGATGAGAAGGTCATTTTGAAAGTATATGATCCATTACATCTTGTAAACCTGTCTCAGGGTGATCTGCAGAAACTTCATGAGCAGCCAATTTTCTTTCATGAAGGTCGGAGTTCAGAAGGCAAAAAATACCAGAGAGTGGTTAAAGTTTGCGTTGAACAGGGCTTACATGCAGGTAGTAATTTAAATAAGCCTAGTTCTATAGATTAATGAATATCAACTAGAAGCTATCGTCAAGGGGGAGTCTGTTGGTACACCCGGTGTGATGACAGCATTCTACTTTTGTAATAGGTAGTCATTTGTAATAGATAGAGCCTTATTAATACAAGTCATGATTGTTTGTTCATATTTATGTCTTAAGTTCATGATTGTGTATTGTGTTCATGTATGCATGTTAACTTCATGATTGCTAGATAAGTTCATGAGATATGAACTTATGTGGATAAGTTCGTGAGGCATGAACTTATTAGGATAAGTTCCTGAGGCATGAACTTATGAGGATAAGTTCATGAGGCATGAACTAATGGTGATAAGTTCATGGGGTATGAACTTATGGCTCATAAGTTCGTAGGAACTTAGCCCTGATAAGTTCATACGAACTTATCTGCATGGGCTTGAACTTATAAGTTCGTGGGCTTGGGCCGTGCACGAACTTAAGGGTTATATCATGAACTTGTGTTTGCAAATTCATAGACTTTCAGAATTTCGTTAGAGCATATAGCAGACGATTTGAGAGAGTTACAAAGCGTTTCAAGGAGTGATACATCATGTGGGGTTGATAATATCGGCTATCATCGTGTTTGGCTCCATGTTTCCCGTGTGTGTGTTTGTGATCGATCCGTTTAAACGAGGATTCCGTACTCGTTTGAAGCTATCACACCTTGATAGATCCGTAGAGGGGTGGACCTTACAACTGGTATCAGAGATTTTCTTAAGTGTTCTTCGTGTTCTTCACGTTTCGTTGAACATTCATAAGGTTTCTTGGCGTTTTTCCGGATAAATCACACGTTTCTCGTAGTTTCTACGTTGATTTCAACAGTTTTTCTCGTCTATAATCATCTTAGTTCATTGATTCAGTAGGATTCATCGCTCTTAGTCTTAAAACGTTGAAATAATCTGAGTTTTTGAAAATTTTGATTTTTTTGACGTGTTCACGAACTTGCGGCGCACGAAGTTAGTAGGAATTTAGGGTATCATGAACTTGTCAGTGACACGCTCCCTCACGAACTTGCGGCGCACGAATTTGTCAGATTTCACGAACTTGTCAGGTTTAGGGTTCCACGGACTTAACCTGCTAAGTCCGTATGAACTTAGGAACCAACGAACTTGTCAAGAACGAACTTAGTGTCAACGAACTTAAATATCACGCGAATTTAATTTAGTAAAACGAATTTAATTAAATTCGTACAAACTTAATATATTAAGTCCGTACGAACTTATTTCAAATTTATTCTAAAAATTAATTAATTAAGCTCGTGAACAAAAGTAATCGAGAATGTCAAGTCTACACAAGTTCATGGAAATGGACCACGAGGTTGGCAAATCCAATTCCCCACCGAAGCTTATGAAGATTAAATATTACTACTGGTGGAAGGATAGGTTTGCAAATTTCACTCGGTTTAATGATATGCGCATGTGGATATGCATCGATGAAGGGTATGTTCCCCCTACTCCAGAGCTCAAGGGCAGGATGAAAGTTTTATCATATCAACATATGAACGATGAGGATAAGAAAATTTATGAAGCTAAAAATCGGGCTTTGTCATCGATTAAAATGGCTCTACCTTTGGAAATTCTGCATGCTTTTAAACATCACCGAACCTCGAAAAAACTATGGGAGGCTTTAGAGAAGTGGTATGAGGAAAATCCACGAGTTAGGAAGGGGAGAACTAAACTGTTGAAGCAACAGTTTGCAATCTGTAAGGGTCTGAAGAATGAGAGTTTGGATGAGGTAATCACAAGATTCTATCATCTGCTGACCGAGCTGGATAATCACAGAGTTGATTATCAAGAATCAGAAAAGATTGACAAACTTTTAGATGCATTACCATCAAAGTGGGAGATGTATACCACTTTATTGAAGCATGATCAAGAGAAGTTGGACACTCTTTCTTTTGAAGAAGTTACTGGAATGCTGAGAGCTTATAACTTCAAGATACAGAAGAAGGAGATGGAATATGATCAGGTACAAGATCCTAAGATGTACCTCGGTAAGTTCTAAGCCATCAACTTCTAGTGTACCTATGTCTAGAGCTACAACGTTCTATTCTGGAGAACAAGAGGGTGTACCAGAGAAGCAGAAGTATCTACCACTAGGGCTTTTTTGGGTTTTTCAGGGGTACATACAGATGATCAGCCACAGAGTTATACAGTAGGAGCATCATCTCAAGGGTACACAAAAATGCCAATGAGTGCTAAGACGGAAGAGGAGCAACTAAAGCTTCTAGCATCGTTTATAGCAGCTTATGGGAACTGTATTCAATGGAAGATAAATGATCCGGCACAATGGGAGGAAGATTATGATCAGGTAGATACCGATAATCTAGAACAGATGGACCTACAATGGCAACTGGACATGGTCACACAGAGAGTGAAGGGGTTTATGAAGAGAACTGGCAGAAATCTCAGTGTGAACAATATAGGTTTTGATAAGTCACGAGTCAAGTGCTACAACTGTCAGGAGTTAAGACACTTTGCGAGAGAGTGTCAAAGACCCAAGATGGAAAATTATCAGAACTCGGGACGTTAATATTCAATCAGTTCAGGGAATCATGGTTCAGAGAATCAGTGTTCAGTGGTTGGTTTACTTACTAATGTGTCATCCAACAAACAGTTAGATGGCACATATGATTGGAATACACATCCAGAGACGAACACTAGGGCATTCATGGCCGAAGTGACAGAAACGGATATAGGAGTAGAAGATGAAAAGGAAGAGGACTCCCAGTAGTTCGATACAGATACATTGGAACTGGAAAACACTGAGAAGCTGACTTCTTTGGAGTTTGCAGCTCAGATGGCCAACGTGGAATCAGACAGGAAAAAGGTAACTCTTAACTTTTCTACTTTGCATGACTTATGTGTTTTATGTACTACTTTTGTTGTTAATGAATTCCCAGCAATACAGCACACATGAATGATTTCAGCAATATTCTTATGCAAACAGAATGATTACTCAATGATTGCAAGAATAAAGAAGAAGAAATGTCAAAGAGGAATTGCAAAAAGCGGCGGCTATATTTTCAATAGTTTGTGTGTGTGTGGGAAACCCAAGGTGGGGTTTCCCTTACATCATTTAATTGGAGTTTCAAACAATTACAACTAAGTCCCTTAACTTCTATTACAACTAATAATGAAACAAGAATAAATTACAAGGAAAATAAACCAAAGTAATTATTACAAAATAAATTCACAAGATCGAAATTTAATATCTAACAATCTCCCCATTTTCGATCATTGTGGATGAACTCGGGCATGATCAGTTGTTTCTCTGAGGCCAAGGACGACGTCGAACCATCGAGTCACTTGCCTAAGATGTAGCCTTTCGTTCAACAGTTCTATAGCGCAGAGCATGTCTTGTATGTCCTTCAGATTTCGTTCAAGTTCAGAGATTGTTTGAGCATCATCTTCCTGTAGTCTCGTGTTAAGCTCTGCTCTAACCAATCGGATAGTACCGTCGGAATAACAAGGCAAGTCCTCTATGATGCATGAACCTTTTTTGACCTTTCTGATTCAAAAAAATGATTCCCTGCTGTCCCCCTATCAAAAATTTATAAGCTGGATAATGATTTAGAAGAAAGATATCTTGCTCTGGAGCCTTTAGACCAACTTTAACCAACGCACTCTCAATCGCCATTTGGAACTCTCTTAAGCACATAACAATGGATCGGCAAATCATGCTTCTGACAAGGGCGGAAACAGCAGTGACATGAGATACACGTTTTTAATCCTGTCTTTCAATCTGTTGTGTAGAAACTCAATGTTGTCAATGTTCACGAAATCCAGGTCATTTTCATGCAAAAATTGCACTTATCCGTCTTCTCGAAATACCTCGAATGCAAGAGTAAATACTCGAGCTCTCTTGTACATGTGGATATAGTTGATCTTGACAATCTTCGACTTAGACCAGTATTCAGCCTTTGCTCTTTTATCCTTTAACATCATCTTATTGTATTCAGCTTGTTCAGCTCGGGATGCATCAGTCATGATCATGAAAAGATGTCTGCTGTAAGACCCAGGTTTCTTTTTAAAGACCATCTTGAATCTTTCTTCAAGAAAGGGATTTTGAAATTGCTCAGCAGGGAATTTTCTCAGAAAAGCTTTTAAACCTTGGAACGGAGGTTCTTCTAGCTCAGCGGGAGTAGCTCCAAGTAATCTCAAAACTCGAGTCCTTAGGTCCTACTTTAATTCTTTTTTCATCTCTTCAGAAAAAGACTGCACTCGACCCTTTGAGTATTATCGAACCCATTCTACATCAGTTTGATCGTACCTTGGAGTTACTTTAGGTCTAGTATCAAAGTAGTCTACTGTTCTTGGACCTAAAGACTCGGCAGTTTCGGCTGGTGGGGTCGATTGGGCTGTTGGAATAATTAGACTATTGGGGTAATTTGGACTGTAGGAGGACTTTGGACTGGTGGAGTTTCTTTGGGAGACAGGGAGGTAACTTGGATAGAAGAGATGATTTCTTGTTAAGGCACGTGGGGTGGTGAATTTAAGAATTCGAAAGATGATGGTGATTTTTGTGGAGATTCATGTTCAGGTTTGGGAATGACAGAAAGATAGTCTTGGTCATAATCAGAGTCTGTATCAGACACTAATATGACCTCAACTTTTTCAAAGATTGGATCATATTCCACCATTGCTGAACGAGGGTCTAAAGGAGTTGGGCCTTCAACCATAGGTTCATCTTCAATCATTTCCTGAGCCTCTGAACTCTGTTCCCCAAACCCTTGAATTTCTGCCCCTACTTCCAGTACTGCTCCCCCTACATTTGGCATCTCGCCCTCAGACTGAACCCATTGGCGTTTCTCCCCCTCATGGCGATCATGGTCGTCCTGATCGTCATGTTTTCGTTTTAGGGATTCAGCCTGAGGATGGCATTGAAGTTCAATAACCGCTGACTCCAGACGGTCCATTCTGCCATTCAGCTGCTCCTGGACTTGAAGGATAAGACGTGTAAGATTATCCATTTTCTCGGAGAGCTTGGCTATTTGTGATTGGACTGATCGGGTATGTGGTGGAGGCTGTTCCTCAGACGCAACACCCTTACCATTGATAAATGATAATAGGGCGGTGTGTCGCTCCTCGGAAGCTTCCTTATGGGCGTCCAGGTCAGCCCGCGTAACCACACCAGCAACACGAAGAGCCGTTGTTAGCATCTCGAGAGATATCTCGGGATGGCCTAATGTTGATGGCATTTGTGTGTCAACACCAGGTCTTCCTTCCATCATCTCTGGCTCCACTGCGGGACGCTCAGATCCGGAAGTTTGCTGAGCCGCCAAGAATGCGGCTTGTTCAGGAGAGGACACCACAGGAGGCATCGTGTGTTGTGTGGGGGGTGTGGTGTGAGCTGTGGTCAAAAGAACGGTGATCATCGGGGGCGACAAGTGACCTACTTCAACACCACCTCTTTCCGAGTGAGAGGGTGATGATGTATGTGCAAAATCCCTGTGGAATGAAATGGTTGCCCGTGGAGGGGTAACCGAATGGATGGTTGGGGTAAGTTTGACCACTGGACTAGTGGTCTTATCGTGGGCTGTCCGGCTGAAAGGGCTTAGAACACCCTCAGATGCTGCACTTTCATCCCTCAATTGGACAGAGACGGTCCGTCCTGAATCGACCGCCTCTTCCTTCTCTCCTTCAACTCCCTCTCTCACAACAGAGATCTCCCGCTCACCTGTACCCAAAATGTTTTCAATTACCGCCTCAACTCCCTCGATCTCACTCATAGTTTCCTCGCCTTCGGACTAGTTAGGCTCAGTTGGATCTGACCAAGCCTCATCTGGATATACAGCTCTCATATAGTCCCTTACCCTTTCCGTTTGAACAGCTTGATGTAGCAACGATAATGGAATATCCATTACTGCAACATTGGCAGTTGCCACTGGGATCTTGATTCGTTGAAGCGAGGCGGTGACGTAGACATCTTCCTCGGGACGTTCATGGATTTCGTCGTCCTGATCCGTAGAAAATTGGATGATAAGTTGTAGAAACCGTTGGAAAGGAATGTATTTACGTCCGCGTCTTGTTCGTTTCTCGAGCACCGCTCTCTTTAACTCCTCGAATATGAATGATGCATAGTCATAATGACGATCGTATGCAAAGGCGGCAAACATCGCGAGCACTTGCATAGATGCAGAGTCGTGTCCTGAGTGTTTTCCTGTGAAGCACTTGTTGATTATATCAAACAGGACTCTCCAGTGAGATTGAAGGTGCTTTGTTCGAAAGTCTAATGGCCTGGTGAGTTGGCCATCATATCCCAAGGACTGGATTTCTTGCAGGGTTTTGATTGAAGATGGAATGGGGGCGAAAGCATATCTAGTAACAGAAAAGGCTTCAGTTGGGAGGCAAAGAATATGGCGAATGGCTTCTTGGGTGACGTTGATGGGAACGGATTCGATTGTGGTGGTGAAGTGGGGTTCAACATCAGATATAAACGTTAGGTGATGCCAAAATTGTTGAAGGTAGATTGATGGTACGGATATAGTGGTGGTTAGGGGGTAGAAAATGGGGTGGCCTTCGAGAATATCAAAAGTGATATCTTCGGCTTCGTGGCGAAGGGTAGAAATGTCAAGTTGCCAGTTTGAGGGGCAAACTCAACAAACTGTGATGAGGGGAGAAGAGATTCTTCGGGTAGTTGGGCATTATTATTTGGTAGCGGAGAATGGGGAAGGGTTAAGATGATTTCCAGATCCATGAGTCCTGTAAACATGCAACAGTGTTAGTATATCAGACTTGAAAGAATGAAGCATTGATACTAAGTCTGAAATAAGCGTGAATTTGAAACTGTCTATTCTGTGTAAAGCATCGGGTCTTTTATCAGTAGAATGTAAATTCTACTGAATAAAGTCCAAAGTCAATCATTAAGAGACCAATGTTAGAATAGACATTTTCAGTCAAACACTTATCCTAATTCTAATTAATGGTGCATGGGACATGTAATATTATTGGGATTTTTGAATTATTGTAGAAATACAAAAATGGAAAAAATTTCAAAAAAAAATCATAAGTGTAGAATTTCGGATGGGCCGAAATTCGGATGAATAGAGGTCCGAATTCGATTCAAGCGAAATCCGGATGGAATGATGCATGAAATAACTAAGTATGAAAATACAGATTGGTGAACCGAAATTCGGATGGGGACCGAATTCGTATGGGAACCGAATTTGGATGGGGACCGAATTCGGATGAGAACCGAATTCGGATGGATAGAATTATGGTGATGGTGAATAAGGTAAATACTTAGAAAAATTAACATGAATGAACAACTCGGATAGGAACCGAATTCGGATGGACCGAGATAATGACTTAGATGGATTAAATAAACAATTGATATTATAGGATTCCATCTGAATTTCGGATGGTCCGAAATTCGGTTGAAACATATAACACACTTGTTTATTTTCTGAGTGTTGTCTACTGATCTGAAATTCGGATGGATCTGAATTTCAGATGGGTCCATTTAGTGAACATTAAACACTGAAAATTTTCTAAGTATGGGTCACCCGAATTTCGGATGGTCCGAAGTGAGGACTTAGTAAAAAATGCAGCAGTTAATGAGTTCATGCACATGCAACGTGAACAGTTCTACAAATTCATAAAAATGCATGAAAATTCAGATCCTAATGTAAAAGCATGTAATGAACATTTTATATAACTACACTATGATAAATGAATAGATTAAACTACCTGAAATTACTAAAAACCGAATGTAAAAAACCTTAAAAATTCAAAAATCAAAAACACTAAATATGGTGTTATAAACTGAAATAAAACATAATAAAGGTTACCTGATAGTAGATGAACACAAAGATGCAAGAAAAATGAAGAAAAACGGCTTCACACTGAGCTTTGGAGCATGAAATGGTTTGAAAATGGCGATGGTATGCGACGGTGTTCGTGCGACAGATAGAGAAGAGGAAGAAAAGTGTTGCGTATGGAAGAAGAAAGGCATAACCCGCCTATTTAAATAGGCGGGTCGGGTCAGAGAAGAAAGTCTGCGCGTTTTTTCAAAAATTTGGGCCACAACCGATTTTTAAAAAATTGAATAAAGACTAAACAAAATTTGGGCTTAGATATTTATATCTAAAAACTAAACAAAAAATAAAAAAATGAAAAATGAGCCCAATTAAAAATCTTTTTGTATTTTCGATGGATTTAGACTAAGACAAAGATGAATAAAAATTAAAATATAGGAACTAAGAAAAACATTTTGTCAGGATCTAAAACTAAATAACCAAGACTAACTGATTTGAGTTTATCAGAGTATAAATCAATAATCTTGCTTTGAATCAAAGTTTAATTAAGAAGTTTGCGGAATAACAGTTAATTATTTTAACAAAAGCTTTCAGAATAAATAGCAGATAAACACAATCAATAATCAAGACTGTTTGTATTGCTGATCTTAATGATTACAATCACCTCTAATCTGTTTGATTAGACGAAGAACACAGACTGTTCTTAGGGTTTTACAACCTTAGAGGCTTATGAAAACTCAATCAACAAAGCAATTACAGACTCAAATATGCAGAAAACTCCTATACAATACAAAGACCTATTCTATGTATTTATATTGCTTCTTGATATGTTTCCTTGACGAACCATGACTTCTCTGATAGTAGATATGCTGGAATCTTCATGTAGATATCTTTTCCTGAAAATCAGCACTTTCTGTTTATGAGACTGTTGAGCAGCTTGAATCTCTTGACAGCATGAACTGAGCAGCTCGAGTTGATTTACTCTGGCAGCTTGAACTTTTACACTGGCAGCTCGAGTTTCTTCAACTAGCAGCATGAACTTTGGATTTACATTTAAAATCTACTAACAGTCTGAGAAGTCTAACTAACAGTTTGAACACACTTAAACTATTTCCCAACAATCTCCCCCTAACTTAAATTCTTTACACAAGACTTTAAGTTCTATACAAAAAATGGAAATGAATAAGTAAACTGTTATTTACAAACCAAGGCTTTCAAAAACTTACAACTGTGCAAGTTTATGATCTACAGCCTTCAAAAATTCTCTCTTTAGCTCATCTCTATCACAAGATATTCTGACAGACTTCATCTGGAGTAGTATATTCTTTGGAAGATCATAGAATTCAAGATTAAAGAACATACCAGATCCATCTGTGAATTTGATTCTGTAAGTCCTGGATTTGACAAAAACATTAACTTCCTTGATTTTCAATCCCTTCTTGTTGGCATCCTCTACATCTTTTCAAATAAATTCAGGATCAACAATGGACTTCAGATCTCTGATGACTTGTTTTACTTGTGGTAGAGAAGATCTAACTTGTGATACAGACCCAATGTTGTGCATCGTTATCAGCTCATCTCTGGTCAACTTTTGAATTATTTGCCAAAAAGTATCATACTCTTCTTCAGGACCAGACTCTCTTCTTATCACAAACTTAATTTTCAAGTCACGGTCATCCAGTGACTTAGCAAACCAGTAGTTGATTTGAGGCTTTGTGAAATCATGTTGATCAATCAACTTCTCTATCTCCATGGCCTTTTGCATTTGTTGCTCAAACAACACTCTTTTCACTTGATGCAGCTTTGCTTGTGAAGATGGATCAGTTGAAGGAACAGAAACAACAGCTTGATCAACAGGAGCAGGGGCACTGGCAGCAGCTTCAGTTGGTACTGGATCTTTTGATGTTTGGACTTCTTGGGAAATTTTGGCTTTCTTTCTTTTGTCCATCTCCTTGTCATGAATCTCTTGCAGCCTTTCAGTTGTCATGGACAGAGCCATTTTCTTTGGAATACCAGCTGCAAATGCAAAATTTGTCAAAAATCTTCTGTGATCAGCTTTGGAGTGCCCTGTTGGCATCTTTCTCTTCTTTGCTCCTTGTTTAACCACAAACCCCTTTAGGTAATCACCTAAGGTCTCATCATCATCCATTGGGGTTTGGGCTTGCTGATCTAATTCTTTGTCCTGTTCTTCTGCTATTCTTTTGGCAACTTCAGCATCAAAGGCAATTTGGGCTTCTTTGGAAGAAAGTTTATGCTTTGGAGACTCAATGAGAATGCACTTGCCCTTGTCTTTTGCAGCAGATGATGTAGCTTGGACTGTACTTGATGGAGCTTGAATTCCTTCCCTGATCACAACTCCAGTAGGTTTTGAAGAAGCAGCTTGAGTGTCTGGGCTAACAGCTTGAGAAGCTGTTGCGACTGCTAGCCTAGAAGGTGGGACTGTTGATGCTGCTTGGACTGATGGTGTTGGAGCTGCTTGGACTGATTCAGGAACCTCCTGATTCTCCCCCTTTTTGGAAGCATTGGTTTGGTCAGAAGGACCTACAACCGTTGCCACGTGGGTTTGAATCATCTGCTCTAATTTCATGAGCTTACTCCCACAGAGGGTAAACCCTTTGTGAAGATAAGCCAGTTTTTGATTTTGAGCTGCTTCTGCCTGTTTGAGTGCATATATTTGAGCCCCCTGTGCAGCAATGATGGACATTTGGTATTCCAACATAGTTACAACAGGTTTCAGATTTGGATCCGTTAATAGCATTAGTTGCAGGCTAGTCTCAAGATCAGAAAACTCCTGAGGTGCTTGTGGTCTATCACTGACATTAACACCAGAAGTAGAAACCTCTGGGCCCCTCTGTTCTTGGTACTGGGGACTTCCAGCTTGTGTTTGCACACTGGCTGTTGCCATGGGTGTGGTCTTAGAGATGTTGGCACTTTCATGTGCCTCTTTTGCAGAAACATCAGTAGTGCCAGCCACAGCACTCATATGAACAATCTCTGAAGAGATGTTCACCTCCTGAGTGAGGATGAGAGTTTCCTCAATTGGTTCCCTTTGGATATGCTGTGCAGAAGTGTCCTCCTGCACAGGGATATATGGCTCTTGTCTGAGGGAGGAGGAGGAAGGAGCTCCTGGTCCCCTTTTCCTTTTGTATAAAAATTTTAGTGGGCGAGTTGGCTGTTCAAAAGGATCAGAAGGAAGTTGTGTATCATGAGGAGTGGGTTGGGGTCTTGGGGGTGTAGCAGTGATGTTAGGCTGAGCCTGCTCAGGACCCTCTCCTCTGTTTCTTGGAATGATGTTCATCATTGCAGAAGGCAATGGAACATCTATACTTACAAAATTGGCACTTGGCTTTAACAGCCTTTTGATTGAAAACAGTGAGTGCCTATGGGAAACATGTATCCGTTTATGTAAATGTGGTGTTGTGCAGGTGTGTGCAATAATTTCTGCCAAAAACCTAGGATACATCAGAAATTTCCCATTCTTTAGGGAATGATGCCTTAACATCCCCTGAAAAATCATGTTAGAAAAATTGAACTATTGGCCAGTAGAAAAGCACACTAAGGCAGTGGCAATATTTGAAGAAAACTCAGACCAACCAGTTCTTTTGGGGCTGCAGGTTAAACAGAAGCCTACTGGTCTATTCATAAGTCAATCAAAGTATGTCAAAGACATACTGGAAAAGTTTGGCTATCAAGACACAAAGGTTGCAAGCACTCCAATGGATCCTCATAAACAGCTCCATACAGACAAAGATGGCATAGATGTGGACATTCATCTATACAGATCCCTTATAGGATCTCTCATGTATCTAACATCTTCTAGACCTGATATCATGTTTGCTGTCTGTGTGTGTGCTAGGTTTCAATACTCTCCAAAGGACTCTCACTTGGTTGCTGTGAAGAGAATCTTTAGATACCTTAAAGGCCAACCTCACTTAGGTCTATGGTATCCTAAAGACTCTCCCCTTGTACTAACTGCTTATTCTGACAGTGACTATGGTGGATGCAACATTGACAGGAAATCCACAACTGGTGGATGTCAATACTTAGAAGCAAGATTGGTCTCTTGGCAATGCAAAAAGCAAACAACTGTGTCCACATCATCCACTGAAGCAGAATATGTAGCAGCTGCAAGCTGCTGCTCCCAGGTAATGTGGATTCAAAATCAACTAAGAGACTATGGTATGAATTTCTTATCCACTCCTATTTATATTGACAACTCAAGTACAATCAGCATTGTGCAAAACCCAGTGAAATTCCCAAAAACCAAGCATATAGAAATCAGATTTCACTTTATCAGAGATTGTAATGAAAAGAAGTTAATCCAAGTTACCAAAATACATACAGATGATCAGTTAGCTGATCTATTTACAAAACCTTTTGATGTAGGAAGGTTCACTTTCCTAGTATCAAATATTGGTATGGTAAACATGGATTAATTGATTTTCATTATTATCTACTCAGTATGCTTATTTAAGGGGGAGATACTGTTTCATTGAAAAGTTGCATAATTTTTAACTAACAGCTTGAGTATTTTCTCAAGCTGCTAGTTCATTTTCTCATGTTGTTAGTTGTTTTCACTTGATCTGTCAAAGTGTGCAGGGTATTTGGGTAATTTCTCAAATGTGTGCACGGGACCCAACCTTTTCGAAACCTTTAAAGGTCCCGATTTTGTTCAGTTGTAACTACCAGTTACATATTTTTCTTCCACGGCCTCTTGCTTTCTCTCTGAACGAATCACACATCCTTCTTTCAAACCCTAAACCATCGTTTCTTCATCAATGGAGTTTGTAAAAGAACACAACTGCCTCTCATACACCCTAAAACACTCAGAACTTCAACCGTTTCATGCAATGATGGATTTCCTCAGGCACTCCCATATCCATTATGCCCTATCCATTAACCCTACTATATACATCTCCCATATTGAACAGTTTTGGAATCATGCATCTGTTCAAACCATCAATGGAGTGCCTACCCTCATATCCAAGATTGATGGAACTGTCATCAATATCACTGAGGAATCCATCAGACATCACTTGCATCTTCAAGATGCCTCAGGTATAACCGACCTATCCCTTCAAGCTTTACATTTTGGTCTTCAAAATATTGGTTATAGGGGTCCTGCTGATTCTTTTACTTTTCTTAAGGCACACTTTTCTCCTAAATGGAAATACCTTGTGCATATTATTCAGCAATGTTCAAGCCCCAAAAGAACTGGTTGGTCTGAGTTTTCTTCAAATATTGCCACTGCCTTAGTGTGCTTTTCTACTGGCCAACAGTTCAATTTTTCTAACATGATTTTTCAGGGGATGTTAAGGCATCATTCCCTAAAGAATGGGAAATTTCTGATGTATCCTAGGTTTTTGGCAGAAATTATTGCACACACCTGCACAACTCCACATTTACATAAACGGATACATGTTTCCCATAGGCACTCACTGTTTTCAATCAAAAGACTGTTAAAGCCAAGTGCCAATTTTGTAAGTATAGATGTCCCATTGCCTTCTGCAATGATGAACATCATTCCAAGAAACAGAGGAGAGGGTCTTGAGCAGGCTCAGCCTAACATCACTGCTACACCCCCAAGACCCCAACCCACTCCTCATGATACAAATTTTCCCTCTGATCCTTTTGAACAGCCAACTCGCCCACTAAAATTCTTATACAAAAGGAAAAAGGGACCAGGAGCTCCTTCCTCCTCCTCCCTCAGACAAGAGCCATATATCCCTGTGCAGGAGGACACTTCTGCACAGAATATCCAAAGGGAACCAATTGAGGAAACTCCCATCCTCACTCAGGAGGTGAACATCTCATCAGAGATGGTTCATATGGGTTCTGTGGCTGACACTACTGATGTTTCTGCAAAAGAAGCACAGGCCAGTGCCAACATATCTAAGACCACACCCATGGCAACAGCTAGTGTGCAAACACAAGCTGGAAGACCCCAGAACCAAGAACAGAGGGGCCCAGAGGTTTCTACTTCTGGTATTCATGTCAGTGATAGATCACAAGCACCTCAGGTGTTTTCTGATCTTGAGACTAGTCTGCAACTAATGCTCTTGACGGATCCCAAGCTAAAACCTGTTGTAGCCATGTTGGAATATCAAATGTCCATCATTGCTGCACAGGGGGCTCAAATTTTTGCTCTCACGCAGGCAGAGGCTGCTCAGAATAAAAGAATGGATTATCTTCACAAGGGGTTCACCCTCTGTGGAAATAAAATTATGAAATTAGAGCAGATGATTCAAACCCACGGGGCAAAGGTTGTAGGTCCTTCTGACCAAACCAATGCTTCCAAAAAGGGGGAGAATCAGGAGGTTCCCAAATGTCCAAGCAGCTCCAACATCAACAATCCCATCTTCTAGGCTAGCAGTCCCAACAGCTTCTCAAGCTGTTAGCCTAGAAACTCAAGTTGCTGCCCCAAAAGCAACTGGAGTTGTTCTAAGGGAAAGAATTCAAGCTCCATCAAGTACAGTCCAAGCAACATCCTCTTCTGCAAAAGACAAGGGCAAGGGCATACTAATTGAATCTCCAAAGCATAAATTTTCCTCCAAAGAAGCCCAAATCGCCTATGATGCTGAAGTTGCCAAAAGAATAGCAGAAGAACAAGACAAAGAATTAGACAGCAAGCCCAAACCCCAATGGATGACGATGAGACATTAGGTGATTACTTAAAGGTGTTTGTGAGCAAACAAGGTGAAAAGAAGAGAAAGATGCCAACAGGGCACACCAAGGCTGAGCACAGAAGATTCTTAATCAATTTTGCCTTTGCAGCAGGTATTCCATAGAAAATGGCTCAGTCCATGACTACTGAAAAGCTGCAGGAGATACATGATAAAGAAATGGAGAAAAGAAAGAAAACAAAAGTCTCCCCAGAAGTTCATCCATCCCAAGAAGTCCAACCATCAAAGAAATCAGTCCAAACTGAAGCTGCTGCCAGTGCATCTGTTCCCACTGATCAAGTTGTTATTCCTTCATCCGTTAAAAGAGTGTTGTTTGAGCAACAAATGCAAAAGGCCATGGAGATAGAGAAGTTGATTGATCAGCATGATTTCACAAAGCCTCAAATCAACTACTGGTTTGCTAAGTCACTGGATGACCGTGACTTGAGAATTAAGTTTGTGATAAGAAGAGAGTCTGGTCCTGAAGAAGAGTATGATACTTTTTGGCAAATAGTTCAAAAGTTGACCAGAGATGAGCTGATAACGATGCACAACATTGGGTCTGTATCACAAGTTAGATCTTCTCTACCACAAGTGAAACAAGTCATCAGAGATCTGAAGTCCATTGTTGATCCTGAATTTATTAGAAAAGATGTAGAGGATGCCAACAAGAAGGGATTGAAAATCAAGGAAGTTAATATTTTTGTCAAATCCAGGACTTACAGAATCAAATTCACAGATGGATCTGGTATGTTCTTTAATCTTGAATTCTATGATCTTCCAAAGAATATACTACTCCAGATGAAGTCTGTCAGAATATCTTGTGATAGAGATGAGCTAAAGAGAGAATTTTTGAAGGCTATAGATCATAAACTTGCACAGTTGTAAGTTTTTGAAAGCCTTGGTTTGTAAATAACAGTTTACTTATTCATTTCCATTTTTGTATAGAACTTAAAGTCTTGTATAAAGAATTTAAGTTAGGGGGAGATTGTTGGGAAATAGTTTAAGTATGCTCAAGCTGTTAGTTAGACTTCTCAGACTGTTAGTAGATTTTAATGTAAATACAAAGTTCATGCTGCTAGTTGAAGAAACTCGAGCTGCCAGTGTAAAAGTTCAAGCTGCCAGAGTAAATCAACTCGAGCTGCTCAGTTCATGCTGTCAAGAGATTCAAGCTGCTCAACAGTTTCATAAACAGAAAGTGCTGATTTTCAGGAAAAGATATCTTCATGAAGATTCCAGCATATCTACTATCAGAGAAGTCATTATTCGTCAAGGAAACATATCAAGAAGCAATATAAATACATAGAATAGGTCTTTCTATTGTATAGAAGTTTTCTGCATATTTTGAGTCTGTAATTGCTTTATTGATAGAGTTTTCATAAGCCTCTAAGGTTGTAAAACCCTAAGAACAGTCTGTGTTTTTTGTCTAATCATACAGATTAGAGGTGATTGTAATCATTGAGTTCAGCAATACAAACAGTCTTGATTACTTCCTGTGTTTTATGCATTATTGTTTCTGAAAGTTTTTGTTAAAATAATTAAGTGTTATTCCGCAAACTTCTTAATTAAACTTTGATTCAAAGCAAGATTATTGATTTATACTCTGATAAATTCAAATCAGTTAGTCTTGGAAATTTAGTTTTAGATCCTGACAAGTGGTATCAAAGCAAGATTATTGATTTATACTCTGATAAATTCAATTCAGTTAGTCTTGGAAATTCAGTTTTAGGCTCTGATACCACTTGTCAGGATCTAAAACTAAATAACCAAGACTAACTGATTTGAGTTTATCAGAGTATAAATCAATAATCTTGCTTTGAATCAAAGTTTAATTAGGAAGTTTGCGGAATAACACTTAATTATTTTAACAAAAGCTTTCAGAATAAATAGCAGATAAACACAATCAATAATCAAGACTGTTTGTATTGCTGATCTTAATGATTACAATCACCTCTAATCTGTTTGATTAGACGAAGAACACAGACTGTTCTTAGGGTTTTACAACCTTAGAGGCTTATGAAAACTCAATCAACAAAGCAATTACAGACTCAAATATTCAGAAAACTCCTATACAATACAAAGACCTATTCTATGTATTTATATTGCTTCTTGATATGTTTCCTTGACGAACCATGACTTCTCTGATAGTAGATATGCTGGATTCTTCATGTAGATATCTTTTCCTGAAAATCAGCACTTTCTGTTTATGAGACTGTTGAGCAGCTTGAATCTCTTGACAGCATGAACTGAGCAGCTCGAGTTGATTTACTCTGGCAGCTTGAACTTTTACACTGGCAGCTCGAGTTTCTTCAACTAGCAGCATGAACTTTGGATTTACATTTAAAATCTACTAACAGTCTGAGAAGTCTAACTAACAGTTTGAACACACTTCAACTATTTCCCAACACATTTTTGATTTTCTTTAAACTTTTCTAAGATATAAAGATTAAATTAAGATACCAACAAAATAAAATCTTTTTGACTTTTTGGAAAATTAACAAGTTAAGTAAAACGTAAAATCTTTTTGTGTTTTTCTGAAAGATTACTTAAGATACAATTAAAATTCACCTAAGACTAGAATATTTAGAAAATTAAGAACTAAGATCATACAATTTAACAACATGAAAATACTCCCCCTCAATTAAACACATCCTTTCTGATCTAGACCGTAGAACCTTTTTACCCATTGAAATACAGACAAACCTGGAAATATTAGTGTCCCACTCAATTATGAACAATTCACATAGCATATTTCAGGATCATTAATCATTAAAGATGTACATGGATAAAGAATTTTTGAATTTAATTTTGTGACACAACCTTTAAATTTAAATTACAGATATTTTCTAAAATAAAGGAATTTCAATCACGTATGTTTAAAATAGAATTATTTTAGAGGAAGTCTGAAATTTAACTAGAAGGTGGATTCAACATGCCGATATGAGATACTAAAAACTGAAAATGAGGTTCGTCTAAAGCTTTAGTAAAAATATCAGCAAGTTGATATTCTGTGCCTACAAAGTACAATTTAATTGATCCCTTTTCTATGTGATCTTTAATAAACTGATACCTAATGTCTATATCTTTTGTTCGTGAATGTTGCACGGGATTGCAAGAAATAGTAATTGCACTTCTATAATCGCAGTAGATTAGGATATTGGTGAGTGAGAACCCATAATCACGTAACAGTGTTCTCATCCACAGCATTTGAGAGCAACAGCTTGCGGCTGCTACATACTCAACTTCTGCAGTGGATGTTGAAACACAATTCTTCTTTTTGGAGGACCAACTCACCGGTCTGTCTCCCAAAAACTGTATTCCGCTTGATGTTCTCTTCCTATCAACTCTACAACCTGCAAAATCAGCAACTGAAAAGGCAGTAAGATCAAAGTTGGTTCCCTTTGCATACCAGAGACCAAGATCGGGTGTACCCTTAAGATAATGAAAAATGCGTTTTACCACAGTTAGGTGTGATTCTTTTGGGTCGGCCTGAAAATGAGCACAAAGAAATGTTGAAAACATTATATCTGGTCTACTAGCTGTAAGATACAGTAAGGATCCAATCATTTCTCTGTAAGTTGTATTATCGACACTTTCCCGGTAGGATCAGTGTCTAACTTACAGTTTGAAGCCATGGGAGTTGTGATACTTGTGCAAGAGTCTAACTTATACTTCTTGAGAATGTCAATAGTATATTTCGACTGGTTCACAAAAATCCCATTTTCAAGTTGTTTGACATGTAATCCGAGGAAAAAATTCATTTCCCCCATCATACTCATCTCGAACCTAGACGTCATTAGGGATGAGAAATCCTTACAGAAATTACTATCAATAGATCTAAATATAGTATCATCGACATATACTTGGACTAGCATTATGTGTTGGCGTTCCCTTTTTGTGAAAAATGTTGTGTCCACCACACCTTTGCTGAAACCAGCTGAGATAAGGAAATTGGAAAGACTGTCATACCATGCTTGAGGTGCTTGTTTCAAACCATATAGGGCTTTGTCTAGCACATAAAAATGGTCTCGTTAATGTGCATCAACAAATCCTTGTGGTTGTTCAACGTACACCTCTTCGTTAAGTTCATCGTTCAGAAAGGCAGTTTTGACGTCCATCTGGTACACTTTGAAGTCTTTGTGTGCCGCGTACACCAAGAAGATTCTGATCACTTCTATCCATGCAACTGGACCGAAGGTCCTGTCATAATCTATGCCTTCTTGTTGTCAGTAGCCTTGGGCAACAAGTCTAGCTTTATTCCTTATCACAATGTCATGTTCATCTCGTTTGTTCTTTAAAAAAATCCACTTTGTTCCGATTATGGTTCAGTCTTTGGTTTGGGAACTAACCTCCATACTCTGAGCTGTTCAAACTGGTTGAGCTCTTCTTGCACGGCCATAATCCAGTCTGGGTCTTTCAAGGCTTCATCCACACGAGCAGGCTCTATCGTATGAAGGAATGATGCAAAAAGACAATCATTAGCAGAAGCCCTTCGAGTTTGGACACCGGTAGAGAGATCATCAATGATTTGATCGGTTGGGTGACTCCGGGTCCATTTTGTCTCGTGTGGAAGGGGTGAACGAGATGGAAGCTCAGTGGTGAGAGTGGGAATGGATGATGAGTCATGGTCGATGGTTTCAAATGAAGGTACCACTGGTTCCGGTTCGGGTTCAGCTAGATCAGATGCAGGAATAATGTTTGGCATTATGTGTGAGGGCATTTCATGAGTAGATTCAACTGGAGATGTATTAGTGGATGAAGTGGATGAAGGAGGATATAGAGTGGTAGGTAACTCCATCAATGCTAACATACTTAAAGCTACCTCCGTTCTTGAGGGCCGAAGTCGTGTCAACAACTTGCTACACGCAGAATCTCTCCATAATCCATAAGCGCTTCCTTGTACGCCTTCCCACGACTCCATTTTATTGAGGTGTTCTAGCAGCAGAAAACTGATGATGAATACCTTTGGATCGAAGGAAGCTCTCTACTACCGAGTTCTTAAATTTCGTGCCGTTGTCAGATCGGATTGATTGAACAGACAGCTGCTGTTGGGTTTCGACAGTCTTAGTAAAATCGATGATCCCTTGAGTTGTCTCATCCTTGGATCGCAAGAATTTAAGCTAGGTATATCGCGAATAGTCGTCGACGATAACCAACACGTATCGCTTCCCATTTATACTTTGTGTTCTCCTGGGGCCGCATAGATCCATATGAAGTACCTCCAATACTCTCTTTGAGGATGGTTCGGGTTTTGATTTGTGAGATGATCTTTTCATTTCTCCTTTCTCACATGCTCCACATAGATGATCCTTTTCGTATCTCAGTTCTGGGAGTCCTTTCACCAGTTGTTTTGCAGCCAGCTTGTTGATATTTTTAAATTTTAAGTCAGATAGCCTACGGTGCCATAACCAAGAGTCTTTTGAAGAGGCTTTTGATAAAAGGCAAATACTATCCTTAACCATAGGCTTAGCTACATCGATGGTGTAAAGGTTAGAGTTTCGGGAACCGGATAAGATTTCTTTTCCATCCATACTCTTAACACTACAGTTCTTAGCCCTAAATGTAACCTCTAGCCCTTTATCGCAGAGTTGTCCTATGCTAAATAGATTATGAGATAATCCCTCAACATAGTCAACATCCTTGATGACTAGATTATTCAAGACTAAATCCTCGTACACTTTTATATGAGCATGATTATTGTTCCCGAATTTGACTGTCCCACAGTATTGTTCGACTATGTTGGACAACAACTCTTTCCTGCAGTCATATGCTTAGAGCAACCCGAATCCTATACCAGATGGAATTTGTCTGAAAAGAAAAATGTATACAATGAAAATCTATAGGCATTTAGACAAATCCATCGTTAATTAATATGAAAACCGTGTTCTGAACCGAGATGTTCCGAAAACATGATGATTTTTTATCGGGTCCTGAGCTGAGTGCACAGAAGCCAAACATGTCGGTTTAAGCACAACTGACAAGCAAAAGAACGATCCTAGTCTATAATAACTAGAAGCCAATTCATCGAAGTGCGGGTCTTGATCTGAAGTAACACAAAACCATCTGCATTAAAATCACACAACTTTGGGTACCCATCTTAGGATGGGTCCTTTTGGGTTAGGTGATCCGGGAGAATATGGCACGTGTACAGTCTTAGGAACCCATTTAGCAGTTATGTGTGGACTGACTGCAGAGCCTTTTAGAATCCATTTATGTATGGATTTAACAAGCTTTTGAACCTTAGGCGATGAAATTACCTTTGGTTTTTGACTTTATGAAATTTTTTTAACATTTGCTTTGGTTTTGGGCCTAGGCAAAGTACAAGTCTCAGTTTTTGTGGAGGCCGATGATGTCGTATTTTTTATTTTCTTTTTCTGAATTCTCTTAACAGGATAAGGCACAAAAGCATTTATTTCAGGTACTTGACGTCTAAAACGAGTTGGACATAATTTAAACAAGTCACCAAACGATTACTTTAAACAAGAAGAAGAATTCAATACGTCATTACAAATATTGTTTTCTGAGATTACATGCAACCTATCTCTAGAAACAAATTCATCTGGCATTACATCCTTCTTCTCAAAAAAAACTGGAAAAATCATGCATGGCCGTTTTGATTCCCAGTATATTTTGCACTCCAATACATAAAATCAAACGATTTGTATTAAGAATATGAAGATTACTATAGAGAAATTGTGCTCTCAATCTCTAGGAATTTCACACTCAAAAACACACACTTAGGGTGGAGGCTCCTTTTTTGGACTTCTCCTAAAACCCTAAGAGAACAATATTATTTATACCTAAGCTTACTTTGGGAGTTTGTTCAAACACTCCCCTCAAATACTAGGAAATTAAGATCCCCCCCAAAGAAAACTATTCCTAATTATAAATTGAACCTAGACTTTTATTATATTTAATTATACACTATTTTAGGGCTAACAATCTCCCTTTTAGTGTATAATTAAATACTTACAATTAAGCGCAAATACACAAGCTTGAATTACAACAAATAAAGTTTCTAACACCGTAGTCTCTCAGTTAGCTCTTCATCCACAACACTTGTGAACAGCGTGATGATACAGCAACATATTCAGCTTCTGCTGCTGAGAGTGACACACACTCACAGTGTTGTTTCTTGGATGACCAACAGACAGGTTTGTCACCAAGGAATTGAATTGCTCCTGATGTGCTCTTTCTGTCCATTTTATCACCTGCATGATCAGCATCATCAGAATAAGCAGTTAATGTAAATGATGATTCCCTAGGATACCACAAACTTATTTTTTGAGTACCCTTCAGATATCTTAAAATTCTTTGGGCAGCAGCCATATGTGATTCCGTTGGATTTGTCTGATATCTAGCACAGACACAAGTAGCAAACATAATATCAGGTCTACTCATGGTTAAGTACATTAGTGACCTAATAATTCCTCGATAGTGAGTTACATCAACAGGTTTTCATGAAATGTCATCATCGAGTTTTGATTTAGAATCAAGAGCCATGGGTGTTTTCATGGGTGTACTGTTGACCATGTTAAATTTCTTTAACATGTCTTGAATATATTTTGACCGATTAATGATAATTCCATCAGTCACTTGTTTAACTTGTAGACCCAAGAAAAAATTTAATTCACCCATCATGCTCATTTCAGGGACATAAAAAACACGAACTGTTTACAAAATTCAGTGTTAGTAGACCCAAATATTATATCATCTACATATATCTGAATAATTATGATATCTGAACCTTGAAGTTTAATGAATAGGGTAGTGTCCAAAACACCTTTGTTGAAGCCACATTTTAAAAGATAATTTGATAAGGCCTCATACCAACCTCGAGGTGCTTGTTTAAGGCCATACAGTGACTTGTCTAAAATATACACATGATCAAGCTTGGAAGGATCGATAAATCCTTCAGGCTGATATGTGTATACTTCATCCGTTAACTCCTCATTCAAAAATGCAGTTTTTACATCCATTTGATATACAGTGAAGTTCTTATGAGCGGTAAATGCTAAAAACATTCTAATGGCCTTTATCTGGGCAACAGGGACAAATGTTTCATCATAGTCTATTCCTTCCTGCTGATTGTATCCTTTGGCCACGAGTCTCGCTTTGTTTCGAATGATGACACCATGTTCATCTTTCTTGTTCTTGAAGATCCACTTCGTGCCAATGATGGATTTGTCTTTCGATCTTTCTACCAATATCCAGACTTTCAACCTCTCAAACTGATTAAGCTCCTCCTGCATCGCTACTATCAAGTCTGCATCCGGAAGAGCTTCCTTCATCGTTTTGGGTTTTATCTTTCTCAAAACATTTGAGAAGAGGCATTCATTTAAGGTAGCTCTCCGGGTTTTTACAGAAGCAAAGGGCTCACCAATGATGTTTTCAGGTGGGTGATCCCTTGTCCATTTGAAGGAATGAGTATAAGGTTGAAGTTGGTCTTAATTTGGATTCAGGTCCAGGTAGGGAATGCGGGGGATTGGTTCTGATGTTGATGGATATCAACTGAGGTAGGGGATTCAGAATTTTCAGTATTCAAGGGAGTATCATTAGATTCTGGAGCTTGAGATTGTTGTACACTTTCAGTGGGAATGTGTATATTTGTAGTTGAAATATCTCCAGTATCTTCAGAAATTTGTTGATGTGAATGATCTGAGACTACGATAGGTACTTCAGTAACCCTGTCAGGAACCAAAATTGGAACATCAGATTTGGTCTTATCAAAGTAGTCTTCATAAAAATTTTCAAACAATCTATTTAAATCATTCATATCCTCTTTAAGCTCCGGTGACTTCACAGAAGTCGTCTGTTTAGACTCGGGTCCTGAACTGGCGTGTTCAGGGTCCATAACGATGCCTTCATCAAATTTAACATTTACGCTCTCGTTGACGGTCTTCGTGCGTTTGTTGTAGACTAGGAATGCGATCGATTCT
Organism: Centrapalus pauciflorus; assembly: GCA_020465985.1. Lineage (NCBI taxonomy): Eukaryota > Viridiplantae > Streptophyta > Magnoliopsida > Asterales > Asteraceae > Centrapalus > Centrapalus pauciflorus. Next base: position 76,150 of record JAANYP010001207.1, read on the forward strand.
TTTGAGTATCCAATGAATATTCCTTCATCAGCTTTTTGATTAAATTTTCCCAAGTTGTGTTTATCGTTCAAGATAAAACACCTGCAACCAAAGACATGGAAAAATTTTATATTAGGAACCCGTTTATTTATTAGCTCATATGGTGTTTTTCCAAATCTTTTATTGATCATGGATCTGTTCTGGGTGAAACACGCAGTTGCACAGCTCCAGCCCAGAGGAAAAGCGGCAGATTTGAATATTCGAGCATCGTCCTTGCAGATTCCATAAGCGTTCGGTTTCGTCTTTCAACTACGCCATTTTGTTGTGGGGTACGAGCTGCCGAAAATTGATGTGATATCCCAACAGAACTAAGAAATGTCTCAAGGGACTTGTTCTTAAATTCTGTACCATTATCAGATCTAATGGTCTAGACAGAAAACTGCAAATTAACTTGTATCTTGCGTATGAAGTCAATTATTATCTCAGTAGCTTCAGACTTGGATCTCAGGAATAATACCCATGTGTATCTTGAATAATCATCAACTATGACCAACACATATTTCTTCTTATTGATGCTTTATACTCGCATAGGCCCGCATAAATCCATATGAAGTAGCTCTAATGGCCTTGTTGAAGAATGTTCAACTTTTAATTTGTGTGAAGCCCCCACCATCTTTCCTTTCTTACAAGCGGCACACAACTACTCTTTTTGAAATCGGAGAGTCGGTAGACCTTTTACTTAACCTCCTTTTACAAGGTTGGTCAGCTCTTTGAACTTCAAACGAGATTGTCGGCAATGCCACAACCAGGATTCTTTTGACGACGCCTTTGATAGAAGACAGACATCTTTCTTCATATTGATGTATGCTAAGTCTATGGAGTACAAATTTGTTTTCCTATTTCCAGCTAGCATTTCCTTCCCTTCCCCAGATATGCTACACCTATTCGCATTGAAATTGACTTCCAACCCTTTGTCGCACAGTTGCCTAATGCTGAACAAATTTTGGCCAAGACCATCTACATAGAATACCTTTTGAATTGTAATCTTATCGTATTCTAGACTTCCATAGCCTTTGATCGGAAAGAACTGATCGTTTCCAAATCTAATCGTCCCACAGAATTTTCCACAAAATTCGTGAGGGTGTCTCGCTGTCCGGTCATGTGCTTGGAACATTCGGAGTCAAGGTACCACACATGATTTACCTACAAGACGAAGCAAAACGTGAGGCACCCACTTATAGTTGGGTACTTTGGATTTCGGTAAATCATGTGGTATGTCTTCAGGTAGAGTAACAGATAATTTCTTTGTCTTTGGAATCCACTTTTTAACAGTCTTCTTGGGTATCCATTTTTGTACAGTTCTTTTTGGAACTGATTTTGAAATTTGTTTCTTTGGATCTCTTTGCTGTTTAAAATTGGGAACCTTGTTCTTTGCCCCATATAAACATATCAGATTTATACAATGGATTAACATTCAACGCATGGCATTTAGAAGAATTAAACGATAACAGTTCAGTACGAGAGTATTTTGGGCATTGTTTATCAGATGATTTATCACAGACAAAATTCTCTACAGATCTAATCCTATCTGTAATATTAGAATCTTTAACTCTCTACTCCTTTCTAAAACCCGTCGTTTTCCTTTCCACTTGCTTCTTTCGCCATATTTGCTTCGATGTTCTTTTCACAAAATTATCTGACATAACAGAAGAACATGAATTAGTCGATTTAGTATAAGCTTTATTCTGCAAAACGTACTTATCTTTGGAAGCATATCCTTTGTTTGCAATTGTAACCTTTGATGAAGATGATTCACCATTTTCAAAATTAGGAGTGACAAAAGAGACTTTTGCTTTCTCCTTTTTATGTAAAACCGGTGATTGAACTGATTCAACCTTAGGATATGTAGGTATTCTTTTCAATATACTTACTGGTCCTTTAGGTTTATCAGTTTGTTTGTCATTAAGTGCTTTTACATTGAAAAACATGTCCTCCAAAGAGTTGAATTCAGAGTTCATGTACAGATCAAACTCTTTTTCAGAATTGATAGAATCAGGTTTAATCGAAGAAAACTGATCTGGTTGAGATTTGATTTTAGGCTGTTTTGTAAGTTTCATTTCCAAATCTTGAATAACAGCCTGAAGCTTTTCCTTTTCATTCTCAAAAGATTTAATTTTCAATTTAAGGTCAGAATTAATCTTCTCAAGAATAGAATTTGGAATATATGGCTTTTGAACATAAAGTGTATTTTCAGACAAATCATTGTCAGAATATGTCTGAATATACCCTTCTGGTTTTGGGGGATTTTTATAACTTTCATTTATAATGTTATAATTTAAATCCAGTTGCATCTTATCTTCTCTCAACCTTTTCATCTCTGCTGATTCTACTTCTTTTCATTCTTTTAGAAATACTATCTTTAAGCCTAAACCCATGTATCTTGTATCGTACATCGTTGGTGTACACGAAATTGTTTTCGTTAGATATTTTGGATTTTCACAACCAATTCCGGCTTTTGAATTATAAAAATCAGTATCTTTTGGTTGGTTTAAATGAATAGTCTGATCTGTTTGACCTCGTTTAAGAAATTCATCTTCTAAGGATTTAATTTTCTCATACAATTTCGTTCTTTCAGCAAAGATGGAATTATTACATAGTAATTTACTGATTCTAATTCTGCTAATTGTAGTTTTTCTGTTAAGTCAAAAATCGTTTACTCAGCTTTCGATTTTGCAGTTGAATGTCATTGTAATTTTCTTCTATGTCAGATACAGATTGCAGTGCAAATGTCTTATCTTTGGAAAACTCTAACACTAAGCATGTTCAAGTCTTAATTTGTTTTCCAAAGAATGGACATTCTTTTTCTCGGCTTTTAAAGATTTTTCAAAACGCTTCAGCATATAAGCCATTTGAGCAAGTTTTTGTCTAGCTCACAGAAGTTATCTTCATCAGAGTCTGGATTAGATTGTACCTGGGTGTCTCTGAGTGGTCTGAAGCATCTGAATCTGACCCATCATCTTCTTACTCTTTGTTGTATCGAGCTGCTCCTGTAGCCATTAATGCCAATTCTTCTCTCATTTCATTCTCGAAACCAGGATCCTTTTTCTCTTCCTCTTCATCATCAGTCAAACCAACCCAGACTTCATCTTCAGCAAGCATAGCAGATTCACTCAGTTCAGATTCATTGAAGATTTTTGACTTCAGGCAAATATGGGCATCTTCATCCAGAATATCTTCATCTTCAGATAGTTGAAGTCAGTGGTCATCCTCTGCCATCAAAGCCTTTCCAGCCTCTTTTTCCTTAGCCAGCAGAGCCTTCCGAGTATAGTAGTCTGAATTTGTAACTACTGGTTATCTGCATTCCCTTGCAAAGTGTCCTCGTTTACCACAGTTATAACACTTCAGCTCAGCTTCTTTCTTGGCAGATTTCTCAGGCTTCTCATTTATTTCAAGCTTCTTACCACTGCTTTCTCTAGATTTTTCATATTTGTCGCTCTTCTCATATTTTCTGGATTCTGTCTTATATCGCATCTTATTATTCGTTGGTTTGCGATAGAATTTCTGCTGGAAAGCCTTCATCATGAGTGCCATCTGCTTCTTCATCTCCTCTATCTCTGAGTCTTCTGACAAATCTGTTGATTTTGATTTAGATGAACTGCTACTTATAACAACTCGCTTCTCCTTTTTCAGTTTGTATTTGTACTTTTTATCTGCAAGGAGAGCCAATGGATCAATCGTTACTTCCTCAGCTTGCTTTTACCGGATACTTTTCTTAAAACAACTTATTGATAGTTGTTTAGGTTCTCAAACACCATATGAAAATCCATGTCATCTATCTCTTTAGTCTATTAGATTATCATGGTGTATTTGTCCCACTCCGGGTTAAGAACGTTCGGAAATTTGACATTGATGTCCAGATTAGACTTTGTTACCCCGTTTCTCTTCATTTCACTAACAAGGTTAACAAATCTCAGATAAGTATTCTCTAACAGCTCCCCTTCTCTTAATCTGAAGTTCTCAAATGTCATTAATTGTTTCTTGCTCTGTTTGTAGCGGCTTTGGCTTACCCTCTCATCAGCTTACACACCTCATCCGAGATGGATTTGGCTGTGGTTGTGTTTGTCAGACTTATGTAGATGTCATTTGGAATCGAAATCAGCAGGAGTTTTCAGGTTGTTTTATATCCTAGCTTTCTTTTCTTTTGAGGTTCAGATAGATTTGCAGTGGTAACCTCCTCAGTTCGCTCCGGTACTAGAGGATTACCGTTTGATACTGCAGGGATTGTTACAAAAAATCTGGCTGGTCCTTCCGTCAGTTAAGCCAACATCTCTTCGGATAAATCGTGAAAACTTATGAATTCTAAAAACTGTTCCCTCCACTGCACATACTCTCCTCTGTAAAGGATTGGAGGTTTGGTTTCGAAACCCATGGCCAGTGCGTCCTTAGACATTGTGAATTGATAATACTGAATCTTCCAAGATCTTGTAATGGAATTTGAATGAACACTGAATGAATGACCAAACTCGATTTGAGAGTGATCAAACTCGGGTAATGAATAATAAAACTCGAAGTATGAAGGAACAAACTTGAATCACTAAGGCTCAAACTCGATAAACTAAGGATGAAACTCGAACAATGAAGTATAAAACTCGAACAAAGAAGGATCAAACTCGAATTGTGAAGTATGGAATTCGAATGAAACTACATTCAACTCGAATAGGAAAGGAATGAACTAGAATGGTCCTGATCAATATTGAATGTAACTGTATTCAAACTCGAAGAATTGTTAATCACACTCTAAGTACAAGTATTTCAACTCGAACACAAGTTTATTAAAACTCGAATTAAATTTGATCAAACTCGGATGAAGTTTGATCAAACTCGAATGAACTGTTATCAAACTCGATTGGTACTTGAACAAACTCGATCAATACTTTGATTAAACTCGATCAAAACACTTACCAAACTCGATCAGTTCTTGATAAAACTCGATGAAAACTAAATTCTTAGTTTTTCCCAACTTTTAACAGAATTTTTCAAAAATCAAGTCCAAAAATTCAATTTTCAACAAAAAAAAATCCTCTAAATGATCCCAAAATGAAATCAAGTGTGCTGTTTTTAATTACAAACACTTTTTAAAAGAAACTTTTGCCTAATTTCAGATTAAAACACCAAAATTTTTCAAAATCAGTGAAGAACAAAAAGTTTTCGAAAAATTAGTATAATCACAATAACTATTTGTCTGTTTTGAATTAAAAACTGAGATTAGATTCGATCTCTTTGTTTTTTAAAGGTGATCCTTCGATCCAAAAATCAGATCAAACCATCCACTAATTCAAAAACCCTCAAGAATTTTCTGTTTTCCGAAAAAAAAACTTGATGGAACAGTGTTCGTTAAATTTTCTTTTCATATTCAAAAAATCAAACAAAATTTTCCATATGTGTCTCTGATACCAATTGATATTCAGTATTAATCAAACACAATCAAGATCAAACTAATAAGAATAAGTTTGAATCAAAACTAACCGAATGATTGATTGATCAGAGAGAACAATTACAATACGTAAACTTTGAAAGCACTGAACCCTTGGCAACAATTCCGTACAAGACAAAATGATTCTTTGGAAAATGTGTACATTCCGTACAGCTACAATACTGAAATTATGTATTTATATACAAGAAAAAACTATTGAAGTATTACAAAATGACCCCTAGACTTATAACATTCATGTGACACCCTTGCCACAATAACCACCATATTACATTACACCCAGGATTAATCATCAACATAACATTACATAATGATCTGATAACCTAATTTAAGTGCGGAAGCATTAAAAATACATAAATAAATATTACAACTGTTTCAAACACCCTACGGTGCTACAAGGTTCCAGTTCTAAGTCTACATACTCAGTAACATTACAATCATCCCAAATACATAATATAAAAACAATCCCATTATTCAATTACCAATCTGATTAGTAGAAAATCTTCAAGCACTTGAACAAATGACCTAGCTAGACGGTCCGGCTGCAGACTTTCCTTTTCTAGTAAAAACATCAACAACTGAGGGATAAGCGAATGCTTAGCGAATACACAGATTATGCATTTTATAAATTTTTATGAAGCCCAAGGGTAAAACCGATGACAAACATCGTATACCCTCTTCGTACACCAAGTACGGACCAGAGCCGCAGCCCCTTCGAGCCCAAAGCTCGGCATTAAACATACCATCTGAGACAAACGTACGATCGGGGATGACATACTGCCTACCGGGCCTAGGAGGGATCAGCTCCAGGTCATATAGCGCAGTAACATCAGAGTAATCGATGCGACCCACCGGTCCATCACTAGATGCACAACAATCGAACGGACATGCAACAAATAAGAATGTGCATCTAAATCTACGCAAGTTAGTAGAATTCCAAACAAATCATGAAGCAACAAGTCTCAGCAGGCAAAGCTTAACATAAAACAGATATAAACATGCGAAATCTAATGTACTCAAAGTGGGTGCGTAATTAACTTTAAGCAATTTTTTATTTCTCCACGGGCTCTCAACCGGACTCACAAAGTACCCCACTGTGGGTTAAACAACACCACAAGGGACCTGTTACATTTCCATATGATAAATATATCATTATTACGTGTTCTTTAACAAATTGGCATCAATTTGTACAATCATAAGTATTACAACATTCGGAACCAACACCCGAACTTAAAATTAAATCCTCTTTAGTAATTCCATCTATCTCTCGTTTAATAATGAGTCTCGCCAAGTTTCTCAATTTATTGCGTTAACCCGTTGAAATTATATTGAAGTCTGTACTTTTAATCTCCAATATTTGAGATTGTCAAAATGTTCCCAACCGAAATGATGCATATATATATATTTTCCTTTATATATATATATATATATATATATATATATATATATATATATATATATGTGTGTGTGTGTGTGTGTGTGTGTGTGTGTGTGTGTGTGTATTTATTTTTATTGTATCTGGAAAAGTAGAGATTTCTGAAACTTTAAAAGTTTCAGTACCAAGTTTCGGTACCTTTGTGTAGTTTCGGTATATGTACCGAAACCTTAAAGGTTTCGGTACCCCCCCCCCCTTGGTTTCGGTACACACCAAAGGTTTCAGTACATAGAAAGTTTCAGTAGTTTAACATGCATATATATACTGTCTCGGTATGGGGAAAAAGTTTCGGTATTTTGTACCGAAACCTTTAAGGTTTCGGTACCCACAACTAGTTTCACTATCATTCATATGTTTCAGTACTCTTATAATTTTGGTAGGGGGGGGTTCGGTAATGTTGATACCGAAACCTCAAGGTTTCGGTATTCAAGCAACTTCCAGATTGAATACGATTAAGTCTTTAGAATTTCATTTGTAGCTTGAATCAAGACATATAATTTCCACAACACTTGATTTATACAAACCCACAAAAATATTTAACATGCATCAATAATTTGAAGCCTAAATCAGTGTTTTAGTTTTTATAAAAACCGATCTCTAAATCCTTAAATTCAAGAGTTTGAGAGATATTTACCTTAAATTGCTTGTTGTAATGATTATAGCTTCTCCAATGCAACTCGAATCCGAATTTTCAGCCTCTAATTTAACGTTTTCGTTGCTTTCTTGATTTGATGGTACACGAACCGTGTTTTCTTTTTTTAGAGAGAAGAAGAGAGCAGGGAGAAGATAGAAAGAGTTGTAATGAAAATAAAAAGACTTATGTCTTTTTATTTCCCTATTTCCAACTTTTACACATTCAATCCCCCAACTTTCAAATTTTTCTTAGTTACTGATTTGTGCCATATTTTCGTCATCCATATAACTAAAATAATCATATACTTAAATAATTAAAACTAGAAATTCTAAAATTTCTTAATTCTTCAAAATAGCAATCAAATTCTTAAATTCCATTAAATAAAGATTAAATCTTTATTTTATCATCTCAACCACTTAATAATAATCTTATAAACTTAATAAATTAAATCATTAATTTCTGAATAAAGCAACCGACTTTTAAAATTAGTTAAAATACAATCTGACTTAAATTACAATTTTAAACTAATAAACCTCAATACAGTAATTTAAAATTCGAGGATGTTACAATTCATAAACTAAATATATTCCAAACGCTAACCCTAAATATAAGAAAAAACTATCGTTCACACTCCGCATCGCGCCCCGTGCTCATCACAACGCGGCCTAAGTTCATCTCAAGAACATCGTGGCCTGCGATCCCATGATTGCGGCCGCGCTCACGGCCGAACAGAGGCGAATCTGCTCTATTTTTCACCATAGCCGGGGATTTTAATCCCCAATTCACTACCAGCTCGATATAACCCATTTAATTCGTCCCGAATTAGTTCCATAACACATAAACTTAATTTAACCCTTTCTTACCAGTTAACAACATGTACTTCACGAATTGGAGCTCAAAACTTACTTTAAACACACTCAGTTCTGGATTGAGGAATGGAATTATGAAAGCAAGCAACCAAGAAGATCTCCTATTTATACGTCTTGGATTTAACTCGGTCTGACACCCAATACCCGATCTCGTTATCATAAAACACAAGTTTATATCACCGGGTTCCAAATTAGTTAATAATCACCAAGATTGTAATCTTTTGTAAAAACTTATTCCCATAACCCGGTTAACCCAAAATATCATCATGTGATGGCTCCGCGTATGACTCAATAATTCCTCCAACTCAATAATGATATTTAAATCAACCCAATTAAAATATTCCACGTACCTTGCCCAAAATTGGGATGCTACAGGTCCTCCCTCCTTATAAAAATTCTGTCATCGGAATCTAGCTCGAATCAAATAGATGAGGATAACGGCTACGCATCTGTTAATCTGGTTCCCATGTGGCGCTGGTACCCTTATGATGCTTCCACTGTACTAATACTAATGCCACCTCTTTGTTGTGTAGCTTCTTCACCTTCCGATCTGTCACTGCCTCAGGCTGCTCGGCATACTGGAGCCTATCATCAACCTCAATCTCAGATAGAGGTACTCTTTGATCGTCACTGGCCAAACACTTACGAAGATTGTTGACGTGAAATGCATTATGAACCCCCAATAGCTCTGAGGGCAAATTCAAGCGATAAGCCTGATCTCCGATCCTTTCAACAACCTCGAACGACAATATAGCGTAGACCAAGCTTGCCCCGTCTCCGGAACCGAATGATCCCTTTCCAGGGCGAGACCTTCAGCATCACGGAGTCTCTAACCTGGAATTCTAACTCTGACGTCCGGCGATCAGCATAACTCTATAGCTGGCTCCGATCCGTCCTAATCCGCTCCTGAATCATAGCGACCTTGTCGATAGTCTCCTGTAGAATCTCTGGCCTGCTAAAAGAACGCTACCCAACTTCACCCCAACACAAACATTTTCGCCCATAAAGAGCCTCAAACGGAATGGTAGCTGTTATTATAGGCAAACTTAACAAGCGGCAAATGTAAATCCCAGCTACCCCCGAAATCAGTAACACAAGCTCAAAGCACGTCCTCCAATGTCTGGTTCATCCGCTCTGTCTGGCCCCCTGTCTGACGGTGATATGATCTACTAAGCTGAACTCGAGTGCCCAACTCTCTCTGGAAGTTCTGCCAGAATCGATATACAAACCGGTTGTCTCTATCAGAGGCAATCGACCTTGGAACCCCGTGCCTAGCCACGATCCCGCTGATGTAGAGGCGCACTAACTGATCTATCGATATAGTCCCGCGAACAGCCAAGAAATGAGCGCTCTTGTGAGTCGATCAACGATGACCCAAATCATGTCATTTCCACACACAGTCCGTAGAAGCCTCACAATAAAATCCAGAGCGATGTCATACCACTTCCACTCTAGGATCTCTAACGGCTGAAGTCTGCCATGTGGCTTCTGATGCTCACTCTTGACCCTCAGACATGTCATACACGCCACAACATACTTTCATACATCCCTCTTCATACCCGACCACCAATAATGGATTCTCAGATCTCTATACATCTTCATGCTGCCCGGGTGGATCGATAGTCTAGACTTATAAGAATCGTCTAGAATCAAGTGTCGCAAATTCTCTATCCTGGGAACCCATACTCTGCCACGGAGTGTCATCAGTCCCCTGTCATCTCGGCTCAACAACTGAAGTTGCCTAGCTAACCTCTCTCTCTGCACATTTCTCTCTTTCAACCCCTCCTCCTGAGCTACACGAAAACTATCAATCAAGGTCGACGTGACCTCCGATCTGGAAGTTCTAGACGTAACTGTCTGCTCATAAGATCTCCTGCTCAAATCTTCTGCCACCTCATTAGCTTTCCCTGGGTGGTACCGAATATCACAATCATAGTACTTCAGGAGCTCCATGTTACGCCTCTGTCTCATGTTCAGCTTCTTCTGGCTAAAGAAATACAACAGACTCTTATGATCTGTATACACTGTGAATCGCGTCCCATAAAGATAATGCCGCCATATCTTCAAGGTGAAGACAATGGCATCTATCTTTAAATCATGAACTAGCCGGCTCAACTCGTAGCTCTGTAGCTGCCTCGAGGCGTAAGCAATCACCTTACCACTCTACATCAGCACACATCCCAGCCCAATAAATGAGGCATCATAATACATGGTGAAATCCTCTGAACCCTCTGGCAATGCTAGAATCGGAGCCTTACACAATCGATCCTTCAACTTTAAGAAGGCACTCTCCTGCTCCTCAGCCCATACAAACGGCACGGACTAATGCGTCAACATCATCAAAGGCACTGCAATCCGCGAAAATTTCTCGATGAATCGTCTATAATACCCGGCTAAACCCAAGAAACTCCGAACCTCAGACACAGACGTAGGCTGGCCCCAACACGTAATTGCCATAATCTTCGCGCGATCCACCTTCACCCCCACATTCGTTACCACATGCCCTAAGAACTGCACCTCTCGAACCCAGAACTCACACTTCGAAAACTTAGTGTATAGCTTCTCTTGCTGGAAGGTGCTCAGAACCTCTCTCAGATGCTGGTCGTGCTCCTCACTACTCCTAGAGTAGGTCAGAATATCATCAATAAATACTATCACAAATCGGTCGAGCATAGACCTACAGACCCTATTCATCAAACCCATAAATACTTCTGGGGCATTAGTCAGCCCGAACGGCATGGCTAGGAACTCATAATGGCCATATATGGTCCTAATGCAGTCTTCAGAACGTCCTCATCTCTAACTCGCAACTGATGATACCCGGAACGCAGATTGATCATAGAAAAATAGCTCGCCCCCTGAAGCTGATCGAACAGATCATCAATCCTCGGCAATGGATAACGATTCTTCACCATTACTCTATTGAGCTCTCTATAATTTATACACATACACATCTTCCCGTCCTTCTTCTTCACAAATAGCACTAGTCTCCCCATAGAGAAGAACTAGTGCAAATAAATCCACGATCTAACAGATCATGTAGTTGCATCATCATCTCACGCATCTTGGTAGGCGCCAATCGATAAGGCGTGCGAGCAATAGGCACCGCTGCGGGAACTCAGGTCGATCCGAAACTCGACCTGTCGATCAGGTGGCAGACCTGACAACTCATCAGGATACACATCTGGGAAATCTTTGACCACTGGCACGTCGTCGACCTCCCTCTTATCCTTCTTCGCATCCACCACATAAGTTAAATACGTGGTGCATTCATTCGCCATATATCTCTGTGCCCGCGCCATAGACACGATACTCACATCTCCTCGACGCCTCTCCCCGTACACAGTCGCTGACTCTGACTCTGAAATAGGGATCCGAATCATCTTCTTAGAACAAAAGATATCTGCCTGGCGCGCTGTCAGCCAATCCATGCCGATAATCTCACCGAAACTACTAATCTCTATAGGCATCAGGTCTACAAAAATCAATGACCATTTATCTCTTACACACAATCTCTATAAACTCGACTTACTAATACTCTACTACCATCTACTCGTTCAACAATCACAGGAATAGACAACTCAGATAAGGGCACTGTAACCCACAAAAGGATGCAGAAACATATGAGCGATCAGATCTCGAATCAATTAAAATGAAGGCATGTAGTCCGTTAAGGATAAACATACCAGATACAACATCAGGCGACTCCCTCGCCTGCTCAGCCGTAGCCTGGAAAACTCTGCCCCTGTACCTTGGTGCTCCACCTCCCCCGCGAGGCGCCGATGATGACCCCGAAACTCCGGCCCCACTCGAAGTCGACCCTGGAAACCCTACCCCTAGGCTCAGACAATCCTGCGACATATGGCCCGGCTTCCCACATCGGAAGCAAAGAGAGTCATGTGAAGTACATGCAATGGTTGTGTGACCAAACTGGCCACATCTGAAGCATCAAAGGTGCACTAGGGCACATGGCCCTGCATGGCAGCGACGACACCACTGACAATCCTGCTCGATCGCTGCCAAGCTCCCAACTCCATAGCAGACGAAAAAGTGGGGTCACACAACATCCCCACAAACTCCCAAATATCCAGTCTCAAACCCTTGATGAACATACTGACCTTACAGTCCTCCGTAGCCACCTGATGTGGCGCAAACATGGCTCTATCAATAAATACATCAATGTACTCCTGTACAGACATGGATCCCTACTGAAGATGGATGAACGCCCGCTCTAGCTCTCTCCTCGTGTCCTGCGGACAATACTGCAACTCGAACTCAACTCTAAACTCCTCCTAGGTCATCAGATAGGCCTCATCAACCCCTCGAGCACTGACGGACCATCGTTGTGACCCGCCGATTTAGTCCTTAAATCCACTATTTAGCTAGAGAAGTAAGGGTCGAATCTACAGGGAGTGTGGTCATAATTAGGACTAGGTTATTAGCCTTATAAGTTTATTGAAAGCACTTAAATTGTGAATTTGTAGATTTGAATGATTTTTTTAGAGTAATGATTTGCTATCGCTTTGTACCTAAAATTAATGGCAAAATAACTAACGTAGTAGATAAACAATCAAGAGACGAATAACCATTCACGGGATCACCACGGCGTAAGTATTACTCAATATAATTTCATGCAACGAACACACATACATAATCAATTGCGCTACTAAATTAATCAAATATGTATTAACCAATAACTCTCGGCATAGCGTATGCAATATTAGTACTTGTCTTAATCCCTAAGCTAATGGACTCGGCACAAATAATAGTACCATGATAAACTATCTTGCTTTTACCAATCAAAAAATACAATCATAATCATAGTCGAATGCTTAGCATTTGGATACACATAATAGATCTCATTTAATACAAATACATCAAAGCATGAGAAATTAAAGTAGAGTAAACTTAGCCATAGATCCTTTGCATCGGAGGCGCGACAATCTCTTCCAGTTCGCCGACAGTGATCTGAAGATTGGTGAGCCAGTCTGAGTGACTTTGAAACAGTTTCGCATGTTTCTTTTGCTCCTCTTGCAACTTTTCAATATTCTACACCAATTCTTTGTTTGCATTTAGTATGCTACCCATCACATCCTTCAGAATGTTGATTTGAGATCTCATCAAGTCTTCGATTGTTACTTTTTTCCATGATCTTTCATCCTCTTCGTCGTCCATTTCCTTCTTAGCTTTCCCTTTGTTGTGGTGTCCTTCAGGGTAGTCGGGTACAATGAATGATATCATAGTTACTTTCGAGGTTTTAGGACAACGAATTTGATAGCCTAAATGGTTTTTCTCGAAAACTAGCCCTAACAATGTGAGTCTAGTGAAACCAAATCTCGTTGGGGTTAAGGTGTTTAATTGGCAGTTATTCTGACACCGCTTTCTTAATAATAAATAGCTCAGTTAGCATACAACAGTATGGAAAATTCATCCCTTGACCTGGGAAACTACACTCCCACAGATTTTCCATTATTATGTACCCTAAGGATATGGTCGGGTATCCAGTCATTAAAGCATGCACTAACAGTATCTCTTGGGATCTAACAACAGTGGTGTCTTGATTTCTGGAAAGCAAGTTGAGGATAACAAACTTCCACAGCACCTTAGCTAGTGGACATAAGTCCCCTCTATTATAGTGGACATACTCTCTCGCCTCCTCGATTGACATTCCAAATACTGTGGCTAACATCCCATCCCATTTCTTAGAACATCCACCAATTTGTCTCGCTCTACCCCCCTGAAGATCTAAAGATGACCAAAATTCCCTAGGGATTGGAATATCTGCGTCTATACCAAATTCCTCAAAAAGAATTTTTCTAGATATAGACACTTTCTTGTTTCCTACTATTCTCGTGAGCTCAAAGTCATGGTCCTCTTCCTCTTCTTCTTTCCGAACAGTAGCGAACCACTATTGGATCAAACTAGTATGTATATATAGAAGTTCCCATTGTATAGCTCTAGCCCATCCTAATCGCTCAAAACACTCTAATATTTCAAGTCAGGTGTTTTCAAAGTACGCTCTATGAAAAACTTAGGAGGTTTACCATTTTTTGTGTTCGGTGGAATTTCAGGGAACTCCGCACTGAGGGGTTTCTCAAAGCGGACATCCCTAGGGTCATGGGTTCTCATCCTAGGTTTTTGGGAAGTTCCAGTACGGTTACCGTTTGCATGGAACTGGGTTGACATATAAAAATAATGCAAAGACAAAGGATTATAAATATGGGGGTTTTTACGTAAATGATGCATGAAGATTTAAACACCCTTTTTCAATAATAAACAAACTAATCCTAAGTCTCACCAACAATGTGAGCCCAATCTAACCCTATCCAATGCATTAACTTTAATAATAAATAATTTAATAATAAAAACATAACATTTTACGACAAAAAGTTTCAAAATATAATAAATACGGAAAAACCATAATTTTTACAAAAGTCTTGCAAAAATAATTTTAAATTAATTAATTGAATATTAGAAAATTATTAATAACCCTTTTTTTAATAAAAATCATGTAACTCCCAAAACCTGATCCCATGCATGCATGATAAATCTATACAAAACAACTATAGAATGAAGTTAAAAGGGTTATAGGGAGTATACCTTGCTAATAAATGCGAAAACTAACGTCAGATTGAAGATTTGCCGTGAAAAAGATGAATTTTTAAAGGTTTTACTTAGAAATCGAAATTCGCGTTTCTGGAACTGGAATTAGGGTTTTGGAGTTATGGGGACGATCAATACTGTTTTTATAAAAATTTAAGCGCATCGGGCCGCAGGGCTGCGCCCCTCCCTCCCCCCGCGCCCAGACCTCTGGATTCGCGATCTGGGCCATGCACTGGTCTTGAAACCCTATCTGTTTAATTTTTTTATTTTTACGGGTATTCTCCCTAACTTACACTCGTTTTATCGAGTTAAAATAATTCTGTTACGTGCTTAAATTTTTATTTTCTAATGTGGGGTTTATTATTTTTTTAATTTAAAACCTAATTTCGAAAAGCAACTAAGTTCAGGAGGAAGAATCCTCCCCAACTTAATTGGGTACACACAAGTAACACAAATAAGCAAATAAACACACCTAAAACAATTTAATTAAAATAATCAAAATACTATGGGTTGCCTCCCAGAAAGCGCTAAGTTTTACGTCTTCAGCCAGACGTACTGCTCCTAAACTAATTAATTGTAACACCCTCCCCGAACCCGGAAATGCCACGTCAATACAATACACAAGAGGCAATATCGCAATAACTCTATCGTGCGCATGTCACAGGATAAACTGGAATCACTGATAATTTAAAACTTTTATATAAACATTATTAACACACAATCCGCTAATTACATAACCCAAAAGGTGCTAACTTAATCAGTACTGAACATATCATTACACAACACTAGCACAAAGCTTTCCCGATAACTCCCGATCCCGGATCAACAAGAACAGCTACTAATCCTGTCACTGATACCCTGAACATGGAAGACTCAAATACGTAAGCTCGGAAGCTCGTGAGTACTCGAGGGTTAGACTCTGCACAATAAACACATAACATGCGTACACATAGCACATACACACAGCACAAACCCTAACTCTGTCTCTGGCAATCAACACCATAATGCAGGTATGAACACACAGCATGAGATCTGAAGCCCTGCACACAGAATCACTAAGGGGGGACCCTTCCCCAGCTAACAATCGTGTACACCGGTGGTTAGCCACAACCCTGTAACACGGGCGCGAACCGGCTACAGGCCCTGCTGTGTATACACGCCCCAAGGACTGTTAGGGACAGTCAACCCGCGCGATCACACATCGCGAATCACCGTCCGTATGGAACTCATCACGGACCCCGGACTGGATCTCATCTCATGCACATATATCACATATGTAAGAACAAAATCATACATGACGTCTACGTCCCAGTCTCGTACACAGTATAGCACAATATACACAAATAACACGATACAACTCGGAAAATGGAGCGCTCGTTTGAAAAAAGACTCGGGTACTCACCTGATCAATCGATCCCAAACACTGAATTTATAATCTCCGACCCGACTCGTCTCACTGTCTGCTTGTCCCTGTAACACACGGATCCCAAAATGTTAATCTCAAATCCAACCGACACATAAACTCAACTCACAATAAATCAAACCAACCCCGACCCAAATAATTCTCAATCGAGTCCCAAAGACCCAACCGAAACACCACTCAATAAATGACTCAACCAACTTCCGAAGACTCAATCAAAACCCGGCTCGAAAATCCCAAACGAAACCCGACTCCAAAACCCCCCATAACTAATCCCAGCTGAAAACCCCGAAAATCCGATCAAAACCCGACTCACAATAGATCCGACCCAAAACAAACCCAACGGAACCCCGGAAGCTTAATTCAAACCCAACCCAACAATCCCAAATAAAACCCAACCCCAAAAACCACCAAAACCGACCCCCAACAGCACCTGCCCAAGCCCAGCCCCTGGCCCCTCGAACGCGTCACGGCCCCCCTCCGAGCGCGCCACGCTTTCCTGCATCGCGACCACGCTCGCCCGAGCGCGGCCGCACTCCCTGCGCTTTTCCTCCTCCCCTGCTCGACATCCATGGCGGAACCAGGAGGGTTTTCACCTCCAAACTCAATTTTTAAGCCCCAAATACACAAGATTCACATATATATCAACCCACATAATTCCAGAAACAAACTTTTAGCATCACACACACATATCTCAAATTTTAGCAACCAAACCCATGATTTTCTTACCTTGGAGCTTCAAGAACATAAACAAGTGAAGAAGATGAGTTCCAGCCTCCAAATCAGTTCCAAACCTCCTTAGATGCTCTCCAAAATCACACGCACACATACACTATTACACACACTTCACACACTTAGGTTCCCAAATAAGGAAGGAAGGGAAAAAGAACGCACGTATATGTTTTCTCTATTTTCGGCGGTTCCGACCCGATAACCCGAACCCGATATCACAAATTTCACAATAAAAATCCACTTAACCCATTTGAATCCACGAACCCAAATATATAATTAATCCACTAAATTAATTACCCGGAGACACGTAACTCGCAAACCCGACACGTATATATCCACTAATTGGGTTATTATTGGACCCACACAATAATAATTATTTAATTATCCACTAAAATAATTCCACGCAATTATTTCAAAAATGGGATGTTACATTAATTAACCTTAGGATCCTGTAGTCTGATGAGTTCAGATACTAGCATATTGTTGGTGGACCATTGAACATATAATTTAAGTCTATGTCAGTTTACTTTAAATGGCTCACCACCTTTTAGGTCTTGTATTTCTACCGCACCGTGTGGGTAGGTATTAGTTACAATATATGGACCTATCCATTTACTTTTTAATTTACCGGGAAATAGTCTAAGTCTTGCGAAAACAACCAGACTTTATTTCCCTTAGTAAATATTTTATTTTTAATCATTCTGTCATGGAAAACTTTAGTTTTCTCTTTATAAATTCTTGTGCTTTCGTAGGATTCTCTACGAATTTCTTCCAGTTCATTAAATTGGAATTTCCTATCAACACCTGCATCATGTAAATTAAAATTAGTGTTTTTGAATGCCCATAGAGCTTGATGTTCTAATTCCACTGGGAGATGGCAAAGCTTACCATAAACAAGTCTAGATGGGGACATACCGATTGGTGTTTAAAATGCGGTTATGTATGCCCATAGAGCATCCTCTAAATTTTGCGACCAATCTTTACGATTAGGTCCGACAGTCTTTTCAAGGATTCTCTTGATCTCTCTATTAGATATCTCGACTTGTCCGCTAGTTTGCGGAGGATAAGGAGTTGCTATTCTATGGTTAACTCCATACTGTTTAAGGAGTTTAGCAAAATGCCGATTATTAAATTGTGACCCTCCGTCACTGATGATGGCCCTTTGGATACCGTGTCGTGCCAAGATATTTCTTTTAACAAATTTGCCCACAACCCGGTTATCATTAGTGCGTGTAGCTATTGCTTCCACCCATTTGGAAACATAATCTACTGCAACTAAGATGTACTCATATCCAAATGATTTAGGAAAGGGTCCCATAAAATCAATGCCCCATACATCAAATATTTTGACAATTAATATCGGGGTCATAGACATTTCATCTCTTTTTGCGATGCCACCAGTTTGCTGGAATCTTGTGCACCCATTAACAAACTCGTAGGCATCCTTAAATATTGTGGGCCAGAAAAACCCACACTGCAATATCCGGTGTGGAGTTTTTTTTTGCGCTGAAATGGCCACCGCATGCATATGCCTGGCAGTGTTTAAAAATATCCTCGTGTTCCGAGTTCGAGACACATCGTCTTATAATTTGATCTGCTGTCATTTTAAATAGATCAGGCTCATCCCAAGTGTATTGCCTTGTTTGAGCATAGAAATATTTTCTCTGTTGTGAGTTCCAGGGTTCTGGCAATCTTCCTGTTACGAAATAGTTAACTAGATTCGCAAACCAGGGAACTTTAGATACATATAATAATTGTTCATCAGGGAAGGAGTCCCTGATTTGATCAGTGGAGTTTGTTGGGATTAACTGAAGCCTTGATAAATGATCGACAACAACATTTTCTGTTCCTTTTTATCTTTAATTTCAAGGTTAAATTCTTGCAATAGAAGGATCCACAATCTAGGCTTGGCATCCTTCTTTGCCAATAAATGTCTTAAGGCACTGTGGTCTAGTACACAATTACTTTTCCCCCTAAATATATGATCTGCATTTATCTAAGGCAAATACTACGGCTAGTAATTCTTTCTCTGTATGTAATTGATTTGTGCCTTATTAAAGGTTTTACTTGCATAGTAAATCACCACTGGCTTTTTCTCAAATCTTTGTCCTAAAACAGCACCAACTGCATAGTCACTTGCATCGCCCATGATCTCAAACGGTTGAGACTAATCAGGAGATTGCAAAATTGGCGCATCAGTTAATTTTGATTTAAGCTTCTCAAATGCTTTCATACAAGCATCATCAAAATTAAACACGACACCTTTTGAAAGAAGATTGCATAACGGTCTTGAGGTCACACTGAAATCTTTAATGAATCGCCAATAAAAACCAGCGTGGCCTAAGAATGATCTTATTCATTTAACGTTGGAAGGGGGTGGAAGTGAGGAACTTAGTTGAACTTTCGCTTTATCTACCTCCATTCCTCTCTCAGACACAATGTGACCTAAGACTACCCCTTCTTTTACCATAAAATGACTTTTCTCCCAACTTAACACTAAGTTGGTTTCAGTACATCTCTTTAGGACTTTTTCTAAATGTCCCAGACAATCTTCAAATGTTTTATCAAATATTGAGAAATCGTCCATAAATATTTCAAGAGAACCACCCACCATATGTGAAAAGATAGCCATCATACGTCGTTGGAATGTGGTGGGTGCATTACATAGTCCAAACGGCAACCTTCGGTAGGCAAATGTGCCATAGGGACAAGTAAATGTAGTTTTCTCTTGATCCTCAGGATGGATTGGGATTTGATTATAACCGGAATATCCATCGAGGATACAGTAAAACTTCTGTCCTGCTAATTTTTCCATTATTTGATCTATAAATGGTAGCGGAAAATGATCTTTTGAAGTAGCAGCGTTAAGTTTTCTGTAATCTATACAAACTCTCCACCCAATTACAGGGCGAGTAGTTATCTTCTCTCATTCTTCAGTATTAATTACTGTAATTCCCGACTTCTTGGGTACAGTGTGGGTTGGACTTACCCACTTACTATCAGATATAGGATATATAATTCCAGCGTCTAACCATTTTAATACTTCCTTCTTAACTACCTCTCTCAAATTAGGATTCAACCTCCTTTGTCCATCTCGAGCTGGTTTAGCTTCTGGATCAGTAATGATACGGTGCATACACAAAGTAAGACTGATTCCTTTTGAATCAGCTATCGTCCACCCTACTGCTTCTTTATATTTGACTAATACTTGCAGTAGAGCTTTTTTTTGCTCTTCAGTCAAATCTGATGAAATTATGACAGGCAAAGTGTCATTCTGAAAAAAAGCATGTTTTAGATGAGATGGCAGCTCCTTCAATTCTAGAGCAGGTGGTTGTTCTATTGAACGTTTGGCTGACTGAGGTAAATCAGTGGGTAATTTTCAGTCCTATGGGTCCATGGTGGTTGTTTCGACTCTAATGTGGATTCAATGACTACATTTAGCTTATCACACTCAGTAGGATTTAATTTGGCTAATTCATTTTCAGCAAAGAATAACTCAGAAGCATCTTTGGTGTTGACTAACGAACTATGCTGCTGCGCAAGTTCGTCCACCATGTCTATAAGATAACATTTTGAATCAATAGTAGAGACACTTGAACCATTAAACACATTCAGTCTTAATTTCCTATTACCAAAGGCAATATCCACTGCTCTTGTCCTACAATTAATTTGTGCATTAATCGTGTCTGCCTAGGATAATAGCCGGTTGATTATCTCCTATTGAACTTTCAGTGTCCAGTACTAGGAAATCAACTTGATAGTGAAAATCTTCAACTTTTGCTATGACATCTGATAAAATACCTCTTGGACACTTGGTTGACCGATCTTCCAGTTGTAAGATAATATGAGCTGTCTGTAACTGACCCTAGATAATATTTTTCAAACAAGTTTCCAGGTAAAATATTAACACTAGCTCCAAGATCAAGCAATGTCTTCTTAATCTGCACATTTCCTATTGTCACTGGAATCAATGGTGATCCAGGATCTTTCAACTTAATAGGTAAAGAACTAGAAACTACTGCACTCAACTGTTCAGTTAGATTGATCTGCTTTGGGAGCGAGACCTTATACTTTCTTTTCCGAGTACAGAGATCTTTCAAAATTTTGGCATAAGATGGAACCTGTTGAATGACCTTTATCAGAGGAATATTGATCTTAACTTGATTGAATAAGTCCCAAATATCCTCTGGTTGTGGGCCTCTTTTGCCATATGGAGAAGATTTTGGATTTTCTAAAGCAGCAAGATAAGGAGGAGGAATTGAAGTGTCCTGATTCTTATCCGCCTCCCCAACTTTGGGCGTTGGAATATCTGCTTTAATTGGCTCTAGAAAAGAAACTTTCTTAGGAACCTCCTTCTTCTTTGGATCCTCTTTCTCCTCATACATGACTTCAGTGTCGGTATCTTCTTCTGCCTCTTTCTCTTTAGGCATCTCAATTTTTATTGTCTACCTCTCTTCCACTCCTTAATGTGGTTATCTTAGCTACTTCATTAACTTCGTTAATCTCATGTTTCTTATCTTTATTATGATGTGAAGGATTGGGAACAGTATTGCTAGAAAGCTTCCCCTCCTCATGCCTAGTAAGCGATTCAGCTATCTGACCCATTTGGTGAGTTAACATCTCCATGGTCTTAGTACTGATAGCTGATTGTTGTTTCATAAATTCAACAAACTCTGAAAAATGAAAAGAAGTCATATTTGTTTCCATTTGAAATTGTGGTTGATCACGATGATTTGAATTATAATATCGCTCATCCTTAGCTGCTGAAGTTGAACCATATTGATATTCTCTCTTTGATGGTTCATATCTGAGTTTGGATTGATGATCGGTAGGCTGATCATTTTTCCATCGAAAGTTGGGATGGTTTCTCCACCCCCGGATTGTATGTTTCTGAAAATGGATTATCCCTCTCTCGATGAGCTCTGAATCCGTAAACTTCATTAGCAAATTCCTCAGTGGATTGAACTTGAGGACATGCTTCAGAATGATGTGATGGATCTCCGCATGTAACACAATTAATTGATGGGCTAGATTTTGAAAGACCCTTCATAAATTGGTCCATTTTCTTACCTAGTTCTGAAATCTCACTTTTAACCTCATGTTTCCAGGCATTATCTTTGACCATAACTTGAACACCTATGCTATTTTCAGAACCAGTTTGGACTTTAAGACCTTTACCGAGTTGACTAAGCAACTCCCAAGCTTCGACGTCTTCTTTACCTAAAAATGTGCCTCCTGTGGCAACTATAATCATATTACGACTTTCTTGACACACACCATCAAAGAATGTTTTGATAAGCATCCATTTAGGTACCTCGGTTTGCTCTGAATTCTCTCGAATTGCTTCTTTTTAATATCTTGGCCCTGAAACACAAACTTAGAGTAATAATATGGATTTTACGAAGTATCGGTGCTTAAAATGATCATAAAACGACTCTGAAACCATATAAATTATAGACTCATCAAGCACTCACCACAGAACTCCACCATCGCAACACTCTTCCCTTTAGCAAGTAGGAGGCATAACTCACCCTGTCTGCTCTATCCACGTGGGCTATCTGAAAAGCATCGTCGGTCTCTCGCAACCATTCTAGTACCTTCGAGGCACCGAATCACCCACAAAACTCAGAAGGGTGGCCCGTCATGAAGTCCTTAAAGGACCCTCTCATCGGCTGGCTAGAAGAGGCACCAGCCCTAGACCCATACCCAATCTCTGGCGGAGGTAACACACCCTGACCTCGACCCGCACCCTATGCTGAAATGTGCTCATCAAAAAACTGGCCTAATACCGAAAACAGGTCAGACATACACACGTACTCATCACCTCTAAAGTCATCTCCCAGAGGCCCGCTGCCCTCACGGTTCATAATAACCTGCACAATAAAGATAATAACACATATTAACTCTACATAACTCTATACACCACTCGTTTATCACCTAGATAATCGACTTCAGATTACAATCCAGGGATCTAGACTCCATGGTTTAAGCTTAAGCATCCACTAGATGCTTAACCTCTTAAACCTAGGCTCTGATACCAAGCTTGTAACACCCTCTAACTACTCTCCAATGCCACATAAATAACATGTCAACATATTAATAATATAATAATCCCTAGGTATTCCCAATATAAACACCTGGAAACCCCGATAATTATAAAACATTAATTTACATAATTAGTCACGGAAATTCCTGATCACATTACGTACTATCCTAAGTATATGTATACACAGTCCCCAAAATATAACTACCTCTAAGAAAGGTAGCTAGCAACTCCTCGTCAGCAGATGTAAACATACTTGGGTCCAGTAGGCCTACTACTACTCCGATCACCTGAGATACACACATTTAAAACACACGATCAGCTAAAGCTGGTGAGAATGCAAGTGTTAGAAGTACGATTATTAAAAACTCAATTAAAGATAAATAACTCGGTAATAAAGCATTCAACGTTTTCTACTGAACAGGTAAGTGAGATCCCACAAGATAACTCAGAATAGGTACTCAACCCGTGTGGACGAATCTGTGTACCCAAATCCCTACACCGCACAAAGCAGTCGTCAGGAGCTCAAAAGGGGATCGGGAGTCACCTGACCCCTGCCCAGTCGTGCGATTTAATACTCGGTTGCTCAAGTGTCCCAAATATCATATAATAAAACACAGTTAACGATAAAGCTCAATAGTACATGCATGATAATATCTCGGTAAAAAGCTCGTAATAAAACCCATAATAATCTCATTAGAAAGCTCTAGTAAAAGATCATGCAAGTATAATAATTAATCGTACATGTATCTCATAAAAACATGCAAACTCACCTGACTCTGAACTCTCACTCCTCAAGTCTCAGTTCCCTGCCCGTATCCAAACCCTAACAACTCGAGACCCTGGAATCACAATATAATAACTCAATATCACAATCACAGCTCAATTACTCTATACACGACTCCCAAGCATTCACATAAACTAAGATACCCGAACACAAGGCTCGCAAAGCCCAAAACCCTAACACTAACCCTAGCCGGATCGCGACCATGCTCACTAAGTCGCAGTCGCGCTTCCACGATCTCGGTCGCACTCCCCATTTGTAGGTCCCAAAAGGTTTCCCTAGTATGTTGTTGTAAGCTGTAGGGGGGGGGGGGTGAATACATCTTTTTAAAAAACTCAACACACTTTCTCAATGTTTGTATGTATATTACCAACAAGTGTTAATTACAAACAAGCTTGAACTGCGAAATGGTTCAAACTGAGATGACAGAAACAACATATAGATTACTAATCTAAGACACTCTCAGACTAGTTAAAATGAATTCACTCACTAAGATGGACTCACTGAATTTACAAGACAGACAGACAGCTTGAACAAGAACAACATGGACACACTAAACTATTCTGTTTTTAAGAAGACTTTTGCATGCATGAAAACACAATTCTTGCATGTTATGGATATCTCTCTCTTGGTTATCTCACATTCCTTAGAAGCTTCTTTTTATACTCTCTCTGAGAATACTGGTGAACCTTCCTCATTGGATGCAGAGATCGTGGACTGTCTTTCCAAAAAGACAAAACTACTTTTCTGCAGAATCTTACAAAGCAGCATTTGCCTCATATTGCAGAATCTTTGTCTTTTCCTTTTTGTCTCTGTTGCAGTTTGCTTTAGCTTAAAGAGGAATGTCAACTTTAATCCTTTCCTCTTCTTGTATAACCATTTTGATATAAGAAATGGTCTGTCACCCATTTCAAATATCCACTTTATCTTCATGTAACAGAACAGCTTGGGCAGTGTAAGCATCTTCTATTTTTCCACTTTGTCTTCGACTTGCAAATTGATCTTTTCGTCCAAGACAATACATGATGACATGGAAAAAATTCCATAAAGTGTATAACAAGTTCACAAAGAACATAACACTTAGCTTTTGTCCAAGCTGCTCAACAGTCATGAGCAGCATAGACAGTTTATGTCCAGCCTGTTCAACTGAATCAGAACAGATTGGCCAATCTGCCTTAGTTACAACTAATGCAACGGGGTGAACAACTTTGGGATGATATTGCAAATCACTTTTCAGGTTTCAATAAGGCATTAAGAGGCCTTAAGTTATACCTTTAAGTGTATCAAACAGGTTTGATTTATAATCTCCCCTTATGATATAGAACAGGTTTGATTGAGGCCTTTTTGTGCCTAACAATCTCTCCCTATTTGCAACAATCAGTCCAAGCTGATTCTATAAATTATCACTATATATTTTTACAATACATTTGCTAAAGTGAAATTACAACATTGAAGTAAAGTAAAAGATCAGTTTATATATACACTGATATTAATTACAAGCAACACATGTTTTACAGAAGTACAACTGATGTACTAGAGTAGATTACAACTAATGTAATAAATTAGATTACAACTGATGTAAGTAATGTACAACATATGTACAAAGAAAATTTCAACAAGTTGGACTGTTGATGGTGGGAGAAGGTAATGACAAGCCTATCCAACTGATGGACAACTTCCATTCTTCATCTACTCAGCCGGAGTTGGATCTTCAAGCTGTGTTCTTGGATCAAACAGCTGTTCAAAGTGCTCCATGGTTTCATCAATCTCTTCCACTTCATGCCTAAGTAACATGAAATCAGGTTGTTGAAGTTCTCCTCTCTCATAGAAGCCCTTGAGTTGTTCCCAGATGACTGCTCTTCATCTTGAGCTGATCCCAAACGTATTGGAGAGTCTAAAGGCTATGATCTATTTGAGACCAACCTTATGAAGATCAGACGCCCTTTGGAAACACATCTTCTTGGATAAGGAGTCCACAAAGAATACCCCAAACTCAGGTTCTTCTATGAGTTTGCCTTCCTCAGGCTCAACTCCCCTTGGCAGATTGTGATCTACCCCTTTGATTTCCACAGCGTGCATCCCCTGTTCAATCATCATGAGGAGCTCATCAAGCTCTGGATCCCTTCTTCTTCTCCTGGGCTTAATCTTGGGTTCCACCACTAAGGTACCCTTGATTTGTTCCTCAGGGATCAAGCCCAGGTCTTTGACCTTTTCCATCAGCATTTTGACATATGCCCTGATAATTTGAGCCGTTTCAGACTTTGGTTTGCTTAGGGCAACTGCCAATTCAACCCATTCTCTGTACCCCATGCAGACAACATCAACAGACTCATAAGCTTCCAGTTACGGACCATCAGCACCTAGCCTGCTTATCTGAAGCTTCCATTGTTTACCTTTTATAGATATAGGGACATCTTTGACAATGGTTTCCTTGGAAAGTCTTCTATTGGCCACATCAAAGAATTTCTTTTATGCCATGTTGTCAAAGTGAACTTGGGCTTTTGCTGAGGAGGATACAGGCTTTGACTTGGTCACTAAGACCTGTGCACTCTGTTCCTTCTCACCCTCTTTACCAACCACTGACTCTTTTGCAGCCTCTATCAGTTTCCTTCGTACATCCAAGGAGGGCATCTTTATCTTTTTTAGCCTCCTTGGCTGCAAAGGCTTTGGCAACTTTGGCTGAGGCTGCTTCCTTTTTCTGTCTCTCCAGGATCTCAAGTTGCTCTTCTTTGAAAATATAGTAAGTCTTCAATGAAATGCCCATTTCTTTGGCTTGAGACTTGTCAAATTTTAGCTGAGCAGCCTTGAGTTGGTCAGTGTCCACAAAGGCTTTACCTTTACCCATTGCTGCTTTGATTCTGAGCAGCTTCCATTTCCTCATCCTCTTCTTCTTCATTCTGTTCCAAAATTAGATGCCTCCTTCTGCTTGCCCTGTCCTCAGGAATGGATTCCTCCCCCTTAGATGATGCAGGGCTTGGAGATCCAGCCTGAGTAGGCTGAGCAGTTTCAAAGACTTTGGACAGTCCTGCATCAGGGCTAGCTTGAGAATGACCTGTTGTTTGCCCTACTGAAACTGATTTCTCCTTAGAGGGAGATGAAGATTTCTCCCCCTTAGACTTTGTCTTCGAGGCAGATATCTTCTCCCCCTTTGAAGGAGATGGCACAAAGCCTTCAATAACAGTTCTGCCTGAAGGAACGAATCCAACAGGCTGAGCAGCAGCAGATTTGGTGACAGGTTTGGAACCAACAAGGCTATGCACTAAGAAATCCAAGTTGTCATTCACCTCTGCTAATTGGGTGACACATGTATGAAGAGAAGAGAAATGAGAGGTTGCAAGGGAGGACAGCTGAGAGATAGCAGTTCTGTCAGATTTTGTGAACACCAAACTCTGAAGTCGTGCAAGAGTGAGTTCAAGGGACTCATGCATATCATCAAAGTTTGAGGACACAGAATTGGACAGGGATACCACTAAGGTATTCAGGCTGGCCAATGTGGATGGTAGAGTGGTTGAGCAGGTTTCAGCAAGAGCTGACAGTGTAAGGTCACCTACCTAAGGATCTTATCTTGACGCGACACCTTCCAACGAGTGCGGAATCCTCGTTAGGGGTTTAACAGATCGATCACACACACGGAAACCCAGAGACGAACACAATGATTGATGTTACTACGAACGACCCGACACATGTATTTCTCCGAAACGACTCTCTGAAATCTCTTAAGTTCGTACGTGCACTGTACGAGCTCTAGGTACTAATTTCTACCAAAGTCTCTTTACCCGGTTGCTGTGTTTGCTCTCAAGTTCGGCAGAACCTCTAAGCCGTCAAAGATCACTGAATTCACAAAGATAAGTTCATTATATAGATGATAAGTTCGTGTAGATGCTCCTCACGAACTTATAGTTGATAACTTCGTGTAGATGCTCCTCACAAACTTATAGCTGATAAGTTCGTGTAGACGCTTCTCACGAACTTATTGTCACTAAGTTCAAACTCTACCCTTTGAACTTATTCTTGAACTTATCTTTGAACTTGTTCTTGAACTTATCTTTGAACTTATTCTTGAACTTATCTTTGGACTTGTTCTAGAACTTATCTTCACCTAGAACTTATTCTCACCTGAAACTTATTCTAGAACATATTCTAGAACTTATTTCTAGAACTTATAAAAACTTAATATGATAGTCTAGAACTTACCATGAAAATGTAAACATCATACACAATCATGATATCAATAACAAAACTAGACTGCTGTCGTCACACCGAATGTACCAACAGACTCCCCCTTGACGATAGCTTCTAGTTGTTGTTCATTGATCGTAATAGACTATCAGATTTAGAGACTATGAATACCGAAACTAGACAACTATTGTCACATCGGTGTGTATCAACAGACTCCCCCTTGACGATAGCTTCTAGTAGATATTCATTACTCTATGAATACCGAAATCACCTTTTCTTCTTTGTTATCCATGACTGGCTCTCCAGATTCGCTGTCCTCACCGTTTTGTAGACTAACTTAGTCCATATCCTACCAGTCAGAGGATTTATTCTTATTTGAACCACAACTCTTCTACCAACTCTTAGATTAACCTTCCAAATCTTCCAGAACGACCCTCCATTCTGATAGTTTTTGCAAACACCTCAGCATAAGAATCGTCTTCCTAGATTTATAAGGTCCTTCCAAGCTAAATCAATCACTTCACACTTCAGAATCTAATTCATCATTTAGTGCAGATTTCAGCATCTCTAGATCAATCACATTCTAATCTTCATTCATAACACCTCCATCGAGTGACTTCCAATCAGGTATATCTTTAGGAGTAAACGCTCATTCCTCAAGATCCTCCTGTTCTAAGTCATCTTCGAAGATTAACCTCATTTCATCTTCATCCAACCCTGACAATGCTCCGATCAGACCTTATCTTCAGTTTTTTTAGTCGCCTCTGAATCATTGTCTTTTCCCTTGTCAGCGGCTATGAACACCGACTCCCCCGGAGGATCAGCAAGCTGAGCAAATTGTTGTCTTGAAAGATCTGCCAGCTCAGTATTCGGGCCATCTTCTTTGACTTCTCTACAATTTCTCCCCCTGAGATGGACGATCTTTCAACTATTCCTCCTGTATAGCCTCCAGATTTGCAATCTGCTGCTGCTGATCAGTCTCTGTCTGATCCAACTGGGCATTAAGATGTTGAAGTTCACGAATCGCCTTTGTCAGCTGAAGAATCTGTACTTCTGTTAAAACTCTAATTCTAACACTGTATAGACTTAATAAACACATGAAACAAGTCATAAAATGTTAGCCGGACATCCAAATCTATTATTCAACGATAAAAATGCAATGAAACTCTCTTTACTTACATTCTTTGATGGTTTCAAAGGTAAACCAAACACTAGAATTAAGTTCGAGAGAAACAGTCGTTATCTTCGATAAACAATCACAAAATCGTAAGTTTTGAAAAACTTTGAACAATTTTCAACTTTTTCAACTTGTCCCGGAACCCTTCACCTTTAGCAACTGATTATCACATAAATTTTGTTTTTCCAACTAGAATGCATCCTAGTAACTTTGACCTCGTTCTTATTTATAAAAAATAAGATAATCTAAACTAAAAAATGAAAATAAAATTAAAAATAAGAGTAAAATAAAGTAAAATTAAGTTTGGCTAAAAATTAAGTTTTGGATAAAAATACACTAACAGAATATTTTTGCGAGATAATCAAAGAAGGTTTAATATAATCAAAGAAGGTTTAATCAGATAGCGGTGTCAAACACACTTTCAGTATTTCATTCTCACACTTAGGAATTTTTTTATTCATTTGATTGTTTGTCGTGATATACCTTCCAAGTCGATTGTTGGTATGTTTTTCCATTTAAACATTCAACACTTGGGAATTTCCTTTGGCCTTTTTATTTATCAAGAAACTACCTTACGTGTCCCATACTTAGACATACTTCTATTATCAAGGCAGACACACAATGATTATGACTTTTTGGTATTTGCAAATTATCTTTAAAAGGCAAACGGCGGACACAGTTCTGTATTTACATACAACAGAGTGTCTTAGTTTGTCTTAGAGTTCCTCTTATGTTAGCAAGACAGCGGTGACAGGTCTGTACTTACGTACAACAAAGCGACATATCTTGCTATTTTAAGTCAAAACAGTAGTGACAGGTCTGTACTCACGTACAACAAAGCGACTTGTTTTGACTTCCTTTACTTTACAAAACTTTTTCTTTCTTTGTTTAAGATGTATTTTGATGAAGCTATATATCCCCCAGATTAATTTGCATACCTCATTCATAGACATTGTTTGTATGTCTCTAACATAGAAATTAAGACCTTTTGGTCATACATTTAAGTTAGTTACACATATGACATTTTCTGGATTATTTTATTAGCTTTTAGGAATTCCTTCATGTATTATGCCTACCAACATATCAGACAAGAATATATATATATATCACTTAGATTTTATGGTGCATTATGTGTGAAAGCTTAACACTTAGAGTTTGTTAGACTGTGCTAATTTTCGTCACTTTGAACCTTAGACTCTAAGACTTCTCTCCTTTTCCAATATTCTCTTTTTTTGAGATTTTTTATGGTTTTTTTTCCTTTTTGTTTTTCTCTTTTAAGGACAGTAACTAATAAGATAAACTAAAAACTTAAAAAAACTTTAAAAAGAAAGAAAAATCT
Source organism: Centrapalus pauciflorus (assembly GCA_020465985.1). Lineage (NCBI taxonomy): Eukaryota > Viridiplantae > Streptophyta > Magnoliopsida > Asterales > Asteraceae > Centrapalus > Centrapalus pauciflorus. Next base: position 106,835 of record JAANYP010001207.1, read on the forward strand.
ACTGAGGTCAGGTTACTCTAGATTTCACATCTCATTTAGTTGAACTAACAACTTAAAGTGTGATTTATCAAATGCTTTTGTGACTAGATTCGCATAGTTGTTTTTACCAACATTGTTATATCAATTACCACAATTTACCCTTTCCCCGTAAGAGTCCTCAACTTGGTCTAAGGACCCAATCAGCATGCCTGCTGTTTCGCCCTTTGTACCCCTGTCCTGTGTCAAGAGCCACCACTATCCTCAAACCATTTTCTGTTTGGACCTGTAGCTATGTCCTGCACACTAAACAAGTCAAGTTAGATATCACGGGGAACCCAAGCCATGACTGACTTGGTAATACCGTTCTCATTCACAAACGTGAATTCTTTCAAATACTCATATATTCTTTCAGGTGACTTGGGCTTTTGATCAAGAATAGGTTGTGGATTCGAGTGAATAACATCCACTTTCGGCCTTTGGGTAGGTCTTTGCTGTTCAGTCCTTGAATAATTTCTGTTATAATACATCTCAGTTTGATAATTCTGGGCTCTACCTGATGTCTTATGTCTATTAGGAGAATTAGACCTAATTAATTAGAGTGTGACTCCTCTTAGGTGTACTATTCCTAATGATGGATTGGGGGCCAGACATTGATTGACTAGCGAATCTATTTGGTGAATTATTCCTAAGTCCTTCCTTTTTTTCTGAGAGACACCGGTGGTTGTCGACTACCTAGACGTGACATCACACTTGAGTTCTTCTCAGAAATTTGAGAACTACTCCAGCTCGTATCACTAGGCATTGTTTTTAAGGTTTGCTGCTCTTGTTTCCCTAGGTTTAATGAAGACTCTGGCTTTTTGTAGGGACAACCTGAAGCAACATATCCTTTCTAATGACACTTAAAGCAAGACATGTTGTCAATAGATTTCTTATAGGCACTCTTTGACCTAGGTGTCTTACTAATGTCCTGATTGTTTGTATCAACAGCTTGGTTTAACTCCTCTTTGTTATTATTACTTGCAGTCTTATCTTTTTCTAGTTTTGGCTTACAACTAGACTGTACACACTGTACCATATTCCTAACCTAAGGAGTAGTTGAAGTTACTTTAGAAGACTCAGTTACCTTGACTACCTCTAATTTAACCGTATCCTTGGTCTCATCCTGAGGAGTAGGTACATGGTTGCTATGTGCCTCAGCAACCTTAGCCTTAGACTCAACTAATTCCATATCTTTACGAGAGATCTCTTTAGTCAGTGACTCTACATGCTCATAAATTAGTTCATTCCTGACACTTTGTTCGATAAGTTTTTCATTTAGAACTATCAAATCTTGAGCATCATTTCTCAGTTTGGCCTGAAGATCTTCCTTAATGTCTAATAAATTTGCATTATCTGATTTTAACGATTGAATTTGAGCAGTCATAGATGAATGTGATTCTAGCACTAGGTTCAATTTATCATTTAACGTAGTACATAAAGCGCATAAATCAAGAAAAGTAGAAAAGTTCAGAATTACCTTTTTCTGATTAGATTTGATGTTGGGCATCTGAGATGCAAACCTCAAAGTAGTCAGCTTTTCAGTAATCTCCAGCACCAAAGGATCTGAATCAGACTGCTGGGTATTCTCTTTCTTTTCCTCTTTTGCTCCCATATCCGTTTGTCACTTCGGCCATGAAAGCCCTAGTATTCGTCTCTGGATGTGTATTCCAATCATATATGCAATCTAACTGTTTGTTAGACCCCACATTAGTAAGTAAACCAGCCACTGAACCCTGATTCCCTGATCTCTGATTCTCTAAATTGGTTGAATACTGACATCCCGAGTTCTGATGATTTTCCATCTTGGGTCTTTGACACTCTCTCGCAAAGTGTCCCAACCCCTGACAGTTATAACACATGACTTTTGACTTATCGAATCCTACATTGTTCACAATTAGATTTCTTCCTGTTCTTTTCATGAACCTCTTCATTCTCTGTGTGACCATAGTCAACTGCCATTGTAGATCCATTTGCTCCAAGTCATCCAGATCCACCTGATCATAATCTTCTTCCCATATAGTTGGATCGTTTATTTTCCCTTAAATACAATTCCCGTAAGCTGCTACAAATGATGCTAGAAGCTTCAGTTGCTCCTCTGCAGTTTTAGCACTCATTGGCATGTTTGTGTATCCATGAGACGATGATCCTAAGTAGATGCCTGCGACTGATCATCCAGATTTGAAAAACCCAGAAAGGACCTATCATAAGATTCTTCTGCTTCTCTTGGTATGCCTTCTTGTTCTCCAAAATAAAATGTGGTGGCTTCAGACTTAGGTACACTAGAATTAGATTTACCAAAGTACATCTCAGGATCTTGTACCTGATCATACTCCATCTCCTTCTTCTGTATTGTAACACCCTCCCAGATCCCGGAAATGCCACGTGAACACATAATCATAAGTGGCAATATCGCAAACGTCTTACTATGCACACGTCAGAGGATTAACATAAATTACTAACATTTAAAACTTTTACACAACCATTAACACACGTACATATATAATCCATTGATTTCATAAGCCAAAAGATGCTAACATAAGCAGTACGAATCAGATCACACAATACTAGAACAATGCTTCCCAGATAATCCCCAGTCCCGGATCAACAAACACGACTACCGATCTCTTCTCTGATACCCTGATCATGGTAGACTCGAGTACGTAAGCTCGTAAGCTCGTGAGTACGCGAGGGTTAGACTCTGCACAATAAGCACATAACACACATACACCTAGCACATACATGCAAAGCAATCTCTACTCTGTCCCTGGCAATCAACATCACTATACAGGTATGAACACATAGCATGAGATCCGAAGCCCTGCACACAGAATCATTCAGGGGACACTTCCCCGGCTAACGACCGTGTACACCGGTGGTTAGCGAAAACCCTGTACCACGGGTGCGAACCGGCTACATGCCCTGCCGTGTATACATGCCCCAAGGACTGTTAGGGACAGTCAACCCGCGCGATCACATATCGCGAATCACTGTCCGTATGGAACTCATCACGGACCCCCGGACTGGATCTCATCTCATGCACATATATCACATACTTAGAATCATACCTGACACCCGCGTCCCTGTCATGCACAGTATCTCACAATATACACAAATAGCACAACACAATTCAGAAATGGAGCGCTCATTTGGAAAAAGGCTCGGGTACTCACATGATCAATCCACTAATCCCGAAGTCTCTGACTCGGCTCTGCTCGCTGACTCGTCCCTGAAATCACACGGATCCCAATTATTAACATAAACTCAATTTAACGGACACATAACAATTTATACCCTGACCACGCAACCGACTCGAACCCAAGAGCAACCCCACTGCACCGCGAAGGCCCAACCGAAACCCGACCCAAAAATAACCCCAACGGGACCCCAAAACTCAGCCCAAACGCTCCCATCAGACCCGACCCAACACCCCTAAGCTGAACCGGCCCAACGCCCTTCTCCTCCTGACCGCACCCGCGCCCAGCCGCCGAACGCGCCCACGCCTGACCTGCAGGCGTCGCGACCACGACCACCCGTCACGAATGCGACCACGGTGGTCATCTTCTTCCTGCTTCGCCTTTCAGAAAAGTCCAGGAGGTTAAAATCTCCCTTTTCATTGATTTCAGTCGCATACAAACCTCAAAATCCATATAAAACTTCACCATTCTAATTAAGCAACCAACCCACAAACCCTTGACATATATCACGAAAATTAGAGGCTAAACAAAGGGTTTCTTACCTTTGAGCTCAAGAACACCTCAATAATGGAGGTGGTGAAGAACTTTGAAATTCAGAAATCAATCCTTGGAGTTGAGATGATTTTTGGTTGATGGAACTCACGAACATATACACACAATACAGTTTCCAATTGAAGAAAGGAAGAAGTAAGGTAGAGCACGTATATACTTTCTATTTTTATCAAACCCCGAACCCAATAACCCGAACCCAATATCGCATTTTCACAATTAATATCCACTCAACCCATTTAAATCCACGAACCCATAAACACAATTAAGTCACTAATGTCGCAACCCGGTGACACGTAACCTGCAAACCCGACGCGTATCAATCCACTACTCGGGCTATCATTCGACCCACGAAATAATATTATATTAAACATCCACTATAATAATTACACACAATTATCTCAAAAACGGGATGTTACAGTATCTTGAAGTTATAAGCCCTCAGAATTCCAATAACTTCTTCCAGAGTGAGGGTTTCTAGTTTCTCTTCATCATGCTTTATCAACGCAGTGTACATTTCCCACTTTGATGGTAACGCATCTAGAAGTTTCTCGATCTTTCCTGATTCTTGATACTCAACCCTGTGGTTATCAAGCTCGGTTAACAGAAGATAGAATCTTGTGACAATCTCATCCAAGTTCTCGTTCTTCAGACCTTTAAAGATCTCAAGTTGTTGTTTTACTAACTCAGTTCTCCCCTTTCTCACTCGTGAATTTCCCTCATACCTCTTCTCTAGAGCTTCCCAGAGTTCTTTAGAAGTTTTGTGATGTTTAAACGTATGTAGAATATCCAAAGGTAATGCCATTTTAATTGATAACAGAGCTCGATTTTCGGCTTCATAAATTTTCTTGTCCTCATCCTTCATTTGTTGAATGGAAAGAACCTTCATCCTGCCCTCGAGCTCTTGTGTAGGGGGAACATACCCTTCATCTATGCATATCCACATATACATATCGTTAAAATGAGCAAAGTCTGCAAACCTATCTTTCCACCAATAATAATCTTCAATCTTCATAAGCTTAGGTGGTGAATTTGATTTGCCCACTTCGTGATCCATTTTCAAGAACTTATGTAAACTTGACATTCTCGTAAAACTTTTGTTCACGAACTTAATTTATTTAATTTTTAAAATAAATTTAAAACAAGTTAGTACGGACTTAGCCCTGATAAGTTCATACGAACTTAGCTAAGAACTTATCCCTGATAAGTTCTAACGAACTTTGCTTAGAACTTATCCCTGATAAGTTCTTACTAACTTAGCTTTGAACTTATCCCTGATAAGTTCTCACTAACTTAGCTTTGAACTTATCCCTAATAAGTTAGTACGAACTTGGCTTTGAACTTATCCCTGATAAGTTCGTACGAATTTAGCTTAGATCTTATCCCTGATAAGTTCGTACAAACTTGGCTTTGAACTTATCCCTGATAAGTTCTTAGAGGAGCGTGTCTGAAAAGTTCGTGGAACCCTAAAAATACCCCTAAGTTCGAGCGCCGCAAGTTCGTGAAACGGCCAAAATTTTGATTTTTTCAAGTTTTCAGATTAAACCACTGTTTTTTAGATTAAAAACACTGATTTCGATTGAAAAAGTGAACTAATGTGATTTTTTCCCCGTTACCTTGCTTGTAGAACTCAGAAAAACTTAGAAAATGGTGATTTTTCCGGTAAAAACATCAAGAAACCAAGAATATTCGTATTAACACGAAGAACGCGATGAATACTCGAATGGCTCTGATACCACTTGTAAGGTCACCTACATACGGATCTGATCTTGACGCGACACCTTCCAACGAGTGTTGAATCCTCGTTAGGGGTTTAACGGATCGATCACACAAACGGAAACTCGGAGACGAACACATTGATAGACGTTACGACGAACGACCCGACACGTGTATTTCTCCGAAACGACTCTCTGAAATCTCACAAGTTCGTACGTGCACTATACGAGCTCTGAACGCTAATTTCTGTAAAAGTCTCTGAATAAAACGAACGGATGCTCTGTTTGCTCTCAAGTTCAACAGAACCTTTGAGCCATCAAAAAATCACTGAATTCACAAAGATAAGTTAATTATATAGCTGATAAGTTCGTGTAGACACTCCTCACGAACTTATAGCTGATAAGTTCGTGTAGACGCTCCTCACGAACTTATTGTCACTAAGTTCAAACTCTACCCTTTGAACTTATTCTTGAACTTATCTTTGAACTTGTTCTTGAACTTATCTTTGAACTTGTTCTAGAACTTATCTTCACCTAGAACTTATTTTCACCTAGAACTTGTTCTCACCTAGAACTTATTCTAGATCTTAATCTAGAACTTATTTCAAGAACTTATTCTAGAACTTAATATGATAGTCTAGAACTTACAATGTAAATGTAAACATCATACACAATCATAATATCAATAACAAAACTAGATTGTTGTCATCACACCGGATGTACCAACAGGCCAAAGGCCCTTTGGTCGCTACGAATTTAATGGGTGTTCGAAATTGAGTTTGAAGATGCTTATTTGAGGTTCTAAAATTTAAAAGCAAAAATAAGTGTTTAGATAAATTTGAGTGATAAGTACTTTTTTTAGTCGACCTCTTGGCCTTGACCATTCGTTTGCAGGATCATGACCTGTAACCTTATAGATTTAATAGTTGTTATTCGGATGCATCATTTATGAAACATTAGTTGTAAAAGTTTTAATTCTGCCCTAATTTCGCAAGTATTGATGTATTAATTATTGTTAATTTCACTTAAATATGTATTATTATTGTATGGGTGTTTCATATTTGATCATTAACAAGAATTACTTGACCATCCACAGCTCTTATTTGATCGATTAAGTGTTGTGAATGATCATTTTATAAGTATTATGAATGGTCAAATAATTCATGTGAATGATAAAAAAGTGTAGTGAATGATCAAATAAATATTATGAATGGTCAAATAATTCTTGTGATAGATCAAATAAATATTGTGTGAATGATCAAATGAGTGTTGAAAAAAATGTATATAGACAAATAATTCTTGTGAATGATCGAATAAGTGTTGTGAATGATCAAATAGTTCTTAAAAAGGATAAAACAAGTGTTGTGAATGATCAAATAAATATTATGAATGATCAAATAGTTCTTGTAATTGATAAAATAAGTGTTGTGAATGATCAAATATGTGTAGAAGAAGTGTAAATAGTCAAATATATTGTCAATGATGAAATAAATACTGTGAATGGTCAAATAATAAATGTGAATGATCAAATAAGTGTTGGAATTATAAAATAAATACTGTGAATTGTCAAATAATTATTGTGAATGATCAAATTATTGCTGTGAATGATCAATTAAGTAATGTGAATGGTCAATTAAATAATGTGAATCGTCAAATAAGTGTTGTGAATGATTAAATAAATACTGTGAATGACCAATTAAGTAATGTGAATGATGAAATAAGTGTTGTGAATGATCAAATAAGTATAGGATAAGTTTAAATAGTCAAATAATTATTATGAATGATCAAATAAATGTTATGAATGATCACTTAATTAATGTGAATGATCAATTAAGTAATGTGAATGATCAAATAAGTGTTGTAAACGATCAAATAAGTATAAAAGAAGTTTAAATAGTCAAAAAATTATTGTGAATAATCAAATAAATGTTGTGAATGATCAAATAAGTAGTGTGAATGATCAATTAAGTAATGTGAATGATCAATTAAGTAATGTGAATGATCAATTAAGTAATGTGAATGGTCAAATAAATACTGTGGATGGTCAATTAAATAATATGAATGATCAAATAAATGTTTTCAGAATGATCAAATAAGTATAGAAGAAGTGTAAATAGTCAAATAATTATTTTGAATGATCAAATTAATATGTTGTCAATGATCAAATAAGTAGTGTGAATGATCAATTAAGTAATGTGAATGATAATTTTATAAGTGTTGTGAATGATCGCTGTAATTACGAAAATACACTTCCAGCTAAAAAAAATTACGCGGATGAAATTTCAATTTTTGATCACATCCAATGTTTTATTTAATTTTGTAGCTTTGGATGGGTACCCTTGGTACACTCAATTCTCATGGGTACTTTTTTGAACTAATATATATATATATATATATATATATATATATATATATATATATATATATATATATATATATATATATATATAAAGAGAGAGAGAGAGATAGAGAGAGAGAGAGACGTGTGTGTGTGCGCACGCGTGTGATAGATCCAACCCTTATCATTCCAAGCACAATATTCTAATTCTATTATTAAACTTAATTTATATATAAAAAAAGACACTTCAATTTATCATTTTCCTTTTATATTCGGTAAAAAAAGACTTTCGGTCAGTTCATGTAAAATTTTTGAGAATGGACATTAGAATCAGATGATTCTTGTAATTAGGCACATTCCAATCATACTTTAAGGATACAATGGTTCCTTCATTTTTTCGTTTTCGATATATATTGATTTATGAATAATCATAATCGATATCGATCAAGGAAAAATCAGAATACGAAAGTGTCTCTTATTTCACTAGGACGAGGGCTCCTATACATGGAAAAGATCCTCCACTTCTCTTTAAGTTCATCTTTAACTCACAATCCGGCTTCAGCAGCTAACCAATCCATGTATTCAAAGTGTCAATCATCAAAACAAACAATTTCAAAGATCAAATCATAGTTTTCCGAATAAAAAAAACAAGAAATATAATCATGCATTGGTTAAAAGGGTATGTATATAATTAGAATCAAGATGACAACTTGAAATCCTATCGAGTGAGTGAGGTGTTTCGGCATCCCATTTTCCTCCATTTTTCGATAGTGTTTATGAACATCGTTCAACATCTCATCTTTTGATAGCAACGATACTTTTCCACACAAAGCGAGTGCCACCCATTTCGATTGCAGCTTAAGCATTGGCAACACAACACCTTGATGTTCATATTAAGAATCACAAATAGTGTAACATTAGATCACGATTTTTATAAATGTTTATATATATATATATATATATATATATATATATATATATATATATATATATATATATATAGAAATAGGTTGATTAACGAACGACATACCAAAGGCCAAACCAACGAAAGAAAGTCTTGGTGCGAGTTCCGGAGGGAACACATGTTTGTAGAGGGGACCAACGTGATTGTCATCAACTTGTACGATTTTTGTTTTTAAAAAGGGGAAATGAAACTTGTACTTTGATAAATTCCGAATAAATAATGGATTTCATGATTAATTTTCTATAAAAATTAGAAAACAAAACAAGGATTCCATGGAAATTAGAGTGTTCATTGTAGTTTAAACTTATTAGCAACGATTTGAAGACATTTAGCAACTATAAATGGTCGTTGCAATTTGCAATTTTTCTAATAGTGTTTAATACCCGGTGCAATGTAAGATAGCATCCGCTTTGATAGAATGTCCATCTTGGAACACAACTCTTCCGTCACTAAAAACACGAGTAATCTGTTTAAACATCAAAATGTAAACATGAACTATTATATATGTTTGAAAAGTTTCTAATTTAAGTTAAGATATAAGTTTTAAAGAACCTTTGAATGTTGCCACATATTTTCATATCCTTCCAACCTTGAGACAATGTCGACATCCGAAGATCTAGACAAACGATGAACCTCTTTGGCAACTGTCTTGATTTCTCAACATATATCTCTTGCGCTTGGACCATTCCCGATCACTACCACAACCTGTAATAGTGATGAAAATTTTAAATACAACTCTGTTTATTCGTTAAAACAATACAAAAATGTTACATTAGAAAGATAAACGAGCATGTACGAACTTGATCTCGATATGGTTCGGGGACACGATAGTTGTGGCTATGTCCTTGTTTTCGTGAGCATTCCTTGATACATGCCTCAATTGTTTTTGCCAATTCAAAAGTAGAAAGTTGAGAAATATTTTTATTAATAATGAATTGTTAAAATATAAATTCATTTGAAAGCGTGCTAAAATCTTATTATGAATTGAATATTGAAAGATATATCAACTTCTCAATAAATTTTTGTAGAAATATATGTTTGAACAAAATAGAATTTATAATTACTCGAGACAAGACGTTTATGTATGTTATTAGGATATAATTAAGTCACCTCATCCGTTCAATTTTTCCAGATTCAATCTTGACCATGTTAATTGCTTTACTTCTGAGAAAGCTTAGCATACAACCCTTTAAAGCACTCTTCAACCACGAATGTTGCAGTTCCCACCCACGTTGGACAACTGCATTTCGGTTCCACCTTTCCTAGTTCTCCGCTTCTACTCTTCTTGGTAGCTTACAAACAGAGAAGGAGAAACACACACACACACACACAGAGAGAGAGAGAGAGAGAGAGAGAGAGAGAGAGAGAGAGAGAGAGAGAGGATGGCACTATGAGGTTCCAAAAATCACCCATGGTATGTGATTTATGGTTTCAAACTTTTGAAACTGTCTTCGCTGGCTTCGCTTTTCTTCTCCAACTCGAAAACCCTAATCCAGTTCCTTGCTATTTCTGTTGTGCTTCTTGAAACTTCCTTATCCAAGGTATGTGTTGGCTCACTTTCAATGAAAATTAGGGTTTTATAATCCTTCCTTTTCTTTTCATCTCATCATCTCAGCATATCTACATTCATCTGATTATGTGTTCTTATTATTTCAATCCATATTGACTTTTGAATTAAATTTAATTTTGGCAAGTGGTTTCCACTAAACTCATGTGTTATTGGTGTTGTTTGGGTTGGTCCAATTTTGTGCTTTCAGATTTGATAATGTGTGGTATTGGGTTCCTGTAGTTATTTTATGTAGTTGACCTTTTGGCTTTTGCCCTGACTTTGTGACGCTGTTTATTTCTTTATTCAGGGGAATTAACTGTCTAAATATTTATTGTTTTTTGTGTTTAAACTTGATTAGATTTTAGGTCCTATTTTCAGTGTAGTAATAGGGATTATATGTGGTATGTTTTTTCTTTGTTATTTTCAACTAGATTGCTTTTTTTTTTTTGTTGTATTTTGACTACATGGTTGCATTACATAAATATATTGTCTCATATGTTCCTTATCATAATAAATAAACCCCACAGCATCCTTTTGTCTATCATGTGGCGTTTATGAAATCAAGTGATGTCTTCATCAAGACATTAACATTCAAGGTGATCTTTATAAGTTTAGATAATATGGTACTCATTTAATGAAGTTCAATTTTGTTTCTCATGAGGATTGCTTATACACCACACACACATATATAAAATTATGCAGCAAGAGAAAGAGTGGAAGAAAATGGGATTGATGGAGCGACTTCCTAAATGTATATACCATTATACTTAAACTCTTATTATGAAATTAAATGTTTTGCTCCTACTGTTTTCAGGTTCATAAATTTTCCTTCACTTCATGGAATCATGGATATATTCCAATAGTATTGTTAGCCTTCGAGAAGATTGTGATCATGAGCCATGACATGATGGAAAAATGTGTATAAATTTGTAACATCTAGTGAAGGACAAATTGATTACAATCTAGACAAAATTGGTCAATTTTTTACATGGTTGACAGATTTTTTTTACAGTCTTTCATTTGGCAATAATTCGGTATATGCTAAACTTATTAGTCCATATTACTTTTACGCAGCTGAGAAACCGATGGATTTAGGAACGATAAACAAAATACTTGGTGGGTCAAAGCCAGGTTCGTTCTCCATCAACCTACCCTCTTAGTTGCACTACACATGAACATTCTGCCAATGACTCTCCTATAAATTTTTCTTCTTTTGAAAATTTGATTACATTACAAGTATGATGTCATCAATGAGTTGTGTCATATTGATGTAGATTAGTCTTGATGTTTCAATGGGTGGACGACTAATGGTTGTTGATATGGATACGTTTGCAAACATAGAACAATGTAGATAAGTTTGGAATTGAAATCAAAATGCAGGTAACTTTGAACAAATTGTCTTTTTCCATGGATTATGAAAGATGTATGTGTATTCTCTTCATGTGTTATCAGTAGCATTTTCTTTCTTTCTTTTGTTTGTTATTGAACTTGCAGAGACTAAAGACTAATTAATGTAATATACCATCGAAGATAATGGTAGAGTTAATTGCGAATGGTGATTCTGATGTGATGTTTAGAGACATCAAGTTACCCATGCATGCTTCTACACGTAAACTTAATTCATCGTCCTTAACTTATAATTTTATGTATAAATGATGAATAAGAAGATGAACATGGTTCTCTACACAAATTTTTAGATTAAACATTAAATTTAAGGTATTGCTTGATTTGGGTAGTGATTTTCCTGGAATGCTATTTTAGCCAAGCATGGTGAAAATATTCTTGGAATTTACAAGTCATGAGTAACAAACAAAGAAGCTGCAATTTACTTGTGATCTTCAGTCATAAGAAAATGGATCGGTTATGCATTTTAACCAGCAAAATTTACTTCCACAAAATTCCAATGGCAAATTGTTTCCACTTTTGGCTTGTCATCAAACATTTAAGTAAGGCTCCTGTTTGTAAATTTTTGTATTTGGATGTTCTGTTTGGTGAGCTTTCACTTTTGGTGCTTAATTCCCATCCCCATCATTTCCTTCATTTTCTTTATCATCTGCGACCGACTTTGAGTCGATGAATCGATTACTCAACCCTTCATCAAAGGAGATAGTCCTCGAGACGATTCAAGGGCAAAAGAAAGAAAGACTATCTATTTAAGGTGTGCCATAACCTTAGATTGCTTTAACGGATGTTGGGTGAGCTTGATCTGAGCTGCTAACTCTAATCCATGCTATCTTTTATCCCCCATTTCTAGATCCTCTCTCATAGAGAGGTAGCTTCCCCTCTACACCCTTCCCTAAAGCCTAGTCCGTCCAACGAAAGGAATTATGGTCTTTGCTCCGAATATTCCAAAGTTGAGGATCAGGAGGTTATTGGTACTGCTATTGTGGACTTCTTTTCGAATTGATTCTCTAAAGGTACCAGCAATCCTTCTAATCCGTTACTTGATGCTATTCATGTTCTAGTTTATGCCAATATGAATTTATCTCTATGCACTCTTCCCACGGAGAAGGAACACTAGTACAAAAATGGGCTTTGGTCACACATGCTCGAAATCAAATAGTCACACATTAGAATATTTGTGTGACTAAAGATACAAAACTAAAGTTGACGTCATTCTTTTAGTCACATCTGAACTCCAATCGTGTGACCAATCTAAAATGTATTGCCACACATTTGAACATTTATGTGACTAAAGGTATCTGGTGTTTTTTTTTTTTTTTGCTGATTAAGTTCGAAGCGTTAGTCACGTTACACACATAAAATGTGACAAAACGGCGTCGCACAGTTGAACAGTGTGAACAAATGCCAGTATGTGGTCACATGAAGTAATTTATTATGTGACTAAATGATGAACTCGAGTTTGTCACACACAATTTTAGTGTAGCCAAAAGCACATACTATATAGTCACATCAGTTATTATATGTGGCTAAAGTGTAGTGTGTGCTAGAATGTAAAAATCTAATACGTAGTAGTCACATTGATTGCCATTTTGTGTGACTAAATCATATGCCACTATATGGTCACTTGAATAATTTTCTTGGTGACCAAATCATATTCTAGTATATGGTCACACGAAGTAATTGTATGTGTGACAAAATCATATTCTAGTATATGGTCACATGAAGTAATTTGTTATGTGACTAAAGCATGAACTCGAGTTTGTCACACAAGATTTCAGTGTAGCCAAAAACAGATATTATATGGTCTCATAAGTTAGTATGTGTGGCTAAAGTGTAGTGTGTGTTAGAATGTAAAAATCTAACACGTATTAGTCACGTTGAGTGCCATTATGTGTGACTAAATCATATGACACTATATGGTCACTTGAATAATTTTATGGGTGACCAAATCATATTCCAGTATATGGTCACATGAAGTAATTGAATGTGTGACTAAATCATATTCCAGTATATGGTCACATGAAGTAATTTGTTATGTGACTAAATCATGAACTTGAGTTTGTCACACAAGATTTTAGTGTAGCCAAAAGCAGACACTATATGGTTACACAAGTTAGTATGTGTGTCTAAAGTGTAGTGTGTGTTAGAATGTCAAAATATAAATGTTAGGATATAAATTAATCAAGTAATTTTATAAACTTAGGTTATATATAATCAATTCATTTCCATTCCATTCCATGAATAATAAAACTTAGTTTAAAATTAATAAACTAATTTTATAAACTTAGTTTATAAAACAATTAGAAGCTTGATAAAATGTACTAATAGCTTGAGATATTGAACTAACAGTTCCAGATTTGCAAAAACAGAATTTCTCAATTTAACTCAAGTGAATAATAAAATGTAGGTTAAAATTAATCAAGTAATTTTATAAACTTATGTTATAAAACACTTACCAACTTGAAAAAATGGACTAACAGCTTGAGAAATTGAACTAACAGTTCTACATCTGCACTAACAGGATTTCTCAATTTAACTTTAGTGAATAATAAAAGTTAGGTTAAAATTAATCAAGTAATTTTATAAATTTAGGATATATACAATCAATTCAATTCCATGAATAATAAAACTAAATCATGATATATGCCACTATATGGTCAATTGAATAGTTTTTTGGGTGACCAAATCATTTTCCACTATATGGTCACATGAAGTAATTTTATGTGTGACTAAATCATATTCTAGTATATGGTCACATGAAGTAATTTGTTATGTGACTAAATCATGAACTTGAGTTTGTCACACACTATTTCAGTGTAGCCAAAAGGAGATACTATATGGTCACATACTGGTTTGTGTGACTAAATCATATTCCACTACAAAAACTTACTGCACCATAAAATAAAATGTCGAAGTCACATAGAAACTAAGATATGTACAGATAATCATTCCATAAATTAATTAATTAAAAGGTCATTTACAGGACATGTTTCCAGGACACGAGATGGTTCGATCACTTGGATTTTCGTATAATAATACCTTCACAGTTGCTTCGATAATAATCATATCTTGATTCAGTACCCAAGTCACGTTCATCCACACATGGCAAAATGTTATCATTGTGCGGGTGAATGACGGTGCTAAATTCCACATCGATTTCATCATATATATCTTTGTAATTCTTCGGAGGTGTGTTGAAGACAATAGACAACTTTTTATTGTCCTGGTCTTTCACATAAAACACTAGTTGTGCTTGTGAGGCTAATATGAACGGATCAAGCTTGTGGCCTAAAGTAGTCAGGTCAACCAATTTATACCCAAGCTTACGATCACGTTTGACCGCACCAGCCTGATGGTTAACCCAATCACATTTGAAAAGAGGGAGTTGTCTGAAACGATAATCTAGTACCCATACTTCTTGCAAAACGCCATAATACAATTTGCGTCTTGTGGTTGCTACTCCTTTGGATATGTGCATATCATCTGTCACAACACTAACCCCACTGTTTCGGTAAACGTTGCTGTCACTACATTTAGTACGAAATGTATACCCATTGATGTTATATGCAGTGTGATTCAGTATGGTAGCGCGTGGTCCATGTGATCCACCTTCCGGTTTCTGAAACACTTTCTTTGGAGATCGCTAATTCTCTCTCAACCTGAATATTATATCATTACAATTACATATATGATCTTCGAATTGAAGGAACAACTACAAACAGTTATAAAAAATAATTAATTACCTCTAGTTTTAACCAGGTAACAAAAGTTTTACTGTGCTCATCCTCAAGGAATGTTTTTTGCTTACCCAGATTTTGTGTTTCCAAAATCTGTTTGTGTCGCCTGAAAGAAGGTGTTAATTTGTGGTCAATTAATATGTTTGATGCAAGATTTTAAGTAATTAACGAAATAGACATGTGTTAGTAATACTTACTCGATATACGGTTCAATTTCATCTGTATTGTGTATTACGTACAAATGTGCTATCCCAAGTAGTTCTGCAGAAACTTCACTTAACTTGTCGGCCGACAGTGGCTTTCCGTCTTCATTTATTTCATCATTTCATCTGTATCACCTGTGATATCAATAATTTTCATGGACTTTTTATATTATGCTGAAAAACTCTATTGTTTCTTCTACAATAGTCTCCTCAGCAATGCATCCCTCTAGTTTATTTCTGTTTTGCACATGTCCTTTAATAATGTTCATACAGCGTTCGAAGGGATACATCCAACGAAAGCATACCGGACCACATAATTTTACCTCCTGAGTTAAGTGCACAGTCAAATGGACCATAATGTCAAAAAATGAGGGAGGAAAGAACTTTTCGAGTAGGCAGAGTGTGACAGATGGTTCTTCTTGCATCTTATCTAGTTCATCTAACAAGATTTCTTTGCTGCATATCGATTTAAAAAAAAAAAAAGCAAAACTTGATGATAGCATGTTGTGTGGGTTCGTGCATGATTGACCGTATTGCAATGGGCAAAAACTCTTGCATAAGATAGTCATGTGATTTAAGCCCGATGAGCTTCCTATCTTTTAGGCTGACTAAAGACGAGAAATTTGAACAATAGCCTTGCGGTACCCTGATGTTGTGTAACATTTCACAAAAGATGTCTTTTTCTTCATTCGTTAATGTGTAACTTGCTGCAGGTAGTACTAATTTGTCTCCGTCTTTCCTAGCAAACAAGTCTGGTTTATTTATCCCCAACTCTGCCAGATCCAATC
This sequence comes from Centrapalus pauciflorus, assembly GCA_020465985.1. Taxonomy (NCBI): domain Eukaryota; kingdom Viridiplantae; phylum Streptophyta; class Magnoliopsida; order Asterales; family Asteraceae; genus Centrapalus; species Centrapalus pauciflorus. The sequence goes on from JAANYP010001207.1 coordinate 123,294, forward strand.
GAGCATTCTCTCCATCTTTCGTCTTTCCTGGAATATTTAGTAAAGTTCCGAGTATACTCTCACCAACATTCTTTTCAATATGCATGAAATCAATGCAATGTTGAACTTCATTATGCCTCCAATACTCAACTTTCGATAACAAATTTTGAATTTCTTCCAGTACTCACCATCTTGTTTATTTACGTGGATTGAAGTACCATCTTCTCTTCCTCTTTTCCTTGTGTGCTTCTGGTTTGGTTGTTTTACCCTTCCCCAGTTATTTTTAATATCTTTGACTTGGTTGTAAATGTATTTTCCAGTCATTGGTTTTGGACACGGGCGAAAATAATTTTTCCATTAAACGCCTTCGTTTGCTTTCTAACGGGTGTCCCTGTGGTAGAAATCTTCTGCGACCAACATAGCTCTGCTTCGATGATGCAGGAAGTCTAACACAATCAGTTTATTTACCACATACTACACAGCCTTTGTATCCACTGGCTGGGCAGCCACATAAAGTACCAAGTGCAGGGTAATCATTTATTGTCCATAACACAATCGCACGTAGAATAAACATTTTGTTTGTGGCATCATCATATGTATCGACCCCTGTCTCGAATAAGGTTTGCAGATCATCAACCAATGGTTCTCAAAATACATCGATATCATTTCCCGGGTATCCAGGTCTCAACACAGAAAGCATTACAAACTTTCTTTTCATACACAACCATGGAGGAAGGTTGTAAATGACAATTAAAACTGGTTGTACACTGTGATGCCTATTTCCTCTGTTTACGTCAACTCCATCAGTCGATATTCCTAGCCTTAGATTTCTTGGATCGTTACCAATTACCGGGAATTGTGTATCTAAGGTGCGCCATGCCTGTGAATCTGTGGGGTGACGTAACACACCATTTGTTTTCCTCCTTGTTGCGTGCCATGTTAAATCTTCTGAAATTCTCTGTATCCTAAAGAGACGTTGCATTCTTGGTTTTATTGGAAAATAGCACATGCTTTTCGCTAGAATTTTTGCGTACACTTTATTCGTCTTCTTATCCACCATCCATCTTGATGTCCCACAAATTCGACACACAGTCGATTCCTCATCCTCCTTCCAGTAAAGAAGGCAGTTGTTTGTACATACATCAATCTTTTTGTATCCTGAACCCATCAATTTCAGAATTTTTTTGGCGCATAAGTTTTTTCAGGCAGTTTGTTACCATCCGGTAGCATCTTTTTCAACAAAACTAGTAACTCAGTAAAGAACTTATCAGAACAACCATGCTTACTCTTCAAGTTCAGCAGTTCAACAATTGCTGATAACTTTGTGAAGTCAGGACATCCTTTGTAAAGTGGCTTCTCTGCATCCTGTAGTGATTCTAGAAACTTGACATGTTCAACCGGATCCTCATCATCAAAATTATCTTTTGCAGCATTAACCATTTCCATTGTTTCTGGGCCATCAGTTGGAATTTCTGAATCAAGAACCATCTCTGTGTCAACATAAGCTGTTGTACCACTGTGATGTTCAGCTGTTAAGTAGGGCTCATCCTTTTCTCCATGTTTAGTCCACTTTGTGTAGTTTTGATCAATGCCATTACAAAATAAATGGAATTCCACTTCCTCCACATTACGCATAAAATGGTTTGAACAATTGGTACATGGACATGAAATTTGAAGCTCTTTTTTACTACCTTCAGCTGGGTCGATGTTATTCATCTTCTTCAAGTTGTCTACTGCATAATCAATAAATGTTGTTACACCATCTCTATATCCTCTGTTCAACCTTTGTAATCCCATCCAAGACTTGTCCATTTGGGTTTAGTTGACTTCTGGTTGAGTGGTTGAAGATTTGATTAGTGTTGTATGACGTTTTTTATAAATAATTAGGGTTTAGTAGAAGAACCACCTAATTTAGGATTATTAAAAGAACCGCTTAATTAGAGGCTGACTTGTCTAAAATATTACACGCGTTCGAATCTTGAATGTGGCAGTTTTTTTTTATTTTAGGATATAAATAATTCATATACTATATGGTCACATAAGTTAGTGGTTGGGTTGTCTCGAACTGTTAGTTCTAGATCTCAAGCTGTTAGTGCATTTTCTCAAGTTGTTAAGTCTTTTATAACCAAATCACATTGAAATTAAGATACGTACAAATAATCATTCCATAAATTATTTAATTAAAAGGTAATTTACAAGACTAATATATTACAATTAAAACGTAATTTACAAGGCTAACATATTACAATTAAAACACAATTTACAAGGGCAATATATTACAATTAATATAGCTAGTCTTCTGATCTTTAAAACTATAATCTTGCAAGCTTTCTTATAATGTCATCAGATAGTTTCTTTTCCAGATCAAGATTAGCTCCTCTAACCTTTGCAACTCTCAGCCTTTGCAGTTTCTTCTTAGAGTGATTCAAATATTCCGATGCAAAATACCGACCTGTTGTATCTTCCAGCTTGAGTCTGTATGTCATGGACTTCACATTCACATCAATCTATAAGATTTTCATATTAACTTCAGCATTCAACCCTTGCTTCAAAACATTTGGTTTGAAAACACTTGCAAGGCCTTCATCAAATCCACAACACAGTACAATTGAGACTTTGAGTAGTTTGACTTGCCAATTCTGTACATGTCAGTCAAATCTTCTCTTGTCATCTTTGAAAATATTTGATATACAGTCTTATAAACTTCGTCATCACTTGTTTCTCTTTTTACCACATAATGATAATATATCATCTGTGCATCATCAGGTTGGGCTTTCCAAAAGATTATTTTTGGCTTTTAAGCACCTTTTTCTCCAGAATTAGCAGTGTCTTTTCCATATCCAAAATATTATTTAAAGTCGCATCCTTTGCAATCTTCATCATTTTGTCAAATTTTGCCTCACTGATTCCTTCTCCTTGTTCAGCAGGACCCTCATTAGTCCTCTCAATCACCATTGAATCAATTTTAGCATCATTCTGATCATTTCTCATATCTTCATACCTCTTCTGTAGTTCCTCTGTGTCCAATTTGAAACAACCTTTTTGGGAACTCTAGAGTTTGAATGACAATAATTAATCAAGAATCTTCTGTGCTCAACCTTTGAAGATTGAGAAGACCTTTTTCTTTTCTTTGTGCTATCTTTCTTAGAAGGTTGAGTTTCACTCTTCATTTGTTCAAGAAGATCACTTAATGCATCATCATCATCAGAATCATCTTCTTCCAAGTTCCTTAGCACTCCTTATGCTGGATTGTCTGTCATTACTGTTTTCTTTTCAAGTAACTTTATCTCATCTGCATGCAATTTTCTTACAAGTTCAGCATCAGCTCTCACTTGCATTCCTTTGGATCTTTCTTCTTCTTAGGGCTTTCCACCAAAACCCCTTTTCCTTTACCAGAAACTTGTGGTTGAGAGGTTTGAGCTTCAGAGACCCTTCCTTCTTGTTTAAACATTGTGTCAGTCTTAGGTCTTGGCTCAGCAGGTGGAGTTTCACTGGTAACAGCTTGAGAAATTTCTGCAGCTGTTGGCTGATTTTGTGACAATGTTGGCTGTGGAGCTGCTGGTGGTATTTGACTCTCCCTCATTTTGGATGCATAAGGTCGTTCAGAGGGAGGAAAGACTTTTGCAACCAATGCTGCAAGTGTAGCATCATGTTTGAGTAGGCTCTCACCAGCTATTGCCAAGGTATGCTTTGTCATGACAATTTTCTTTTGTTGTGCAAGTATGACTTGCTTTATTCTTGCAATCTGTTTGCCTTGAGCTTCAATGATAGCCTTGTAGTGATCTAAGGCAGTAATAATAGGTACAGGAGTGGGATTCATCAATGCATGTAGTTGCAGACTAGCCTCAATGTCCTCAAGCGTTGTTGGCACCTTTGGAATATCACTGACAGTATTACCAGAACATGTTCTCCTAGGAGAAAAGTCAGGGCCCCTCTGTTCTTGGTTCTAGGGACTTCCAGAAGATGTATGAACATCCTCTGTTGCCATGGTAGTGGTCTTAAGGATGTTTTCATTGTCCTGAACCCCTCTTGCAGGAGTATCAGTAGTGATAGCCACAGATACCATGTGATCAACCTCTGTTGAGTTGATCACCTCCTTGTTGAGATTGGGAGTGTCCTCATTTGTTTCCCTTTGGATATTCTACACAGGTTGATGCTCCTGTGCAGGGATTTCAGGAATTTGGGTGAGAGGTGGGATGGAAGGAGCATCACCACTTATTTCATTTTTGAGTGCAGTGGGTGATGGAGTAGGTTGATCAGAAGAAGCAGATGGTGATTTATTTGATGAGGAGGGGTTTGGGTTCCTGTTGGTTAAGCATTAAGGTGGGGATGTTCATGGTCAGGAACTTCTCCCTTGTTTCCTGTAATAACAACCCTCATTGCTTGAGTAAATGGGGTGTTAGTGCCTGAAAATTTTCCATTGTGTTTCTAAAATCTATTGACAGATTGCCATGTGTGACAATGGGAAACATATATCCTCGTGTGTGTTTTCAAATTTTCAAAATGATTTGCAAAAATGTGAGCCAAAAACCTAGGATACATAAAAAATTTCCCATGTTTGGGATTCAGATTATTTAACATCCCTAGAAAAATCATACCAGAAAAATTGAACTGTTGGCCAGTGGATAAGCAAATCAAAGGAGTAACAATGTTTGAAGAAAATTCCCACCAACCAGTTTGTTTAGGGCTTAGGCATTGTTGAAGGATATGGATGAAGTATTTCCATTGGGAACCAAAAAATTGTTTGTAAAATGTAAGTTTGTCCAATGTGCCCTCATACCCCAAACGTGCAAGTCCTTCAAATATGGTAGTAGAGATGAAATCATTAATACCTTGGTCATCTTGCAGTTGTAAGTGCCCATGAATGGAGTCCTCAGTAATGGTGATCGGTTGGCCATCAAAAGTAGAGTCGAAGGAAATTATTCCATCAACAGTTCCAGTACGAGCATGACTCCAAAATTCCTCCAGTTGAGGAATGTAAATTGTAGGATTCACCATCGAAGCATAATAGATGTTTGTACATCTCAAGAAGTCCATCATCTCGTGGAAACCGTCCAACTCAGCATGCTTCAAAATGTAGGGCAGACAGTTGTGCTCATTGACAATCTTTAATTCCGCCATCAATGCAATCCTGAATTCAAGAACTAGGGTTTCGAGTGAAAGTGGAAGTGCGATTAAGGGCTCTGGATTTTGAGACTGGTAGTTTGAATTATTTTTCCCGCGACTTAGGGCTTGGATTTGAAACTGGTAGTTTGAATAGTTTTTTCCCGCGGCTTAAAATTACTCAAGTAATTTCATGATTGTAGGTTACATACAGACGGTCAATTCAATTCAATTGCATTACATTTCATATATAATAAAACTTAGGTTAAAATTAATCAGGTAATATCATGAACGTAGGTTTATAAAACACTTAACAGCTTGAGAAAATGCACTTACAGCTTGAGAAATTGAACTAACAACTTGAAACTTGCAAAAACATAATTTTTCAATTTAACTCAATTAAATAATAAAACTTAGGTTAAAATTAATTAGGTAATTTGATGAACCTTAAGGAAATTCAATTCAATTCAATTGCATTCCATTCTATGAGGAATAAAACTTAGGTTAAAATTAATCAGGTAATTTCGTGAACCTAGGTTATATACAGATATTCAATTCAATTGCATTCCATTCCATGAAAATTAAAACTTAGTTTAAAATTAATCAGGAAATTTCATGAACCTAGGTTATATATAGATATTCAATTCAATTCAATTGCATTCCATTCCACGAATAATAAAACTTAGGTTAAAATTAATCAGGTTATTTCATGAAGCTAGGTTTTATACAGGTATTCAATTCAATTGCATTGCATTCCATGAATAATAAAACTTAGGTTAAAATTAATCAGGTAATTTCATGATCCCAGGTTATATATACAGATATTCAATTCAAATCAATTGCATTCCATTCCATGAATAATAAAACTTAGGTTAAAATTAATCAGGTAATTTCATGAGCGTAGGTTACATATAGACGGTCAGTTCAATTCAATTGCATTACATTCTATGAATAATAAACCTTAGGTTAAATATAATTAGGTAATTTTATGAACCTAAGCTATATACAGATATTCAATTCAATTGCTTTCCATTCCATGAATAATAAAACTTAGGTTAAAATTAATCAGGTAATTTCATTAACCTAGGTTACATACAGACGGTCAATTTAATTCAATTGCATTACATTCCATGAATAATAAAACTTAGGTTAAAATTAATTAGGTAATTTTATGAATCTAGGTTTATAAAACACTTAACAGCTTATGAAAATACACTAACAGCTTGAGAAATTGAACTAACAGCTCGAAACTTGGAAAAACATAATTTTTCAATTTAACTCAATTAAATAATAAAACTTAGGTTAAAATTAATCAGGTAAGTTCATGAACCTAGGTTATATACAGATATTCAATTCAATTCAATTGCATTCCATTCCATGAATAATAAAACTTACGTTAAAATTAATCAGATAATTTCATGAACCTGGGTTATATACAGATAAGCATTTCATTTCCATTAATCCATGAAATTACATGAATAATAAAATAAAACTTATGTTAAATTAATCAAGTAATTTAATAAACCTAGGTTGTACACAGATAATCAATTCATTTCCATTAATCCATGAAATTACATGAATAATAAAATAAAACTTAGGTTGAAATTAATCAAGTAATTTCATAAACCTAGGTTATATACAGATAATCAATTCATTTCCATTAATCCATGAAATTACATGAATAATAAAATAAAACTTAGGTTGAAATTAATCAAGTAATTTCATAAACCTAGGTTATATACAAATAATCAATTCATTTCCATTAATCCATGAAACATGAATAAGAAAACAAAACTTAGGTTGAAATTAATCAAGTAATTTTATAAACCTACGTTATATACAGATAATCAATTCATTTCCAATAATCCATGAAAGTACATGAATAATAAAATAAAACTTAGGTTGAAATTAATCAAGTAATTTTATAAATCTACGTTATATACAGATAATCAATTCATTTCCATTAATCCATGAAATTACATGAATAATAAAATAAAACTTAGGTTGAAATTAATCAAGTAATTTTATAAACCTACGTTATATACAGATAATCAATTCATTTCCATTAATCCATGAAATTACATGAATAATAAAATAAAACTTAGGTTGAAATTAATCAAGTAATTTTATAAAGGGAAGATAACATCAAATAGCTCTAAACTTTCGACTTTGTACACATTTATGTAGTGAACTTTTTTTTGTGCACATTTGGTAGTCAAAGTTTCAAAATTGTTCCAATTTGGTAGTTTACGTACCTGTTAACCGGTTGCTTCCGGTTTCGATGCATACTTGGACAATTTTTTAATGACGTGGCTATCCGTTTTTATAATATACCCGGTTTTATCTATGTGGAAACCCGTTTTTTTAAAATCACCCGGTTATAAACCCGGTTCTTACAAGTTGGATCGATCGTATGAAAAATGAACCGGGTTTATAACCGAGTGATTTTAAAAAACGGGTTGCCACATAGATAAAACCGGGTATAATATTAAAACGGGTAGCCACGTCATTAAAAAATTGTCCACATAGGCATCGAAACCGGAAGCAACCGGTTAACACGTACACCAACTACCAAATTGGAACAATTTTGAAACTTTGACTACCAAATGTGCACAAAAAAAAAATTCACTACATAAATGTGTACAAAGTCGAAAGTTCAGAGCTATTTGATGTCATTTTCCCTTTTATAAACTTAACAACTTGAGAAAATGCACCTACAGCTTGTGAAATTGACAAAAATACCCTTACTAATACAATAGCATGTATATTATTTTTAGCAGCATTTACGTCATTTCAATAAAAATATGAAAATGGTGGCATGTAATGACCACGCGCATACAACCATCACCCTTTTCCTATACCTGCCATTCGTCTTCCTCAACGTCAAAACAGAGCATAACATATACCTGCAAATCGTTATTTCATACTCTCGCCAAGCAACTACGCAAATCCGATTAACGACTATGGAGCTTCCAGACGAAGTAATAGCTAGAATATTGGGTTTTTGGGGGCATCAAGTGCCTTTGAACTTTTTAAAAGCAAGAGAATCTAAGTTTCCTAACCCTATCATATACTATCGATTCAACTAAGATTATGATGTATTTGCCTATTTAAGAGATACATTAAGGTTAATGAACCGTAGCCTATTAATTTGGGCTTAGATTTTAGATTTTCTGGATGAACATGACGTATTTGCCTATTTAAGAGTACGTCTTATTAAGAAATTACAGTTGATAATAATGTATTTGTCTGTTTAAAAGTACCTTTTATTAAGCTTTTATGTCTGCATTCATTACAGTTGCAAAACCTTTAAACGTGAATCTGAGTCTGACGTCGTTTACGAGATGATGGAAGTTGATTCCATCCTCAGAATAGGGTTTAGGGGGCCAAAATCTCAACTGCTTTACCTTCTGAGGGAGAAGGGAAACTTTAACATGCTCTTTAACGATGGATTGATACACTTTATTTGTCATGCTTTCTATTGTTTTATTTATTTGCCTAAACATGTAATACATATTTATGTTTCTGTATTGTCTTGATCAACAGTTAAATATATTTTATGCGGTTTTGGAGACGGAAGGAAAGGAGAAGCTGTAAAGGGCAGCACGTTTCGGATCACTTAATGTTAAGTTTCTCCTAGGAATGCTGCTAATGGCAGAAGGAGGACAGAGCGTACATGACGCTAGGAGGCTGTTGAATGATGCCTATCAGAAACTCATCAACGCGTCCGCAGTCAGTCACTGAAACGACTGCAAAAGTACGTCGGTGTAAGGTCACCTTTGTCACGGATCTAATCTTGACGATACGCCGTCCAACGAGTGCGGAGTCCTCGTTAATGGCTTAACGGATCGATCACGCACGGAAACCGGAGACGAACACTATGATAGTCGATACAACGAATGACCCGACACAGTTTATTTCTCTGAAACACTCTCAGAAATCACTTCTAGCTCGTACGTGCACGGATACAAGCTCTGAAACTCAATTTCGCCAAGATCCCCAAATAAAACGAATTAGAACTTAATTATAGTGATTAAGTTCAAACTTAACTATTTAAGTTCGTTTAGGCCCAAGCCCACGAACTTGTCCAATACCCTACGAACTTAGCTTCACTAAGTTCGTATGGGTATGGATAAGTTCGAACTCTAGCCTTTGAACTTATTCTAGAACTTATCTTTGAACTTGTCATGCAAATGTAAACATCATACACAGTCATGGTCAAACATATATGACTTATATTAATAAAGCCTGATCTATTACATTTGACTATCTTTTACATATCTAGACTGCTATCGTCACACAGGGTGTATCAACAGACTCCCCTTAACGATAGCTTCTAGTAAGATATTCATTAGTCTACAGAACTAGGCTTATTCAAAATACTACTTGCACACAGACCTTGCTCTACACAAACCTTCACAACTTTCTGATACTTTCTGCCTTCGTCTTTCAAATTCTCATCAAAGGAGATTTCTTGATTATGAAGCTTGAGCAGATCGTCTTTAAATAAGTTGACTAGGTGCAAGGGATCATACACCTTCAAAATCACTTTTTCATCCTCATCTTCCATCACAGCTTCACATGTCTCACTATCAACATACCACCAGTTGAGTTTACCTAAGACATCTTGAGGCATTGGCTTTAGAGGCACTTTCCTCAGGCATCTAACTGGCTTGTAATACATCTTCATCTAAGGCCTGCCAGTTAGAGGATCTATTCTTGTATGGTCCATTACTCTCTTGCCCATTATGGGATTGAGTCTTTCAAACTTCCCAGACCTACCTTCCCTTCTGATAATCTTGGCAATCACTTCAGCGTAGGGATCGTCTTTGATGTTGACGAGCTCTTTCCAGGCTAAGGCCTTTATCTCACATTTGGGTAAGGAGTTGAAGTCCTTCAGTCTTCTCCTTAGATATTGTCCTTCATAGAACCAGCTAAGTATGCTCCCAGACAGCTTTCCATAACTAGGCATTTTCATTTTCTCTTTTAATGACAAAGCCTTCTTCTCTGTCCTAAACCACAACTTTATATTGTCTTCATTAGAAAGTTCCCTATCAGGCACTTCAGATTCTGATTCAGCATTCAAGGCAGCTTTAAGCACCTCGATGTCAATCATATTTTGTTCTGCAGTCGTATACGCCTCTGTGATAGGTTGTTTCTGGATAATAATCTCATCGGCCTCGTCTTCTTCATCAACTAAGACTTCATCATCTGACTTCCATTCTGGAACATCTTCTGGAACAAACTCCCCTTCCTCAAGATCTTCTAAATTGTCTTCGAAGTCAAACATTACTTCCTCTTCTTCTAAGTCGGCTAAGGCTCTAATCACTTCTTGTTCAACGAACTCTGACGCTTCGGGAGCCTTACCTTTTTCTTGACATCCTTCTGAGCCCGAAGATCCAGGCTCCCCCTAAATTTCATCTTGCTGAGCAGTCTCTTGTGGAAGATCTTCTAGCTCACTGTCTTTCTTTTGAGTATCGGGGTCACCTCCTTCATCATCTCCATCTCCATCTCCATATCTACGACTTGGCCTCAATTCATCGCCCCGGCAACTACTATCCCCCTGAGCTTGAATATCTTTCAAAATTTGCTCCACTAGAGTTTGAAGAGTTAGAATTTGTGATTGCTGGGTGAAAATAGTTTGTTGTTGGGCAGTCACCATTTGTTGTAGTTGAACATTTTGCAGCTCCAATCTAGAGTTGTGCTGTTGTAGCTCATTCACAGCTTGTGAAAGCTGAAAGAATTGGACTGTGTGGAGATCTACCTTCGCTTTCAAATCTGAGAAGATTTGGTTGTCTGTAAATGGAACAGAAGTTTATGGAGTAGTGGTTGATGTGAATGGAGCGGTGGCTGTAGCGGATGGAACGACAGTTGTGGTGGATGGGGATACTAGGATTATTCTTTGGCGAATTGCTTTTTGTTGGCTTGTAATCAATGCTTCATCTTCCAACACAAAATATGCATCACCTTCATCCTCATCTCTTAGAGCAGGACGAGTTATCTTCCATCTACGCACAACGACCCTTGATCCATATCTTTCAAAAGAAGTTGGTGGATTGGCAGCTTCCCTTAACTCTTCTTCTGAGCTTGAATCTGAATCGGATTCAGAAGTTGTCTTAACATTACCTTCTGCTGCTTCTGCTGTTGTTGCCGGAGGCTGATAGTCATCAATCTTCCTGAAAATATCATCCATGTCGGAAGGTGGCTCCAAAATATCTTGTACAAGCTCCTCAGTAATATTTTCTTGAGTTGCTGCGCCTTGGGTAAAAATTTCTTCTAATGTCTGCATCCTTGGGTCAGCCTGAGGTCCCGATGTGAAAGCCTCAGTTGTCGCTGTACTTGTAGGAGGGACTACCCGAGCAACCGGTGCTTGCTATGCCAGTGTCTGTTGTAGTGGTGCTTCATTTATCCAATCATCTCCCTCTGGAGCTACAAAATCTGGATCTATGACTGCTCCAAATAGCGGAGCCACTTGGGGCCTTACTTGTTCTTCGCTCCGTGAATTGTGAGATTGACAATCCGCAAAAATCCTTTTGTCGATAGCAGCTACCGCAACTTGTTTTGGTTATGCCAGTAGCTCTGGCAAGAAATGCCTTATGATCATCATTATGAACCGTGGATACATCAAAAATCTTTCGCGGGCTGGAGCTGAAATTTGGTGAACAAACTCCTCGAAGAAAAACTATTGAAAAGTTGTACGACTTGTTGTAAACTAGTAAGATCATGCCGGATTGCAGCTTGGAAACCATAGTATCAAAGTCGGCCTTCTTAGGTCCAAAACAAACCATTATCATGTGCACCAGATAGCGCCATTGGCCGATAAGGCCACTCTTAACAGACGATGCTTTTGTTATATCTTGGGCGTATCCTATCCTTAGGAAGGCTAATTGCCTGATGGGAGCTTGATAGTCTATGGGACCGTCTTCTTGATCACTGGTGCCCAGTTGTAGAATTGTTCTTAGATGATCGGCTGAAAATGCGATTGGTCGGCCTCTGACTATGGCCCTCAGAATCGTCGGGACAGCAGTGCAGTTACTTGTAGAGATTGTCAGAATTGGCGGACATACGGGAGAATGATTTTGGGGTTATGCGTGAGAGCATACGCCACCTGTGATTGCGACAAGAATTCTAACATCTGTCTATAAGGCTGAGCCTCTGCCAGCTGCAGATCAACAACCATAATCATATTGTGCTTGTTGAAGAAAGCACGATCTGCCATTTCTGCACTTAAATCAAACACTTTAAATGTTAGAAATTCATTTTGGAAAAATTTATGTTATTCGAACTTGTTTAAATTCGAACTTAGGCTTGACTAAATAGGAGATTACATCCATTCGACCCTTCAGGATACGAAATGCGTCGGTTCGCCCTAAACTACCCACAGAATGGTAATCCGAGGAAATGAGATTGCTTAACTCAAGAAGGTCCTTAGTGCCACCGACTCGACCTTAACAACTAAAAAAGTCTTACCCTCCGCTACTTGACTTATGCACCCTAAGGGGCAGACAGCTTGCTAGTTAGTATGACTCCCTGTAGGGAGATAGCTAGTTAACTTCCTCTCCTTCCTTCTTTATTAAAGCTAGCTTTTTCCTTCCTCACCTGTTGAGACCATATAGTTGGCTTACACGCCCTATTCAATAAGGGCTTAGCGAGTGTTTGAAGCCTCCTATCTCTTAAAGCTCCAGCAAAGTCCTAGCTTTAGGGGCTAGGGGCATTTAGCAGACTTCTAGGCCTCATGGTTCTTTTATCTCTACTAGGAGGCTAAAAAAAGCTAACTTTTAGTTTACTACATCAGGGCTAGTTAACGGGCCTTTTCCCTTGGGGTAAATTAGCCTTATAGATAGACAATTTAGGGTCTTAAGACAAGGCCTAAGGTCAACCTGAATTCTATTAAGCATTAAATGGTATTTGCTAAAGTTGTTTCCATTGTGGTCGGTTCTACTGCTCTTACCATTGCTGCTGCACCCTTATCCCAACCAAGGTGGTGGTAAGAAACCTTCCGGCTCAACAGCTATTCTGATTTCTGAAAAAAGACTATCTTATGAAAGAAAGAACTTCGAAATGATCATGCCAAAGGGATCAAATAAAGGCATCACATAAGGAATCAGGCAACCCCCCACTTAACACTATTAGCTTTATTTGAAAGCTTTCATCGTCAGGCCCTGAGGGTCCACCCCCTTCTTAATTTACCTACCCGATCCTACTATGTTGACTAGCGCATTGCTCTTAGGTTCATAGCTTTCCCTTTAGTCTAGCTCATTGCCAACTCCCATCCCCAGTCTACCCGCTCGTAGTTCTTGCTCTACCCGCGCACTTCTTTCATCCGAGGGTAGAAGCCAAAAGGAAATTACAACCTCCTTAAAAACTCGGATTAGCACTTTCTCTTTAGACTGAAGCAGCACTCGATGCACCTTACGTTCTACCCAGAAAGAACTATGATATATAGCTGTGTAGGTCCCGAGAGGTTCCCAAAGTATATAGTTATAGGCTGTAGAGGGGGGGTGAATACAGCAATTTAAAAACTACACACTCTTTTCTCAATGTTTGTATGTATTATCAACAATTTGTTAATTACAAACAAGCTTGAATGCGGAATAGTTCAAGCTGAGATGACAGATACAACAGTATGTTCACTAGTCTAAGACAAACTCAAACTAGAATACAATGAATACACTCACTAAGAAGCACTCACTGTGTTTACAAGACTTAAGGGAACAGCTTATGTAAAACAGCTTAGACACACAGATGCTGGTTTACACAGAAGCCTTGCATGCATGAAAATCACACTTGCACGTTCACTCTTGGTTTCAGCACTTAGCTTTTTTCACTCTTCTTTCTGTCCTTAGAAGCTTCCTTTTATACTCAATCAGAGGATCTAAGAGAAACATCTTCATTGGACGGAATGAAAAGGAAAAGTCTTGTTGAAAAGACAACATAACCTTTTCTGCACTTTTCTGAAAAGCAGACTTGTCTTCACATGTGCAGAACTTTTGTCTTTTCACTTTGTCTACTGTTGCATTGCCTTTAACTAATTTAGGAATGTCAACTTTGCGTCTTTCTTCCTTGTAAAGGCCTATTTTGATATAAGAAAAAGGTCTGTCACCCTTTTTCAAATAACCTTTTGTCTTCATGTTACAGAACAGCTTGGGCAAGCTGAGCGGTTCTGTTTTCCACTTTGTCTTCGACTTGTAAACTGATCTTGTAGTCAAAAACAATACATGATGACTTGGAAACATATTCCATAAAGTGTTTAGCCTGTTCACAAAGAACAGGTTCTGTTCACAAAGAACAGAACACTTTAAAAACGCCCAAGCTGCTCAACAGTGTAGAGCAGCGTAGACAGTTTATGTCCAGCCTGTTCAGCAGACAGAGCAGCTTGGACAAACTGTCTTAGTTGCAACACATGCAACACATAAAACAGCTTAAGACTAATATTGCAAATCATTTTCAGGTTTCAATAAGGCATATAATAGGCCTTAAATTCAACCTTCAAATGCATCAACAGGTTTGATTATCAATCTCCCCCTCAGATGCAGAACAGGTTTGACTGAGGCCTTTTTGTGCCTAACAATCTCCCCCTATTTGCAATAACCAGTCTAAGCTGGCCTTATCAAGGATCAATATATATTTTTACAGTACATTTTGCTGAAATGAAATTACAACATTACAGTAAAGTAAAAGATCAGTTTATATATACACTGATTCTTGATTACATAGAACAACACATGTTTTTACAATAATACAACTAATGTACTAAAGTATTTTACAACTAATGTAAAAGAGAATATTACAACTTATGTAATACAGTACAACTAATGTACAAGATGTACAACTAATGTACAAGATGTTTGGACTGTTTGAGTTGGGAGCAGAAAACGATAAGCCTGTCCAACTGATGGACAGCTCCCATTCTTCACCTACCCAGACGGTAGATGGACTTCATATCACTGGAGAAGGATCCTGAACCATCTTTTCCAGTTCTTCCCTTGTATCCTCAAGTTCCTCAATTTCACTTCTGATGATCATGAACTTGGGATCATTGAGCTCTCCTCTTTCATAGAAGCCTCTGAGCTGATCCCAGATGGCTGCTCTCCATTTGCTAGACTGCCTGAAAGAAACTGCAAGTCTGAAGGCGGCAAGTTGTCTCAGATCAACTTTGTACAGCTCTGAGGCTCTTTGGAAGCACTTCTTCTGAGTTAGGGGATCTACAAAAAATGCCCCCAGCTCAGGTTCTTCAATAATCTTGCCATCCTCAAACTCTATTCCTTTAGGCAGACTATGATCAACTCCTTTTATTTCAAGGGCATAGTCGCCCTGTTCAATCAGCGTAAGGAGTAGCTCCATTTCTGTATCCTTCTTTGTCCTTCTGGCCTTTATTTTGGGGTATGTCACAGAGACACCCTCTTTTACTTCTTTTGGAATCAGGCCCAGCTCACTTACTCTTTCCATCAGCTTCTTGATGTATGCCCTGATAGTCTTAGCCGTTTCTGACTTAGACTGGCTCAGGGCAACTGCCAGTTCCACCCATTCCCTGTATCCCATCTGTGCAACATCAGTGTGATCGTAGGATTCCATTTCAGGGCCTGTTGCACCCATCCTGGTGATCTGAAGCTTCCACTGTGTGCCTTTTCTTGAAATGGGAACAGCTTTGACAATCGCTTCCTTGGCAAGCCTTCTAGTAGCAACATCATGAAATTTCTTTCTAGCCAAGTTGTCAATTTGGAATTTGGCTCTGGCAGAGGGTACTTGAGTCTTGGTCACAGAGACATGAGCACCCTGTGCTTTTTCTCCCTCCTTTTCTCCTGCTGATTCCTTAGCAGCTTCCATTAATTTCTTTTGCACCTCCAAGGTAGACATTTTAATTTTCTTTGCTTCTTGGAGTGCAAAAGATTTAGCAGCTTTAGCAGATTCTTCTTCTTTTCTCAATTCCTCCAGAGCTTGAAGCTGTTCTTCTCTAAACTCAAAGTACTTGTGCATAGGAAGACCCATCTCTTTAGCCCTGGCTTTGTGAAACTTAAGATCAGCTGCTTTCTGCTGTTGTTGATCAATGGCTGCTTTTTCTTTTCCTTTAGCTGCTGCTGTAGTGACAGCAGCCTCAGGAATTTCCTCTTCTTCTTCTTCTTCAGTTAGAATTAAGTGCCTCCTTTTACTGCTAGGCCTGTCCTCAGGAATGACTTCCTCCCCCTTAGACTGAGCAGGGTTTGGAGAGACAGCCTGAGTAGGCATAGCAGCTTGAGAGGCACCTTCAGCTGTACCTGTAGATGTCCCTGCTGGTTGACCAGTGGGAGTTGTAGGTACTGCTTTCTCCTTAGGAGAAGAGGGTTTCTCCCCCTTAGACTTAGTCTTCGAGGCAGATGACTTCTCCCCCTTTGAAGGAGATGGAACAGCACCTTCAACACCTGGTCTGCCTGAAGACACAAAGTCAGCAGGCTTACCAGCAGTTTTGGCAGCAGGTTTGCGGCCAACCAGGCTTGTCACTAAGAAAGCCAGGTTGTCCTTAACCTCTGCAAGCTGGGAAAGACAGGCCTGAAGAGAAGAGGCTTGGGAATCAGCAAGAGTGGTCAGCTTAACAATGTTTTCTCTATCAGAAGTTGTGAACAACAGGCTTTGAAGCTGTGCAAGATGGACTTCAAGAGTATCTTGCACATCAGCAAGGTCTGAGGACACAGTATTTGATAGAGAGCCAATAAGAATGTTCAGGCTGGCCAATGTGTTAGGAAGGGTAGTGTTGCAAGAAGTGAGGAGAGATGACAGCTGTTGGGAAATGGCTGCCATAGAGGACACAGAGTCCTGTTGTAAGGAGAGGATAGAGGAGAGAGAGTTGGATACAGTTTGCAGCTGTGCAGTGAGTGCAATCAGCTGTGGAGAGTTGTCAGTTTGGGGAGTGACTGGGAAGGATTCTTGAACATATGAAAGAAGCCTTTAGCTGCTCAAGACACAGATCGGAGATGATTGATGGTAGGGAGTGCATGGGGGTTTTCCAAAGGCAACTTGTTGTCAGAAAAGAAAGCTGATCTTCAAAGGCAGGTCTTTGGGAGATGGTGGTGTATGGGTGGATTGTTTTGAGTGGGTAGATGGAGAAGATGAGGATGAGGCTGGTGTTTGAGGATGTGATGGAGAGGGAAGAGGGACTTGGACCGAACAGCAGAAAGCTTCCCATGTGCCTGGGCAAAAGTAAGATGGCCCACGGTTTGGAGGGATAACGAGGTCCTTCAGACAGCGTCTGTTAGCTGCCATCATCAGGCGAACGGGGATGGATGTTTGGAAGCATTTCAGTCATGCTGCTTGTGTTGGCACACCCTCATGAAGCTCCCGTGTGGTGGTTCCCCTGCAGTGCCGTGGTCTAAAGAAACCTATCTATTGGGAGAGGGATCTGCATTTCAAACATCAGCCGTGGGTGACCCCTGCTGCATGGACTGTTGCAGAAGGAGCAGCCTCACCAGAGGGATGTATGATCCCTGGGTTTTCATCAGCTTGGGTTGTTGGTCCCTCAGCAGCTGATTGGTTGGTGTAAAACAGTCTGTATCATGGGGAGCAGAAGATGAGGCTGAGTGATGATTTTGTCTATATCGCAAGATGTGGACACCTCGTGCAGGAATCAGGGTGTGAGGCGATTATGAGTGGGGGACAGTGTGGAACAGCAGTATGGAGTGGAGAGGACTCCTGTCTTTCAATATCTCAGCCTGTTGGGCGGCTGGGATAGTGATGTGGGTATTCCGTTGTACAACTGGTTCTGTTGGAGGAACAAGAGGGTCTAGGCTGACTCTGGGTTAGACCTCAGATTGGAGTGAAGCAGGCTCCAAATGAGCTGAACTTGCTCCAAAATAGGAGAGGACTTGGGGTTGCTTCTTTTTCAACTGACCCTGTGAGAGGGAACAGAAGGAGGTGGTTTTGTGGCTGTTTTCCTTTTTTGGCTATTGAGATTTGCGTTGTGGTTAATGGATGATCGAGGGGATGATGTGGGTGATTGTGGAGTTAGGTAGAGGATATGTTGGACAGATGTGAGACCTGGGTTAGGAACAGTGGGCTGGCTGTTACATAGTCTCTGTTCACAGAGGCAACCAGCCACAAGGCTTCAGGCTAAACAAATGGAACCAGGGTGAGGATGTTGCTTTCATAAGCCACAGAGGCTAAGGGAACAGACTCCGACTGAGATGTTTGGCCTTCTTTTTCAAGGCCCAGCTCGCTTCAGTTGCCGGGTCCTTTTTACAAGTTTGGACCTGGCTTCTGGATTTTCTGGTGGGAGCAGTCTTCTGGATCTACCCTCACGTAGATGGGTCCTTCCACAAACCTAGCAGCTCCTCATTGGTGTGGGCTAGAGGAGGTCATTCTGCTGACTGGAGGATAGAAAACTCTATTCCCTATAAACTGGGAATGCCGCAGTCTTAAGAAGAGGCTGAGAGTTTGAGAGTATAGAGATGCCTCACCACATAAGCTTGAAATGAGGCTCAGAAGAGCTGGGTGATATCGAACAGCAGGCTGGTTCTTGACTCTTGCTGCTGCCCAGGTTCCTCTAATCACAAAAATCCATTTACCAATCAAGGGTTAGTCCCATCACGAACACTGTAGGGCGATAGGAACTTCATCTTGCTTGCGTTGGGTCAATGAACAACTTTGCTTCAAAAACACATCCCCACTGAGGCAAAGAGATAACTGTAGGTAGGAGAGAGGTCCTTCCTAAATAGTGTTGCTCTATTTTGGGTTTGCCACACCAAGAAGCCGTTAGCCAGATTGCCCATTTGTCCATTTTCAGATTGGTGCTTATCATAAGTGAAGAGCAATGGTAGAGCCAGCACCTCCCTTGAGCAGATCAGAACTAATCTCAATGGTCTGAGTTCCCATTGAGAATAGTAACCTTGGATGACTTTGTTTCTGGGTTTTGTAAGCACAGGTGTGTCCAAAACTCATACCCCTCTCTGGTACCGGACACCCGAGATGCAGTCATCGCGAGTTCAACGGATTGTGTGAACTGAAGGAACTCAACCATTTCTTCATAACCTTCCCACACAGTTTGGGAATGGTTTTAAGTTGCCATGTTTTAGTTGGTGGGTTGATAGCTTCAGCATGTGGTGGACTGACGATGTGTTTGACAAACTTTCATACGCCGAACACTGGGCGAAAAGGGATTAGGTCTGTGAGCCATTTGGGAATTTTGAGGTTTGAAGAAGCAAAAGACACTTAGTCGCCTTATAGGGTTCTTGAGGATTTCTGGAAATGATGAGGAAGACGAGATGAATGACACAGTTATGTAGGTTATTTATAGGATTTGATATGGTGTGTGTATGAGAGATAAAAGATTTGGGCGGTTTGTTTTGGGTTTGATTAAAGTTAGTTAACGGAAAACGGAAGGTTGTCCATGTCAGAAACATTGTCAGGACCACTTTACCTTTTAATCATAACACACGCAATCAAACATTATCCGCAGTATTAAGTTAAATTAAAAATAATTTAAGTAATTAATCTATGAAGAAAGGTATTAAAACTTCTGGTTTACGCTGTTGGTCAATACTGTGATGAATTTCCGGTGTTCAACACAAGGTTTCTCCGTTCTTCAAGCTGTTCTCCCTTTCAAACTTGCCTCAGCCGTTATCTTTGCAAGAACAGGCAGGCTGTGTTCAATAGTTTGAACAGGTTACAAGACAATGGCTTGTAAGATAGTGTGAAGAAGTGAAACAGATTGAAGATTAGACCATCAGAGCAGGCTGGACGAATAAACCTGGTTTGTTCAGCCTGTTTGTATGCTCAAGCTGTCAATTTTTTCAGACAAATGACTAAGTACAGAAACATGTATAACTGTTCTGCCGAAGCTGTCAGAGAAAAACTTGAGCAGTTGAAACACACAACTTCTTATACCTTTGAGAAACATTAGGTCCCTTGTTTAACATGCCCAGCTTGCTGACAAGGTAATTAAACATTGTCTTAAATCCAGAGGATTTGGTGAAAATTTCTGCAAATCTGTTCATCTGTGGAAATACAACTTCCTTCCACATTACCTTTCTGAATTTGATCTATGATGAAGTGATGTCTGACTTAAATATGCTTTGTTTCGAATGCAATACTGGATTGTGGAGAGGCTATGGCATTGTGTTATCACAAGAATATGAGTTTTCCTATACACAAGGCCATAATCTTAAAGCTGATGTTGCATCCACAGAATCTGCCCACAGAGATCCTCCCAAATGCAGCAATAACTCAGCTTAAGACCCAGTAGAAGTGGACACTTAGTTCTGCTGTTTGCTACTCCAACTATGCTCAACCTTCCACCAAGGAGTTGACACCAACCTGTTGTGCTTTTCCTATCTAACCTGCCAGCCGCAAAATCAGAATCTGAATAACCTTGTTGTTAGCTCAAGGCTTGAGTCTTTGGGATACCAAAGACCTAAACCTGGTGTACCCTTCAGGTATCTGAAGATTCTTTTAACAGAAGCTAGATGAGATTCCTTTGGATCAGCTTGGAACCTAGCACACAGACAGGTGGCAAACATAATATCAGGTCTACTAGCAGTTAAGTATAGCAAGCTCCCAATCATGCCTCTGTAAGCTGTTACTGAAACAGCTTTGCCACTGGCATCATCAACCAATTTCACATTGGTTGCCATTGGGGTTTAATAGGAGAACTTTGATCAAATTTGAACTTTTTCAAAAGGATCTCTAAAGTGTACTTTCTTTGATTTTAAACCAATTCCAGTTTTGAGATTGAGGTTTGTTTAACCTTACATCCTAAAAAAAGGAAAGTTAGTTCTTTTTTCCCCATCATACTCATTTCATACTTAGATTTCATGAGTAATGAAAAATTCTTGCATAACTGCTCATTAGTAGAACCAAATATTATGTCATCCACATAAATTTGAACACGCATAATATCAGACTTCACTTTCTTTATGAACAGTGTGGTATCCACTTTACCTCTGGAGTACCCATTGCTCATAAGGAATTCAGTAAGAGTGTCATACCAGACTCTAGGGGCTTGTTTGAGACCATAGAGAGCTTTGTCCAACTTATAGACAAAACCTGGGTGTTGTTCATTTTCAAAACCGGGAGGCTGCTTGACATATACTTCTTCTTGCAGTTTCCCATTCAAAAATGCACTCTTCACATCCATTTGAAATACCTTTATGCTCTTATGAGCAGCGTAGGCTAGATACAAACGAATTGCTTCTAGCCTGGCCACAGGAGCAAATGTTTCATCATAGTCAATGCCTTCCTCCTGTCTGTAGCCCTGAGCAACCAGTCTTGCCTTATTTCTAATGACATGACCTTGCTCGTCAATCTTGTTCCTGAAAACCCATTTTGTGCCAATTATAGTTTTACCTTTAGGAGCAGGGACCAACTTCCATACTTTGTTTCTCTCAAACTGATTGAGTTCTTCTTGCATGGCAGTGATCCAATTGGCATCTTTTAATGCTTCATCAACCCTCTTTGGCTCCATCAGTGAAACAAAACTAGAGAACATACAGAAGTTCCCTAAGCTGTCCCACCGTGTTTGTATCCCTTTGTTGATGTCACCATTTAATTTGAATATTGGGGTTGACACCTGATCCATTAGGATTCTTTTCAATGTGATTTCTGATTGTTAACATCTTCAGCAGGTCCTGTTGAAACAGCTCTCAATGATTTTCAGACACACTGTTGTCTTGAGCTGTTCACTTGTTGAACATGTTCCTGACCACTGTTGGAAAAATATCAGCAGAGAACTGGGAAAATCAAGCATTGATAGGTTTCTGGACATGCAGTTGTAATTAAGTCAGTACATTTATTCACTACAGGGTGTATTGACATAATCATCATTCATGTCCATATGATTAACAGGTTCCACACTGAGGTGTAGTGCGAAGCTTTTGAGTCCTCTTCATTGATTGAATGCATCGATCATCAAAGTTAAGGTCTCCTGAACTGATTCAGGAACAGCTTGGTGGGGCATTCCTCTGGAATCTTCAAAGGTGACATTGATAGATTCATCTATCACTTTCTTTTGTTGTTGTATACTCTGTAGGCTTTGGAGATAGTAGAGTAGCCAACAAACACACCTTCATCAGCTTTAGGTTCAAATTTCGACAGCTGGTCCCTTTGATTCAGAATGAAACAGGGACATCCAAACACATGGAAGTAACTGACATTTGGCTTTCTCCCTTTGAGCAGCTCATAGGGAGTCTTGTTGAACCTTTTCACCACTAAGGATCTGTTTTGGGTGAAGCAGGCAGTGTTAACAGCTTCAGCCCAAAATGATGAAGGTAAACCTGATGCACACAGCATGGTTCTGGCAGCTTCAATGAGAGTTCGGTTTCTCCTTTCAGCAACTCCATTTTGTTGAGGAGTTCTTACTGCTGAAAAGTTTTGAGTGATACCTTTCTCTTCACAGAAGTCTTCAAGAGTACTGTTTCTGAATTCAGTCCATGATCACTTTCTAAGCTGCTTTACTTGGGCAAGTTCAGCATTTCATCTTTTTGACAATCCATCATCTCTCTAGCGCCCCACGTCTCCTTTGCTCTTCCAGACAGATCACCCATGTGTACTGGAGAACTCAATAACCATTACAAGAGTGTTCTTTCTTCCTCCTAGACTTGGGAAATTAATTATTGGTCCAAACATTAGTCCATATGATTCAAGAAGAGTGGAGGTATCAAATAGAGAAATTGTGTTTTGGATTTAAAAGATGTTTTTCTCTGCTTGCCTTTCTCCAAGCTGTGCATAATCTATTTTGGCAAAAGTAATAGAAGGCAAACCTGTCACCAACTCTTTCTTACAGAGTTTATTGATGTTCTTGAAGTTCAGGTGTGACAGTCTTCTATGCCATAACCAGTTTAGATCAGCATTGGTTCTTGTGAGAAACCAGGTTTCAGTTGTGGGATCAGCAGAATGCATATCCACAACATATACACCTTTCTTTCGTTGAGCACACAGCACAACTTTGCCTTGGGGATCCAATATGTAACCCAGGTGCTCATCAAAGTTAACCTTATAGCCAGCATCACACAGTTGACTTACGCTAACAAGGTTATGTTTTAGCCCAACCACATAGGCTACTCTTTTGAACACTGCAGCACCAGCTTTAAGAGTTCCATATCCCTCAGTGGATCCCTGTACATTGTCACCAAAGGTGACTTTTGGCCCTTTTTCAGGCCTGAGTTCACTCAACAATTCTTTACAACCTGTCATGTGCCCTGAGCAGCCACTGTCCAAGTACCAAACCTGGGTAGGTTGTTTTTCCTGCGGAGTGATAAGAGAATTATTAGTCATTTTTAGGGGAACTCATCACAGAGATGAGTTCTCCTACTTCATCAACATTTGTTGATGGATTTGAAATATCCACACTAATATTTCCTATCTGAATGGTATCAGCTTGAATACCATTCTCAGTAACTGTGCCATTTCCAACACTGCCTGTGACAGCTGTGAGAGAAACAACAGAGTTAACAGGCCTCATGTCCTCAGATTCAGGACAGTCCTTGGCCAGATGTGTCTTCTTCCCACATTTGTAACATTTTCTCTTTTTAGTATTTTTGGAAGAAGATCCTTCATAAACACATTCTGAGCTATTTTTGTTGATCCTTTCAGCAGGTTTAGCATTCTTTGTTGAATCAACAGCTTGTGTGGAGAGTTCAATAGCCACAGCTTTGACTGTCTCTTCTTTCCTCTTTTTGGGAGGACAGATGTCAAAGACAGGAAGCTTGACTAGCTTTTGAGCTTCCACATGTTTGGGAAACTTATTCCCAGTTGTCTCAGTTTGAGCAATGGCTTTGCCTTTGCCCCTACTGGAT
>JAANYP010001207.1:149504-244360 GCA_020465985.1 Centrapalus pauciflorus
AGGTTCCCAAAGTTCCCAAAGTATATAGTTATAAGCTGTAGAGGGGGGTGAATACAGCAATTTAAAGACTACACACTCTTTTCTCAATGTTTGTATGTATTATCAACAATTTGTTAATTACAAACAAGCTTGAATACGGAAGAGTTCAAGCTGAGATGACAGATACAACAGTATGCTTACTAGTCTAAGACAGACTCGAACTAGTATACAATGAATACACTCACTAAGAAGCACTCACTGTTTTTACAAGACTTAAGGAACAGCTTAGGTAAAACAGCTTAATCACACAGATGCTGTTTTACAGAAGACTTGCATGCATGAAGATCACACTTGCACGTTCACTCTTGGTTTAAGCACTTAGCTTTCTTCACCTTCTTTCTGACCTTAGAAGCTTCCTTTTATACTCACTTAGAGGATCTCAGAGAAACATCTTCATTTGGACAGAGGGAAAAGGAAAAGTCTTGTTGAAAAGACAACATAACCTTTTCTGCACTTTTCTGAAAAGCAAACTTGTCTTCATATGTGCAGAACTTTTGCCTTTTTACTTTGTCTACTGTTGCATTGCCTTTAACTAATTTAGGAATGTCAACTTTGCGTCTTTCTTCCCTGTAAAGGCCTATTTTGATATAAGAAAAAGGTCTGTCATCCTTCTTCAAATATCCTTTTGTCTTCATGTTACAGAACAGCGTGGGCAGGCTGAGCAGTTCTGTTTTCCACTTTGTCTTCGACTTTGTAAACTGATCTTGTAGTCAAAGACAATACATGATGACTTGGAAACAAATTCCATAAAGTGTTTAGCCTGTTCACAAAGAACAGGTTCTGTTCACAAAGAACAGAACACTTTAAAAATGCCCAAGCTGCTCAACAGTGTAGAGCAGCGTAGACAGTTTATGTCCAGCCTGTTCAGCAGACAGAGCAGCTTGGACAAACTGTCTTAGTTGCAACACATGCAACATATAGAACAGCTTTAGACTGATATTGCAAATCATTTTCAGGTTTCAATAAGGCATATAACAGGCCTTAAATTCAACGTTCAAATGCATCAACAGGTTTGATTATAATATCTCCCCCTCAGATGTAGAACAGGTTTGACTGAGGCCTTTTTGTGCCTAACAATTAGCAGACCCAAATATAATATCATCCACGCGTATTTGAACAAGCATAATATCATATTTCACTTTCTTTATGAACAATGTAGTATCCACTTTACCTCTGGAATATCCATTGGTAACAAGGAAATCAGTAAGAGTGTCATTCCAGGCTCTAGGGGCTTGTTTTAGACCATAGATAGCTTTGTCCAACTTATATACAAAAACTGGATGATGTTCATCCACAAAACCTAGGGGCTGCTTGACATACACTTCCTCTTGCAGCTTACCATTCAAAAATGCACTCTATACATCCATTTAAAATGCCTTTATGCTTTTGTGAGCAGAAAATGCCAGAAACAAATGAATTGCTTCTAGCCTGGCCACAGGTGCAAATGCTTCATCGTAGTAAACACCTTCTTCTTGCCTATACCCTTGAGCAACCAGTCTTGCCTTTTTTCTGATGACCTGACCCTGCTCATCCATTTTATTTCTAAAAACCAATTTTGTGCCAAGTATTGTTTTTCCTTTACACAGGGGGACCAACTTCCGTACTTTGTTTCTCTCAAACTGATTAAGTTCTTTATGCATGGCAGTGATCCAATTGGCATCTTTCAGTGCATCATCAACTTTCTTTGGCTCCATCAAGGACACAAAACATGAGAACAAACAATGGTTTCCAAGACTGTCCCACGTTGTCTGCACACCTTTATTGATGTCATCATTTATTTGATCATTTGGGTTAGGATCATGTTTCAATAATGATTCCTCAGTATCTTGAACACTAGTTTCATTTACAACAGTTCTTGTAGAACAACTTTCCTTCCTAAAGTTACGAAAAATTATTTCCAAACTTATGGAATCATGATCATCTTGTTTGGGTTAGTAAAAGGTTTTCTTTCATTTATAACCAATTTACCACCATGATTTGAAAAGTTATTTGGAATCATGGCAGTTTTACTTCCAACATGTGATTTACCCATGTTGGTTATAGGCTACTTTCCTTTGAAAATTTCTTTTCAAAGAATTCAGCTTTTAATGGAGGTACATGTTTTTACCACTAGTCTTGGTTCCACAACCTATCTTATTGAAAGGTTTAGAATTCAGGACTGCAGGTTTAACACCTTTTCCATTCATTTGTTCATGTGAAACTTTTGGGCACTTAGCAAGGCAGTTTGATGGAGAACACATTCCATCACCAGACTTCACAACCTTTTCACATGAACTGTTAGTATTTTAAGGCCTGACAAACCTGTCTGTTGGAATCAACTTTCCATTTACATTTTGAATAAATGTATCGGGAAGTTCACCAAGAGTAGACAGATCTGTTTCCAGATTTTTGATTTCAACGATTGAAGCTGTTGTATCAAGGTCTCCTCCAAGATAGGGTTGGATTTGAGTAGGAATTTGCACATTGATATATTGGTTGACTCTTTTAGCAGAATGGCACCAAGAGTAAACAATCTTTTGAAGCTTTGAATAAGTCTGTTTCTCTTTTTTCTTTTAACAAAATTGTGTTGATGTGTTTTACCTCACCAAGTCAAGTTTTCAACTTATGAAAACTGTCAAGTTCATTAGTTTTTTGTTCAAGATCAGTTTTAAATTTTAAGATCTCAGACTTTAAAGCATCCTACATCTCAATAGAAGCTTTTAAATTCATAAACAAGTAATCAAACATTTTATCTTTTTCTTCAGAACTGTAATCTTTAAAATTATGTACCTTGTACATCATTGTAAGATTCCAGTTTTCCAAAGAGCTAAGAGCTTCAGCTTCTGCAAGATCTTGTTTGAAACTACTTGTAGAAGGAACATCAGTGTTGGCCACCAGACAGTTGTTGTCCTCCTCATCAGATGACGAGTCAGAGTCTTCCCAATCACAAGTTTCAGCCATAAGTCCCTTCTGTTTGTTGCAAGCCACAACTTCTTCAGCTTAGCTATGGCTATAAGATACTTAACCATATAACCATCATCCTTGTATATCTTGTAAGTTTGTAGCTATATGAACAGTCTTTCCATTTTTAAAGCACTCAGCCTTAGATTTATCAAATGCTTTCTTTGTTATAGTACTTGATTTTCTCTGTGACATTTTATTTCCGAACTTTTTCTTGATAAACTTACTGACAAGCATGGGAATCATTGGCTCATCATCAAGATCACCAAGGTGTTCACATTCCTCTTCTTCCTCTCAGGACACCTCCAAGTTATCATCAACCTGATGATTAGCTTGTGTGAACATATCACACGACTGACTTACTGGTTTTCTCACATTAGCCACTAAGGTTGAACCCCTATTAGACATTTCCAAGGCATTTCTCTTCTGCAGCCTTGATTGTTCATCATTCAGCAAGGACCCATAGAGGTTTACTAGATCTACGCTTTTGATAATACCTGAGTTTCTGAGAATAGTTGAAAAAAAGTTCCATTCTTCAAATAAGATGTCTAAGAACTTATTTACCAGGGTTAAATTGTCCTAAGTGATCCCAACAGCTACAAGATCATTTATTAGAGCAGTGAACTTGGTGTAAGTTTCAGTTAGACTCACCTTAGGCTTAGGAAAGAATAGTTCATATTGTCAAGCAAGGTTGTTAATCCTGTTATCCAATGTGACAGTGGGGCCATCATAGACTAACACAAAGTATCCCACATTTCTTTAGCAGTTTTCGTCTTCTCAACCTGTTTGAACACATCATCAGGAAGAGAGAGGACAAGGTTGTTCCTGGCTTTTGCATCAAGGGCCACCAGTCTTTTATCTTCATTAGTCTGTTGAGCTTTTGCTTTTTCAATGGTCCTGACCTCAGGATCAGCACCTTCAGTAGAAGGAGTAATGATAGTGACAAAGGTAGGCACATATGGACCTTCCATCACTATCTCTGGGAGTTGCACATCCAGATTCTCAAAATAGAGCATCATTCTGCACTTCCATCCAGAGAAGTTTTGGTGATTAAACTTAGGAGGTTTTGCCATAGATCCGTTGTCATAGTAGGAAGAGGATATTGAAGCACTGTTGTCCATGGTGGGGAATGGGAATTTATGGGAGATCTAGAGTTAACACACACTCTAAACTACTCTGATACAAGTTGTAGGTCCCAAAAGGTTTCCCAAGTATGCATAAAAAGGCCGTAGAGGGGGGTGAAGACAGCTAAGTTTTTAGAACACACTTTTTCTCAATGTTTATATGTATATATTAACACATGTTAATTTACAAACTAGTTTGGATTATGGAAAGAACCAAACTGAGATGACAGAATATGAACAAAAGACTATCAACTAATCTAAGAGTCACTCAGACTAGTTACAATGAATTTACTCACTAAGGTTCACTCATTGTTTATACAAGACACAGACAGACAACTTTGAGGATGAAGAACTTTGACACACTCAACTATTTTACTATAAGTAGGAAGTAGAACTTGCAAGCATGAAAAACATACTTTGTTTGCAATGCGCGTTCTCTATTTGTGATGTCTCTCTTGATAATATCTAATTCCTTGGAAACTTCTTTTATACTCACTTAGTCAATCTCAGTGAACCTTCTTCATTGGTTGTAGAGAAAGTGGGAATGTCTTGAAAAAAGACAAGGATGCTTTTCTGCATTCTGACAAATCAGACTTTGTCCACTAGTAGCAGAATCTTTGTATTTTCCTTTTTGTCTCTGTCGTCCACAGCTTTACCTAAAAGAGGAATGTCAACTTTAGACGTTTACTCTTCATTGTAATGCTATTTTGATATAAGAAATGGTTTGTCACTCATTTCAGATATCCTCTTTGTCTTCATGCACTAGTACAAAATATGACATCTGTCACGTTAAAAAACCGTGGGCATAGACCTTTGGCCACAGTTTTATTTTTCATTCAAATCGTGACCAAAGGTCGCATCACTTTTAGTACCTTATGGCTACATTTAATATTCGTGACTAACGCATATGTAAAATCGTGGCCATAGCCTAAAACAGTGTAAACAGACTTAGGCTGATTTTGCAAATCACTAATCAGGTTTCAATAAGGCATTAAAAACCGTTAAATTCTCCCCTTAAGTGTATCAATCAGGTTTGATTAGAAATCTTCCCCTATAATATAGACAGGTTTGAATGATGCCTTTTTGTGACTAACAGGTTTTGAAACTTGCAAGTTCCAGCATATAAACAGACAAAAAAATAGAATTTTATGCTCAAAAGAATGAAATTGAAACTAAAATCGAGTGTAAAACACCAATAATTATGATTTGAACACAAAAGATCTTGTTTTTGTTAAAAAGACGGTGAATGCAACTATAAATTTTTTAGACGTTTCTTGAAATGGGCGGTGAAAATTTTTAAATTTCTGTATTATGACGCCTTTTATAGGGTTTCACGCAAGATATTTTTAAACCGGCTCATAAGCACAAAAAAATATCTTCGGCCCAATCAATATATTCAAACAATATAAGAGAAATACAACAAATATTTCAAAAAATATAGCACCTCTCCATAAATTAATGATACTCCCCCTGCATCAGACAATCAGTTTTTTAGTACTCTCCCTCAAGCAAATATAAAAACTTAAACTAAAACACAAGATGAAAGAAAACTTCCTTTTAAAGAAAAAGTAGAAAATTGAACTATTAAACTGAATTTGAACACATATTTTAAAATAATTTGACAAATTCAACATACCTAACTTTAATACCATGAAATTAAATCTTGTATCATTTAAAGCCTTTTGAACAATTTGTTTAAGGCCAAACACACAGTTAGATTTTACAAAAATTTAAAGATGATGAAAGCCAATTTCAAAGACATACCAAGACTTGGAGTTACATTTTAATCACAAGTCTAACACTAAAAATTTTCCAAAAACAACAAGAAACCCATAAAAATAAAAAGAAATTCACTGAAGGTTTGAAATTTGCAAGTTCTAGCAAATAAACAGGAAAAAAAAAACAAAATTTTATTCTCAATAAAATGAAATTGAAACTAAAATCGAATGAAAAACACCTATAATTATGATTGGAACACAAAAGATCTTGTTTTTGTCAGAAAGACGATGAATGAAACAGAAAATTTTTAAGACGTTTCTTGAAATGGGCGGTGAAAAATTTGAAATTTCTGTATTATGCCCCCTTTTATAGGATTTCACGCAAGATATATTTGAAATGGCCCATAAACACATTCAAAATATCTTGGACACAATCAATATGTTAAAGAAAATAAAACTAAAACTATAACACTAAAAAATGACCCAAAAAATTAAAAGAAGTACTACAAATTTTATAAAAGATATAGCTCCTCTCCATAAATAAATGATACTCCTCATGCATCAAACAATCAGTTTTTTAGTAATCCCCTTCAAGCAAATATGAAAACTTAAACTAAAATACAAAATGAAAGAAAACATCCATTTGAAGAAAAAAGTAGAAAATTGAACTATTAAACTGAATTTGAACACATATTTTATAAAACTAATGTGACAAATTCAACATACCTAACTTTGAAACCATGAATTTAAATCTTGATTCATCTAAAGCCTTGAATGTCAGCTAGTTGATATTCTGTACGAACAAAATACAGTTTAGTAGTGCCACTTTCAACATGTTTTTTAATTAAGTGGTACTGAATATCTATGTATTCATCTTTGAGTGCTTGATAGGATTGTAGGAAATGGGAATAAAACTTTTGGAATCACAATAAAATGGATTTTTTTTTATAAATAAAACCGTAGTCAGTCAGTTGGGTCCTAATCCACAAAGCATGTGGACAACAAGTAGCTGCAGCAACATATTCTCCTTCTACAAAGCTTGTGAACAACAAGTAGCTGCAACAACATATTCTCCTTCTACAATAGAATTTGAAACATAATTTTGGTTGTTAGAAGCCCGACTAACTAACTTGTCCACCAAAAATTGTATATGTCTAGTAAGCTTTTTCGATCTAGACGACAACCTACAAAATCAAGATCTGAATATGAAGTTTCCTTCGGATACCAAAGACCAATGTCTGGTTTTCCCTTCAATAAATGTAAAATGCGTTTAATGCCAGATAAGTGATACTCTTTAGGATTTGCTTGATATCTTTTGAACAAACACATTTCAAAAACATTATATCTGGCCTACTAGCTTTCAGATATAGATTTGAACCAATTATGCCTCGATAATTTGTTGCATCCATAGCTTTCACATTCGGGTTCGCGTGTAGCTTAGAAATAGAATTCGGTGACATTGGTGTGGGCAACGGAGTATTGTTAGACATATTATATATTTTCAATAAACTCCTAATGGATTTTGCTTGGTTTATGAAAATACCATTGCCTAAGTATCTATCTTATAACTCCAGAAAAAATTCATTTCTCCCATCATACTCATTTTAAATTGTTAGGTCGTTCATTGAGGAAATTTTTGGCAACACACAGGATTTAGTAGAACAAAAAGTAATGTCATCAACATATATCTGAATAATAATGTGTTCACCTTGCTTTTTAAAAAATAAAGTGTCTGTCTTACCTTTGGAAAAACCACAACGCGAAAGATTCGTGGTTAACACATCATACGATGGACACGGCACTTGTTTTAAGCCATATTAGCCATATAGCTCTTGGTAAAAGAGGACATGTACATTCCAGTTCTGGGGAGGTAGGTAATGTTGCTTAAGTCCAAACACACTGTCTTATTTTACTTAAAGTAAAGATGATGAAAAGTGAATTTGAAGGAAGTACCAAGACTCGGAATTACATTTTAAACACAAGTCTAGCACTAAACATTTTACAAAAACAGCTAGAAGTCCATAAAAATAAAAAAAAATCCACTAAAAGTTTGATACGTGTGCAAATTCGACCAAAAAACAGACAGAAAAACAAAATTTAAAGCTCAAAAAGAATGAAATTGAAACTAAAGTTGAATGAAAAACATTTACAATTATGATTTGCACACAAAAGATCTTATTTTTGTCAAATAGATGGTGAATGAAACAGAAAAATTTTGAGAGGTTTTGTGAAATCGGTAGTGAAAAGTTTTAAATTTCTGTATTTTGCCGCATTTTATAGGGTTTCATGCAAGATATTTTGGAACTGGCCCATAAACACAATTAAGAATATATTTGTCCCAATCAATATACTCAAACCAAATAAGATAATTTTTTTTGTAAAATTACAAAATATAAAACTAGAACAATAACATTAAAAATGGCAAAAAAAAAATTAAAAAGAAATACTACAAATTTTTAAAAAAAATGTAGCTTCTCTACAGAAATTAATGATACTCCCCCTGCAACAAATAACCGGTTCCTTTTAATACTCCCGCTCAAACATATATGAAAACTTAAACTAAAACACTCGATGAAATAAATTTCTAATTAAAAGAAAATGTGGAAAATTGAATTATTAAACTGAATTTCAACGGTACAGATTTTAAAAATTAATTTGACAAATTCAACATACCTAACTTTAATACAAAAAAATTAAATCTTGATTCATCAAAGGCCTTGCTAAAAATGTCAGCTACTTGATATTTGGTACCAAAAAAATACAGTTTAACGGTGTCATTTTTAACATGATCTTTAATGAAGTGGTACCGAAAATCTATGTGTTGGCCTTTGAGTTCTGGATAGGATTGTAGGAAATAAAAAAATAACACTTTTGAAATCACAATAAATGGGGATTTTATTATAAACAAAATCGTAGTCACTTAGTTGGGTAATTGGGTTCTCATCTATAAAACTTGTGAACAACAACTAGGAGCAGCAACACATTATGCTTTTGCAATAGAAGTTGAAACACTATTTTAATTCTTAGAAGGCCAACTAACCAACTTGTCCCCCAGAAATTGTATATGTCCAGTATGCTTTTTCGATCTTGACGATAACCTGCAAAATCAACAAGTGCATATGAAGTTTCCTTCGGATATCAAAGACCAATGTTTGGTTTACCATTCAATAAATGTAAAATGTGTTTAACAACAGCTAAATGAGACTCTTTAGGATTTGTCTGATATCTTGCACAAACACATGTCGAGAACATTATATCTAGCCCACTAGCTGTCAAATATAGAATTAAACCAATTGCGCTCCTATAATTCGTTGCATCCACAGAGTTCCCATTTGGGTCCGCGTGTAGCTTAGAAATAGAATTTGGTGCCATTCGTGTGGGCATTAGAGTACTGTTAGACATATTATATTTTTTCAATAAATCCCCAATGTATTTTTCTTGGTTTATGAAAATACCATTACCTAACTATCTAACATATAACTCCAAAAAGAAATTTAGTTCGCCCATCAAGCCAATAATAATGTCATCAACATATATCTGAATACAATAATGTGCTCACCTTGCTTTTTCAGAAATAAAGTAGTGTCCATCTAACCTTTGGAAAAACCACAATGCAAAATAATTAGCGATTAACACATCATATCATCCACAAGGTGCTTGTTTTAAGTGATATAAGCCATATTTCTCTTTGTACAGGAGGAGTTGTACATTCCAATTCTGGAGAGGTAGGTAATGCTGATTCTTTAGAAATGATCTTAGTTAGATCAGCCGTAACTTCAATAGATTCCGCAGCAAATGGCTTATCAGGAACATATTTATTATCAGTTACTTTTGTATCCC
The DNA here is from genome assembly GCA_020465985.1 of Centrapalus pauciflorus. NCBI lineage: Eukaryota > Viridiplantae > Streptophyta > Magnoliopsida > Asterales > Asteraceae > Centrapalus > Centrapalus pauciflorus. Next base: position 159,166 of record JAANYP010001207.1, read on the forward strand.
TAACATATTCCTTATACAAATTATCAAATAGTAAATCCAAATCAGAATCCTAAGAATTGATTGATGATCCTATAACAACTGGTTTTGAACCCAGTTGTTCAGTGACGGTTGATCTTTGATGTTCGGGTTTTAAACTGTTATGTTTAGAAGTCATATCAATAACTTCATCAAATTGAACATTGGAATTTTCAACAACTTTTCGTGTTCGCTTCTTAAGGATACGTGAAAAGCCGTCGTTGTGGCCCATACAAATAAACCAAACTACCTACTAGTGCATGGAAGTAAGGGTCGAATCCACATGGAGCGTGTAGGTTTATTATGGTTAATGTGATAGTTTCTTTATGACTGCCATGTGCTGAATAACGCTGATATGTATCCAAGGTAGGGTCAGATGTCTGGTACTGGGGCATAGTGTAGTCAGCATATGACTGATATGGCATACCGGCCTAGGAATATCATGGTGTCAGACTCTGTTAGAATCCTATTTAGATTGATCAAATAAATAAATCAAGGGTATACTTTGTAATTAGTTAGTAGTTGACTTTTCATATAAATAGAAATATTCGTTTGTAAATGGGGAGTAGATCTGACATTCTGATTTTGTAAGTTGCACGGAAACTCACAGAAAGATTTAGGGATACAGTGTGTTCATCATTTTACTCTCCGTGTAATCGTATTTTAAAGCAATATAATCATTCGGTTAGTCTTTGAATTGTGTTCTTAATTGTTTTGTATTGATTGTTTGATTCATTAAATAGGAATAACAATTGGTATCAGAGCATGGAAATGATCATTTGATTGAATTTTTGAAAAGTTTTCACTGTTTTATCGAAAATTTGGAAAAATTGAAAAAAACTCGTAGGGTTTTTGATTCAATGGGTTATTGTTTTTGAAATTTGGATCGAAGGAATATGTTTGAAAAACGATCAGATAGATTATAATATCAATCTGTATTCAAAACATTCAAGTAGATTGATCAACTTTTCTATTTTTTGAAAACCTATTGTTCTTCACTAATCTTGTGAAAAACAAGGCGTTCAATCTGCAATTAACCAATGTGTTTTCAGAAAAAGTGTTTGTAAGTGAAAACCTAATCTTCGATTTCAATTTGGAATCATTTTAAGCATTTTCTGTGACAATTTTGGAATCTGGACTTGAATTTATACAAATAGCATAACACTCGAAATTATATGAAACTCATCCATTAATCGAGTTGAATTCTTTATTGATCGAGTTATATTGAAGTTTAAATCAAGTTGAAAGAAGTTCCAATCGAGTCGGACACTTATTTCAATCGACTTGCACACAGTTTAATTAAGTTGAAAAAGCATTATTTTCGAGTTGAAAATCAGTTTCAATCGAGTTTCATATAAGTTTCAATCGAGTTGAACTCAATTTTAATCGAGTTGAATAGAAGAGTGAATCGAGTTGAACTCAATTCTATTCGAGTTGGAAGGAAGGTTTATTCGAGTTTTATAAAACAACAGTTAAGTGATATCAAGTTTGATTCGAGTTTAATCAATCATCAGTCCACTTGATTCAAGTTCCTTCTCACTTGATTCGAGTTTAGCATAAGCATCATTCGTGTTGAGTATTCTTTGCATTCGAGTTGCATTATTAATCTGTTGATTTATTTCTTCTAGATTTAAGTTTCCATCTTTACAATTCGAGTTGATTCCATTCATTGTTCGAGTTTTATCATTCATTGATCGAGTTTGATCGCATTCATTTCGAGTTTCATTCTATACTCATTCAAGTTTGATCAACTTATCTTCAAGTTTGATCAATTTTTCAATTTCAATCAAATTTTCATTTAAAAGATCTTGGAAGATTCCCATTGATCAGTCAAAATGTCCAAAGCGCATTAGCCATGGGGTCGGAAACAAAACCTCCAATTCTATAAAGAGGTGAATACGTACAATGGCAAGAGAGATTGCTTGAATTTATAAGTTTCCATAACCTGTCGGATGAAATGCTAAAATCACTCAATGACAGACCAACTGTTTTCCTTGAGACCATACCTGCAGTTCCAAATGGCAAACCTGCCATCCCGGAAAGAATAGTAGAAATAACAAACCTCAATGAAGCACAAAAATGTAGAAACTGGGTGATAAGACTGCTAAAAAGCTCTTGTTGATATCTATTCCCAATGACATCTATACCTGTCTAACCAATTCAAAAACAGCCAAATCCATCTGGGATGAGGTCTGTAAATTGATGAGGGGTTCAGACAGAGCAGCAACAAATAGAGCACCAAACAATTTAATGACGTTTGAAAACATCAGAGCAAGAGAAGGGGAACTGATGGAGATTATAGATCAAAGGTTTGTCAGTCTGGTCAGTGAAATGAAGAGGAATGGTGTCACAAAGTCAAATTTAAACATCAATGTCAAATTCCTGAACGTACCGAATCCGGAGTGGGATAAGTACGCATTGTTAATTTAGCAAACCAAAGATATTAAAGACATGGACTTTCATATGGTATTTGAAAAACATAACAACTACCAGGAAGTTGTTTTAAGGAAGATGTCAGGAAAGAAAAAGGCTGAAAAGGAAACCGTTGATCCTTTAGCTCTGTTGGCAGACAAGAAATATAAATATAAGTTAAAGAAGTGGGTAGTAGTGAGCAGCAGTTCATCAGAGTCAGACTCATCGGATTACTCAACTAATTCTGAAATTGAAGAGATGAAGAAACAAATGACCTTGCTGACGAAGGCATTTCATAAGAAGTTCTACCGGAAACCAACCAACAATAAGATGAGGTACAAAACAGGCTCACAGAAGTTTCAAAAGAAGGACAGATATGATATATCAGGAGAGAGCAGTGGCAAGAAAGCTGACAAATATGAAAAATCTGATAAGCCAACCAAGAAGGATTCTGAGCAAAAATGCTAATAGTGGCAAGCCAGACCATTATGCCTGAGAATGTAGATTGCCTATAGTTAACAATTCAGAATACTACACTCGCAAGGCACTACTAGCAAAGGAAAAGGAGACCGGTAAAGCTTTGATGGCTGAAGATGATCACTGGCTCCAATTATCTGAAGACGGACATATTCTAGATGAAGATGCACACATCTGTCTGAAGTCTGGAGTCTTTAATGATTCTTAACATAGTGAGTCTGCAATGATAGTTGAAGATGAAGTTTGGGTGGGTTTGACGGATGAAGAGACTAAAGAGAAAGAAGAGTCTGATGATGATAAGGAACTGACTGAAGAGTTAGCACTGATGGCAACAGGAGATGATTGATGCAACAAAGAAAAGGAAGATGATGAATCAGATTCAGATGCATCAGAAAGTTCAGAGACACCTGAGGTACAAACTAATTCTGATCTGATAATGAAAATGATGACTCCTGTATGCTTGAACAAAAACTGACACAAATGACTTATATGTTAAAGAAATTTGAAAAATCTTTAAAAGCTGATAAGAAAAATGTTCATTCCTTGGAAAACAAATTAAGTCAAGAACATGCTTTAGTTTTAGATTTTTCCAAGGATAACGCATTAGCTTTAAGAGTTGTATCAGATTTACAAGATAAATCAAATGAACTTCAAAGTCAAATTCAGATGCTGAATAGCAATATATCTGACCTAACAGAAATACTGAATTCTGCTGAATTAGAAGCATCAAGTTATTCTGTGAAATATCATGCCATACTTGTTGAAAGAACGATGGTTTACGAGAAAATTAAATCTTTAGAAGATGAGTTTATAAAACGAGGTCAAACAGATCAAACTATATATTTAAACCAACCTAAAGATACCGAATTTTATATTTAAAAATCAGGTAAAGGTTGGACTAATCCAAAATATCTGACAAAAGCAATTTCAAGTTCACCAACTATATATGATGTCAGGTATATGAATTTAGGATTACAAATGGTTTTCAAGAAAGCTTCGGAAGAAATAGAATCAAGAAAAAATTTAAAAAAGCTGAGATCTGATAAAATGCAGAATGCTATAGATTATAACAGGTTAAATGGGAGTTATCAAAATTCTAGTATTTCTGAGAAGTATATTCAGACTTATTTTGAAAAGGATTTATCTGAAAATACTACTCATTCTCAAAATCCATATATTCAAAATTCAATTCTTGAGAAGATAAATTATGATCTTGAATTGAAAATCAAAACTTTTGAGTCTGAAAATCATAATGTTAAGGCTAAAATTAAATCTTTGGAATTAAAATTGCAAAATCAGCCTAAAACCAAATCTCAACCAGATCAAAAACTTTCAATTGAACCTACTTCTATTAATTCTGAAAAAGATTTTGATCTTTATATGAACTCGGATTTCAACTCATTAGAGGAGATGTTTGTCAAATCTTTACATGACAAACAAGCTGAGAAACCTAAAGAACCTGTAAGTGTTCTGAAAAGAATATCTACAGATTCTAAGGAAACATCAGAAAATTTATCGGTTTTACAAATGAAAAAGGAGAAAACAAAAGTTAATTTTGTGATTCTATTAAATGAAAAGGTGAATCATCTTCCTCAAAGGATTCTATTGCACAGAAGGTCCATACTTGCAAAGGTAAGAGAATTTTATAGGATAAACATATTTCTAAAATGACTAATTCTCGTGTTTCTATTATGTCAGATAATATTGTCAAAACTTCTCGGAAGAAAGAATGGCACAAGAAGCAACGAGAAACAAAAAACAAGAGTTTAAGACAAGAGTGGAGAGTCAAAGACAATTTTGTTACTGACAGGATTAGTCATTTTGATAATTCTGTCTGTAATAAAGTTACTGATAAACGTTGTAATAAATACACTCAAACTAATTTACTTGCTTTAAATTCTACTCGTTTTCATATAATGCATGATAAATATGACATGCTCATCTGGTTACCGAAGAAAAAGGTTCCTTCTTTTAAACAGGAAAAGGTTCCAAAGAAGCATATTTCAAAATCAGTTCCACATCGAACTGTACAAAAATGGATACCTAAACAAACTGTTAAAAAGTGGGTTCCTAAAACAAAGGCATTAACCAATGACAAGACTAAAGATAATCCACAATATTTACCAACATCCAAAGTACCCAACTATAAGTGGGTACCTCACATTTTTTTTCCGTCATATAGGTAAATCATGTGTGGTACCTTGACTCCAGGTGCTCAAAGCATATGACCGGACAGAGAGAAACTCTAACAAACGTTGTTGATAAATTCTGTGGGACGGTTAAATTTGGAAATGATCAATTCTGTCCGATTAAAGGGTATGAGAGTCTTGAGTACAACAAGATCAAAATACAAAAGGTCTTACACGTTGACGACGGTCTAGGTCACAATCTGTTCAGCATTGGGCAACTATGCGACAAAGGATTAGAGGTCAATTTTAAAGCGAATCGGTGCAGCATTAGATCTGGGGAAGGGAAGGAGATACTTGCTGGAAATTGAAAAACAAATCTGTACTCGATTGATCTAGCCTCTATAAATCTGAAGAAAGATGTTTGCTTATTATCCAAAGCAACATCTAAAGTATCATGGCTATGACATCGCCGTCTTTCACACTTGAACTTCAAAGAGTTAACCAACCTTGCAAAAGGTGGGTTAGTCAAAGGGCTTCCAACTCTCCGATTTCAAAAGGAGCAGTTGTGTGCAGCCTTTGAAAAAGGAAAGATGGTTCGAGCATCTCACAAGTCATAAGTTGAACACTCTTCAACGAGAGCATTAGAACTTCTTCATATGGACTTGTGTGGGCCTATGCGAGTACAGAGCATAAACAAAAAGAGATATGTGTTGGTAATAGTTGATGACTATTCTAGATACACATGGGTATTCTTCCTTCGCAGAATTCAAGTCAAGTTGCAACTTTCAGTTCAAACCATTGGATCTGATAATGGGACAGAATTCAAGAACAAGTCGCTAGAGACATTTCTAAATTCTGTGGGAATAACTCATCACTTCTCAGTAGCTCGCACTCCACAACAGAACGATGTAGTCGAACGAAGAAATCTCACCCTTGTGGAATCTGCAAGAACGATGTTGGCTTATTCAAACCTCCCGTTATTCCTTTGGGCTGAAGCTGTAGCAACGACTTGTTTTACGTAGAACATATCTATAATTAACAAGAGATTCAGAAAGACTCCGTACGAACTGATAAATAAACGAGTCTCTAATGTGAATTTTTTTCATGTCTTTGGATGCAGGTGCTTTATCCTAAACGACCAAGACAATTTGGGAAAGTTTAGTCAGAAAGCAGATGAACTCATCTTCATTGGCTATTCAAAAGAGTCTGTAGCCTTCCGAGTCTAAAATAAGAGGACAAAGACTGTTAACGAGAGCTTCAATGTTAAATTCGATGAAGGCGTTGTAATGGCTTCTGAACACACCAGTTCAGGATTCGATCTTAAACAGCTGACTTCTATGAAGTGATTTGAACAGAGTGAATAAAATAATAATTTATTCGAGAATTTTTATGAAGACTACTTTGAACAGACCAAACCTAATGTTTTAAATTTGGTTCCTGATAGGATTACTGAATATCCAGACTTAGTCTCAGATTATTCTCACCAACCAATTTCAGAAGAAGCTGGAGAGGTTTCAACGACAGACGTACACTTACCCGTTGACAGTGTACAACCTATCCAAGCTCCATAATCTTTTGAGACCTCCATGCCTTCTGAAAAGTCAGAAACCCCGATCTCAGTTGATATACCATCAACTTCAGAAGCAAATCCCTGAATTCCCTATATGGACTTAAACCCCAATCAAGACCAACTTCAACCTGACCCACCAACCTTCAAATGGACAAGGATTCACCCACCTGAAAACATAATAGGTGATCCTTCAGCTTCAGTTAAAACCAGAAGAGCAACCATGAACAAGTACTTATTCTCAAATTTTCTAAGTAAAATGAGCCAAAGAATGTGAAAGAAGCTCTACTGGATGGTGACTGGATAGTGGCTATGCAAGAAGAGCTAAATCAATTTTAAAGGTTGAAGGTCTGGAGATTGGTGGAGCAACCAAAAGACAAATCCATCATTGGCACGAAATGGATCTTCAAGAATAAGAAGGATGAACACGGTGTCATCATTCGAAACAAGGCTCGCCAAGAGGGAATTGATTACGACGAAACATTTGCTCCAGTTGCTGGGATAGAAGCTATTAGGATGTTTTTAGCGTTTGTGGCACACAAAAACTTCATTGTATATCAAATGGATATAAAAACTGCGTTTTTAAATGGGGAATTGACAGACGAAGTATATACATATTAGCCCAAAGGGTTTACCGATCCCTCGAAGCCTGACCATGTATATATTTTGGAAAAATCTATGTATGGCCTTAAACAAGCACATCGTGCTTGGTATGATTCACTTTCAAATTATCTTTTGAAATGTGGATTTAACAAAAGTGCAGTGGATACAACCCTGTTTATAAAACGTCAGGGTCTAGATATCATAGTTATTCAATTATATGTACATGATATAATATTTGGGTCTACAAATATAGAGTTTTGCAAGAAATTTGCATTCTTAATGTCCCAAAAATTTGAAATGAGCATGATGGGAGAAATCAATTTTTTCTTGGGTTTACAAGTGAAACAACTGACTGATGGTATTTTCATCAATCAGTAAAAATATATTCAGGACATGTTAAAGAAATTTAACAGGGTAAATAATACTCCTATGAAAACTCCCATGGCTCCGGATTCTAAATTGAAACTCGATGAGGACATTTCAGGGAAACCTGTAGATGTAACTCATTATCGAGGCATAATTGGGTCATTAATGTATTTAACTACCAGTAGACCAAATATTATGTTTGCTACATGTGTTTGTGCTAGATATCAGGCGCTTCCTAAAGAATCACATTTGGCTGCTGCCAAAAGAATTTTAAGATATCTAAAGGGAACACCAAACTTAGGTTTGTGGTATCCCCGGGAATCCTCATTTACATTAACTGCCTTCTCTGATGCTGATCACGCATGTGAAAAAATGGATAGGAAAAGCACATCAGGAGTAGTACAATTCCTAGGTGACAAACCTGTCTGCTGGTCATCAAAGAAACAACATTGTGTTTCCCTGTCAATAGTCGAAGCTGAATACGTCGCTGTATCGTCTTACTGTTCACAAGTGTTGTGGATGTAGAGCCAACTCAAAGACTACGGGTTTACACCGTAAAAGATTCCAATTTATTATGATTCTCAAAGTGCAATATGTCAGGATCTTAACTAACCAAGACTAACTGATCTGAATTTATCAGAGTATAAATCAATAATCTTGCTTTGAATCAAAGTTTAATTAAGAAGTTTGCGGAATAACACTCAATTATTTTAACAAAAGCTTTTAGATCTCATAACAGATAAACATAAATAAGTAAATCAAAATTGCTTGTATTGCTGACTTCAATGATTACAATCACCTCTAATCTGTTTGATTAGACGAAGAACACAAATTGTTCTTAGGGTTTTACAACCTTAGAGGCTTATGAAAACTCAAACAAAAAGCAATTACAATCTTGAATACGCAGAAAAACTCCTATATAATAAAAAGACCTATTCTATGTATTTATAATGCTTCTTGATTTGTTTCCTTGAAGGACTCTGACTTCTCAGATAGTAGATATGCTTGAATCCTTATGAATATATTGTTTCCTGAATATCAGCACTTTCTGTTTATGAAACCGTTGAGCAGCTTGAATCTCTTAGCAGTTTGAGCAGGGTAGCTCGAGTGATATTACTCTGGCAGCATGAACTTTTACACTAGCAGCTTGAGTTTCTTCAACTAGCAGCATGAACTTTGTACTTACATAGAAAGACTACTAACAGTATGAGAAGTCTAACTAACAGCTTGAACTACTTAAAATATTTCCCAACAATCTCCCCCTAACTTAAATTCTTTATACAAGACTTTAAGTTCTATACAAATAAGGAAATAAACAAGTATACTGTTATTTACAAACCAAGGCTTTCAAAAACTTACAACTGTGCAAGTTTCTGATTGACTGCCTTCAAAAACTCTTTCTTCATATCTTCTCTATCACAATATAATTTAACAGACCTCATCTGAAGTAACAGAGCTTTTGGTAGATCATAGAATTCAAAATTGAAGAACATTCCAGATCCATCTGTAAATCTTATTCTGTAAGTCTTTGATTTGACAAACAAATCAACCTGTTTGATCTTCATTTCCTTTGCATTCTCTATATCTTTCCTTATAGACTCAGGACCAAAAATGCTCTGTAGATCTTTAATAGCCTGCTTCACTTGTGGTAGAGACGATCTTGCTTGTGTTACAGACTCAACATGATGCATTCTTGTGAGCTCATCTCTGGTCATCCCTTGGACTATATGCATTATGCTATTATACTCTTCTTCTGGACCAGATTCCCTTCTTACTACAAATTGATATCTTAAGTCAATGTTGTCCATTGGCTTAGCATACCAATAATTAATAAGAGGTTTGGTAAAATCATGTTGGTCTAAGGATTTCTCTATCTCCATCACCTTTTGCAGCTGATGCTCACACAACACCCTTTTAACCTGATCCTGCTTTGCTTGTGAAATTGATTCTGATTCAGGAATAGCAGCAGCAGCTTGATCAGTAGGAGCAGGGACACTGGCAACAGTTTGAACATCACCTGTACCAGCTTGAACTGGTTCTTGGGATCTTTGGACTTTTTGGGAGACCTTGGCTTTCTTTCGTTTGTCCATCTCTTTGTCATGGATATCTTGCAGCCTTTCTGTGCTCATGGACTGAGCCATTTTCCTTGGGATACCAGCTGCAAAGGCAAAATTAATTAGAAATCTTCTATGCTCAGCCTTTGAATGCCATGTTGGCATCTTCCTCTTCCTTTCCCCTTGCTTGACCACAAACCCTCTCAGGTAATCACCTAAGGTTTCATCATCTTCCATTGGGGACTGGGTTTGCTGGTCTAATTCTTGATCTTGTTCTTCTGCTAATTTTCTGGCAATCTCAGCATCAAAGGCAATCTGGGCTTCTTTGGTAGAAAATTCGTGCTTTGGAGACTCTATAAGAATGCCCTTGCCCTTATCTTTTGTAGCAGAAGTTGTAGCATGGACTGAACTGATGGGAGCTTGAAAACCTTCTCTTATAACAACTCCAGTTGCTTTTGAAGAAGCAGCTTGAGTTTCTAGGCTAACAGCTTGAGAAGCTGCTGGGACTGTTAGCCTAGATACTTGAACTGTTGAAGCTGCTTGGACTGATTCTGTTGTAGCTGCTTGGACTGCTTTAGGGATCTCCTGATTCTCCCCCCTTTTTTGGAAGCATTGGTTTGGTCAGGAGGACCCACAACCTTTGCCACTTGGGTTTGAATCAAACGCTCTAACTGAATGATCTTATTCCCACAGAGGGTAAACCCTTTATGGAGATAATCCATTCTCTGATTTTGAGCTGCTTCTGCCTGCCTGAGTGCAATGATTTGTGCTCCCTGTGCAGCAATGATGGACTGATGATATTCCAACATTGCTACAATAGGTTGCAGCTTAGGATCCGTTAATAACATAAGTTGCAGACTAGCCTCAAGATCAGCAAACGTATGTGGTGCTTGTGATCTATCACTGGCATGAATACCAGAAGTAGAAACCTCTGGGCCCCTCTGTTCTTGGTACTGGGGACTCCCAGCTGGTGCTTTCACACCTGCTGTTGCTATGGGTGTGGTCTTAGAGATGTTGGCACTGCCTCTTGTGTAGAAACAGCAGTTGTGTCAGCCACAGAACCCATATGAACAATCTCTGGTGAGATGTTCACCTCCTGATTGAGGATGGGAGTTTCCTCACTGGGTGCCATTTGGATATTCTGTGCAAAAGTGTCCTCCTGCACAGGGTTATTTGGCTCTTGTCTGAGGGCTGAGGAGGAAGGAGCTCTTCGTCCTCTTTTCCTTTTGTATAGTTGGAGTGGGGATGTAGGCTTAACAATAGGAACAAAAAGGATTTGAGTATCTTTAGGAGTGGGTTGGGGTCCTGGGGGTGAAGCAGTAGTGTTAGGCAGAGCCTGCTCAGGACCCTCTCCTCTATTTCTTGGAATGATGTTCATCATTGCAGAAGGCAATGGAACATCTACACTCAAAAAATTGGCACTTGGCTTTAAAAGCCATTTAATAGAAGATAGTGAGTGCCTATGGGAAACATGTATCCTCTTATGTATATGAAAATTTGTGCAAGTTTTTGCAATTATCTCTGCCAAAAATCTGGGATACATAAAAAATTTCCCATTCTTTCAAATTTCCCTAAGTGAGTCTTAGTGTGAAGGATGGTACATGGACAACCAAAAGACTTGAAAAAGGCTATTAAGGTTATTCTATTATGGAATAACTCATATGGAGTTTTCCCTTGTGATTGAACAATTTGAACCCTATTTAGAACATAACAGGCTGTGTTGACTGCTTCTGCCCAAAAGGTCATTTGTAGTTTTGAATCAGCTAACATGGTTCAAGTAGCCTCAATTAATGTTCTGTTCTTTCTTTCAGCTACACCATTTTGCTGTGGTGTTCTTGGTGCACTATATTGCCTAGCAATACCTTTGGACTCACAAAAATTGTTTAGAGTATGATTTTTGAATTCAGTTCCATTGTCTGATCTTATCACCTTAACTTTTGAGTTGGATTGGTTTTCTATCTTAAGAATAAATGACTTAACTAGCTCAGCATTTTCATCTTTAGACCTAAGAAAGTAAACCCAAGTAAATCTGGTGAAATCATCAACAATGACTAAACAGTAAGCCCTTTTATTCAAACTCAAAACAGATGTTGGACCAAATAGATCCATATGAATCAGCTGAAGAGCAGATGAGATTGAATTTACTTCTTTGGCCTTATGAGAAGTTTTGTGTTGCTTGCCTTTAAGACATGCTACACAATGATCATCACATATGAACTCCTTTTGTGGTAAACCTCTTACCAGATTCTTTTTGACTAAAACATTCATGGACTTGAAGTTCATGTGACACATCCTTCTATGCCAAAGAGCAGACTCATTGGATGATGCTTTGGATATCAAACAGCTTAAAGTATTTGATTTGGATAAAAGATCTGTGTCCAAACAGTAAACATTGTCCTTTCTTGGTGTTCTTAGTAAAACAAGATTTTCAGGAATTTTGAAATCTTTTGAAAGGACAATGCACTCAGAATCTGTAAACAAAACAATGTTTTGTTTGTCACAGATTTGAGAGACACTCAATAAATTATACTTAAGTTGTTCAACATACAAAACATCATTGAAAATCATGTTGCCTGCATTAACAGTACCTTTACCTGTAACCTTACCTCCTTTGGAGTTGCCTCCAAATGCAACAAATCCTCCATCAAAGCCTTTGAAATTTGACAAGCACTAAGAATTGCCTGTCATGTACCTAGAGCATCCACTGTCCAAATGCCATCTTGTTCTATGTGGTGACCTGTGGTTGCCCTGCACAAATAAAAGCATAGTTAGTAGTGGAGTAAACCCAAACCAAGTTGGTTTTGGGTTGTCCTTGTGCATTAACATAACTAAATACTGTCTTGGATTTCTTATACTTAGTAAGATCCACTGATGGAGTTTGTCGAGAGTACTTAGTTAGCACACGAGGTATCCAGGTATTTTGTCCATCCTTTTCAGTAACAGTCTCAGATGATCCATTACCAGTCCCAATTTTGAGCCTACCAGTCTGAATTGAGTCTGTAGTGCTAACAGCTTGAGAATTTGCACTAGCAGTCTCAATTTTATACTTGGCAGTTTCTACATTTTTATCAACAGGTTCACCTGAGTTTGTACCTTTGACACACCATATTTGTTTAAAATTTACATTTGGTTTAGCTAAAACTTGTTTTTGGTGTGTGGACTGTTTCTTATTAATTTTTGTGAACCTGTGATCTACTGTTTTCTTTGGAACTGATGTAGCAGAAGGTTTGACCTTTGAATTTTTTACATGAGTAGAACTTGACTTTTTATGAATCACAGTCTGTTTTGCAACAGTTGGTTTATAAAAACAATCCTTGGCCAAGTGATTTTTCCTGCCACAGTGAAAACACCTTTTGACTGTTTGAATTGAAGAACCAGTTTTATTAGATAGTTTTTGGTTCTTGTTCCTCTGATTTCCCCTAACCTGTTGTTTTTTGGGAAACTTTTGAACACCATGCTTTTGGCATGTGCAGTATTACAGTTAGAAGATGCAGTATTACAGTTAGAAGGTACAGAAACTTGTGGAGCAGCATGGCATACACTCATCTTCTCTTTTCCTTTCTTGTTGGGGATTTGGTTTGCTATAGGTGCACTCATTGTTTTGTGTTCTTGTTCAACTGCTGTGCACTCACAGTCTCTATTTTGAATCTGGTCTTCTTTAGATTCAGGACCGTTATCAAGGATAGGATCTACAGTAGTCATAGACTCATCTAGTGGTTCATTGACAAGCCTATCAGCAACCTCACTCATTGGATGAATGTATTTGTTGTTGTATGGAGGTGGAGTAGCCCTGTAGCCTATACCTTCTTTGGGATTTACCTGAGATTTTACCCTATCTTTAAATTGGACTTCCATTAGGTGTTCCAGCTTTTGATTAGCCAATTTGAAGTTACCTAGATCTATATTGACAGATTCTAGTTTCTTATTAGCCTCTAACACCTTTTGTTCAGTCTCTTCTACCTTTTTATTTAGGGATTCTATTTTCTTATTTAGCTCCTTTTTCTCCCACCCATGATATGTTCTATCATGTCCCATTTGAATCTCATTATCCTTATAGTCATTGATCTCTTTTTCAAGATCTTCTATGGCTTGCATGTATTCATATCTCCTCTCTTCCATCTTAGCTAGAGTTTTGCACATGCTCTCATTATGGTCTCTGTACTTTTTAACCATATTTTTGCATGTTTGAGAGCAGAGTTTAGAATTTACCTCAGATGGTAGTTCAGTGGAGGAGACATTTGATGTTTCTGCCATTAGAGCTTGATTTTGAAACTCTTCCTCTGTCTGATCACTCCAATCAAACACATTGTCTTCTTGAGAGACAAGTGCTTGTGATGATGAAGCCTGATTAGCCTGTTGAGGCCTTGATGATTGTTGACATTGAGATCTGCATTCTCTGGCAAAGTGGCCAAGTTTATGACATTTGTAACACTCAACTTTTGACTTATCAAAAGCTGGTTTGCCTTCTGTTCTAGCTTGAAAGTTAGTCCTGCCAGTTCTTTTAAGAAACCTTTTGGCCCTCATGGTCAGCATTGCATGTTGCCACTTCAGATCCATCTCTTCAAGATCATCTGGATGAATCTGTTCTAGATCTTCAGCATGTAGTGCAAACAATCCATCATTGGCAACAAAAGCCTCGTAGTGAGCCTCAGTAGAGTTGCCATCACCACCTGAAAAGGAATCACTGCAATTAGATTTTTCTGATGACATAAGTGCAGTATTGTGATTATAAGAGAGAGATTTCTTTTTAGTATCAATCTCAGTCTCAAACACTTTCAGACTATTATACAGATCATCCAGTTCTATTTCATCAAGAGTGTCTTTTGTTCTCCATTGAGCAGCATAAATGTCCATTCTTCTCCAAGAGAGAGATTTCTTTTTAGTATCAATCTGAGAAACTTTCTGTTGACCTCATCTTGATTCAGGCTGACTTTTGCACTTTCCAGTTCACTTATCAGTTTGTTGAACCTGCCAAAGATTTGAGTAAGGTTTTCATTCTTGCCACCAGAAAAGTTCTCATACTGTTGTTTCAAAAGATCCTTTTGATTTCTTTTGGTGCTGGCATTCCCAGCAAATCTTTTCTCTAAAGCATTCCAAAGAGAATGAGCAGTATAAAAATTTTTGAACTGATGTTGATAAGCATTAGGAATGGCTATTTGTAAAAGTGTAAGAGCTTTTACTTCATTCATTCTAGCCTTTCTTTCAAGTTCAGTTTTTGGAGGAGTTTTGACTGGTTTTCCCTCATCATCAAGTTCTGGATCAACTACAGGAGGAAATTCAACAGCTTCCCATATGGCATAATCAATGAATTAAATATGCTGTTGAATCCTGAGTTTCCCCATCTCAAACTCAGTGGGCTTGAGCATAGGCACTTTGAGTCCTTGCCCAGATCCACTGCTACTATTATCAAATTCCATTGCAAAAGATTAACAATTTAAAAAAAAGCTTTCGACTTTGAAAAACAAAGAACGACCTGTGGCTCTGATACCACTTGTCAGGATCTTAACTAACCAAGACTAACTGATTTGATTTTATCAGAGTATAAATCAATAATCTTGCTTTGAATCAAAGTTTAATTAAGAAGTTTGCGGAATAACACTCAATTATTTTAACAAAAGCTTTTAGAACACATAACAGATAAACATAAATAAGTAAATCAAAATTGCTTGTATTGCTGACTTCAATGATTACAATCACCTCTAATCTGTTTGATTAGACGAAGAACACAAATTGTTCTTAGGGTTTTACGACCTTAGAGGCTTATGAAAACTCAAACAAAAAGCAATTACAATCTTGAATACGCAGAAAAACTCCTATATAATAGAAAGACCTATTCTATGTATTTATAATGCTTCTTGATTTGTTTCCTTGAAGGACTCTGACTTCTCTGATAGTAGATATCCTGGAATCTTTATGAAGATATTGTTTCCTGAATATCAGCACTTTTTGTTTATGAAACCGTTGAGCAGCTTGAATCTCTTAGCAGTTTGAGCAGGGCAGCTCGAGTGAAATTACTCTGGCAGCATGAACTTTTACACTAGCAGCTCGAGTTTCTTCAACTAGCAGCATGAACTTTGTACTTACATAGAAAGACTACTAACAGTATGAGAAGTCTAACTAACAGCTTGAACTACTTAGAATATTTCCCAACACAATAGCTATAGCTTCAAATCCGATGCACCATTCTAAAACCAAACACATTGACATGTGGTATCATTTTATAAAAGATCATGTAGAAAATGGTAATATAGATTTATATTATGTACCCACTGAATATCAATTAGCTGATTTGGTTACCAATGCTTTAGATGAAAAATAATTTAATTTTTTGGTATACAAATTGGGTATTTTGAATCGTTAGATTTAAACATTCAGTAGTTACAAATTATAATTTTAAATTCACATTTTTTATTTTGATTAATTATGTTGTTAATCTCATGTGCTTTTAAATTTTAATTTTTCAAAGATTAATAGATTCGAATTGTCATGTGTAGGTGGAGCAGACAGAAAATTTTTTCTGATTTTTAAAAATCTGAGAAATTTTTATCTGATTTTTTATAGGGGAGTTCTTATTTTATGAGATACTCATCTGAGTGGGAGCAAATTTCTTTTTTTTATCTTTTAATTTTTTAGTTAAATTTTTTTAGTTCAAATTTTATTTTTTTTTTGTTTTTGTTGTTAGTTAAATTTTTTAAGTTCAAATTTTACATTTTAGTTCATTAATATTTTTTTTAGTAGTTGTTATTTTTTTGTTTTTATGTGTGTGATTATTTTTTTAAAAATCATATGGGCTTAAAAATGGAAAAGAGTGAATGGGCAGTGGGCCGGGTTGTTAACAGTTCAAATTTCAAATTAATCCTATATATTTGAATTTTGAAATTCAAACACACTTTTTCAAAATCTTGGTTACTGTTCCTCCTTCTTCTCCGATTACACACACTCATCTTTCTTACAAACGAAGAAATCTCAACTTTCAGTGAAAGAATTTAAATTTAAGAGAGCAAATGGTAAGTCTTTTGTTAATATTTGCTACGTTTCGTTTGTTTTTCGATTATTTCATCATATAAGTATTGTGTGTTCGTGGTATGTGTTCTAGGTATATTTTCATTTTGTTGATTTGTTGGTCATAATCTTAAATTGAATGTGTGTTGGTATGCGTATCACTTAGATGAACTTGAATATTAAATTTCAACTCTCATTTCCAAACACACAAACATTAATTTTGATTTTTCATTCTTAAATGTTTTTCGCGTTTTTGAGCCTGAAAATTTGATTTTTTGGAAAGAAATGGTTGTTTCTGGACAATGTTCAGTAAACAAATAATGTTCAAAATCAAATTTCGAGTAGGAAACAACTTTTGGATAGGCACAAATGTCCTTCAAATGAAGGACATTTGAGAAGTTTTTACAGTTTTTTTCTGGACTTAGATAAGTTTCTAAAGTTTTTTCTCGATTAGCACTTCATTCGAGAAGTTTTCAGTTTTGATTGAGTTGCATGAAGGTCCATTCGAGAAACTTTTAGTTTCATTCGAGTTGGATACTTCTTGATTCGAGAAAATGTTATTTGTTATTCGAGTTGGTTACTTTGTAGGACTTAGAAAATAATACAGTCAATCTCGATAACAAGCATGATTCAAGAATATTTATGTTTATTCGAGTTGGTCTCATAGGTTCTTCGAGGAACTTTTCATGTTATTTGAGTTGAACAGCTTTAAGACTTCGAAAATTTTTCTATCAAGTCTCGATAAACAACTTCATTCGGAATACACCAATTCCATTCGAGTTGATTTCGTGTGTATTTCGAGAAAGACTCAATATCATTCGAGTTGGTCAATCATTTCATTCGAGTTGACTAATGTTTCAACCGAATTGCGTATTCATTGATTCGAGTTGTCTGGTTCTTTATTCGTGAAATATCTTATTCAATTCGAGTTTCATCATGTGTCATCCGAGAAACTTCAATTTCAATCGAGTTTCATTCTCAAAATTCCAAAATTTTACTAACTGTTTGTAACAGCCTCAAACTAATCCACAATGCCACGTAAATACGACATCATTCGTGACATAATATAATAATCCCTACACTATTCCCAAAGCACATACGCGAAAACCCGATAATTTAAAACATTATTTTACATAAGAGGGTCACGACTATCCCTGAATGTAAAACAACCTATCCGAAGCACATACATACAGACCGCGCGTCCACAGAATATAACTACCTCTACACGGGTAGCTAACAACTCCTCAAGCAGAAATAACAGCAAACCTACTTCGGTCCAGCAGGTCTACTAACGCTCCGGTCACCTGAGATACACACGACGACACACACAGGTCAGCCAAAGCTGGTGAGAATGCAAGAGTTAGTGTACGATTATAAAGCTCAATAAAATAAATATACTCAATAGTAAAATATTCAGCGTTCTCTACTGAACGAAAATATGAGATCCCACAGAGTAGCTCAGATAGGCACTCAGCTCGTGTTGACGAATCCACATACCCAAATCCCTAGACCGCACAAAGCAGTCGTCAGGACTCAAAAGGGAATCGGGAGCGACCCAACCCCTGCCCAGCCGTACGGTTTAGTAACTCTAAAGCTCCAGTGTCTCAAATCTCATATCATAAGCACAATTCTCAATAAAGCACAGTAATACATGCATGATAATATCTCGATAAAGGCTCGTAAGAAAACTCATGATATCTCGTAAAAGCTCAGTAAAGTATCATGCAAGTATCAGTAAAATTCATACAAGAATCACAGAAAAACATGCAAACTCACCTGCCAAGCTAGCTATACTATTCGGTCTCGGTTCCCTGCTCTTTCCCTACCCTATTAACGCGAAACCCTGAAATCAAAACACATAACTCAATATCACAATCTCAACCCAACGACTCTATACATGATTCCCAACAACTCACGCAATCCCAAAAGACCCGAACACACGACTCACGAAAACCGAAAACCCGACCCCAGGTCCCGCCGCATCGCGGCCGCACTGGCCATCGCGGTCGCGGCCGCGCTCAAGCTAAACCGCATGCGATTGCCTCAAGAACATCGCGGCCCGCGATCAACGGATTGCGGCCACGCTCACGGACGAACAGCAGCAGAAGTGCTCTGTTTTCTTGACAGCCAGGGGATTCAATCCCGAACCCATTTCAGCTCGACTTTAATCACAATTATATACTCGAATTTACTCAGCAACACCCACAAACTTAATTCACCCAGTAAACACTAATCAACAACATTAAATCCACGAATTTGAGCTCAACTTACTTTCAAATATGGAACCAATTCAAAGGAAGGAGATGATGATGATTTCTAGAAGCTTCAATCTGAATTCACCCTCACTTGGATGCTATTAGCTGCTGGAATCTCATACACACACTCACACTTTCAGCTTTGGCTTTGGAATGAATCCAAGAAACAAAAGAAACAACCAATATATACATTTTCGGTTTAACCTAGTCCGACGCCCAATATCCGATCCCGATACCCCAAAATACAAATTTATATTCCCGGGTCCCAAATATATAATTAATCCAATGAAATAATTCCACGTACGTATCCAAAAAGTGGGATGTTACACTGTTCAGGATTTTTACTTTTTATGAAAAATTTCACATTTTTCAAAAGATTTTTAAAATCTGTGTTTTTCTAACATTGGTCTCTTAACGATTGACTTTGAAATCCTAACAACAATATTTTAATATTATTGTCTGGAATCCTGATGCTTTAAACAGTGAAACACATATTTTTCTAATTTTCAGCAAAATGTTTTATTTTTCTATCAGCAGGATTTCATTTGATTATCTATTGTTTCTAACATGTCTATTATTTTTCACAGGTTTCAAATGGTTTCCCAAAGCTCAATCTCAACAATCAAATTCATCTGATTCCCATTAATCCTCAAACCATACACTGGTATCCAAACCAGTGAAATCAGCATCTGTCACCCGACATTCACCATCAACACCCATACCAGATACTCAGTTAGTCAACCCAAATATTTCCTACCCTTTGTCATCCATCCAATCAGAGTAGATATCCTTAAAGGATATCCTTTAGGTTATCAACTCCAATATAAACCATCTATCCCTCAAGTGTACTTACAGTAATTTTGGCATAAAATCAAGTTCGTACCAGCTGATCGTAACCATCACTTCAAGGTTACCATTGATCAATTCAAGACAAAGATTACGCTGTCCAGACTCAGACATAATCTATTTCTACCGCATCGCATTGATACCATGAACTTTCCAGAGCTAGCAGACTTTGAATACTTTGTATCTGATGAAGAGCTCGTCCATGATTTGATATGCTTAGGATATTCCAAGGCTCTACCGAAGAGCTCTAAGTTTCATAGAAATGGACTTAACAGAGAGTGGTATACATTGTTTGGAATTGTAAACAGATGCATGACGTCCAAGCATACCGTTATCGATAGATGCAATATACGTTGCCTGAGAATCTTGCATGGGATTGCTTTTAACAAGCATTATGACTATGCTCAGTGTATTTGGGAGGACTTGAAGGATGTGGTGTTGGCAAAGACGACGAATAGAGTAAGAAAGTTTGTACCACTTCAAAGATTCATTCAAATCTTGATAAGGGGCATCTTTAGAGTTAATGAACAAATTCCTAAACGATTAAATGCTCAGCGGTGCCTAGACTATGTGATGATGAGTCGACATGCAGTACAACATTTGTCAAACACGAATGTGATGCCTATTCCAGAGGCTTTATTAAAGTATGCAGATCAAGAGAGTGAACATGTGAAATTATACAGAATAGATCACGCTCCTATAGAAATCCAAGAACCGGGTTTTCTTAATCAGGGAGCTATAGGTGAGCAGGAACATCAGCACGGGGCTAATGTTCAGGGTAGCGAATCAGAGAGTGAGGGTGTACAAGTGCAGGAAAGGGGAGGTGAGAGCAGCTCCGATTCTGAAAGAACATTATCAAATATTGCTAAAGGAGCTGAGGAGGGTAATGATGATGATGATGGAAATAATGCAAATGAGGGAGGTGAAGGAATGGTTGAAATTTCTATAGCTGAAAGCATTCCGGAGATAGATATCATTGAAATAGCTAGGGAGAGTGTGAGGGAGATTCCAAGCCCAAACAATCAGGATCAAGCCACATTTGTTGTTAGCTCCCAAATGAGAGTTAGCATTGAATCAGTCAGTATCTCACTGACGACTACACACCCCCCCAGCCACTCATTTTCCTCTCAACAGGAAGATATTTCATGTTCTCACCGGGATGAAGCACCAATTCTATCTTTAAATCCTTTAGATTTTATGAATATTGAATATAGTACACAACTGCCCGGGTGTACAACTTCATTTCTTGCACATGGTATAGAACGTATACACACTAGGTCACTTGAGTCAACTTCATTCCTTGAAGTAAGTGTAGTTGAACTTAGTGTTCCTGCCGGAACAACCTTAGTGTCAGAAGCATTTGATGCTCCGTCATTTGAAGAGGTTGGAAGTCCAGTCAGAGTCACGACATTGCCAACTCTAAGCACTGGCCACACAGACGTCCTTTTCACAAGTTTGACTATTATGATAACTAGAAGTCTAAGTGACCCAGTGGTTAGTCTTTCCCCGTTTGTTACTGAAGCAAAACTGGATGAAGCCTTGAATGTTGTAGTTGCTGGAGTTTCCAATCAAATAACAAGTCAATTCTCAGAAATGATGGATCAGATGTCCAATATTCATAAACTTTTGAAGGGCAATAATGTGGCTGAAGTGGAGAAACAAAGAGATCCAAATCAAGCAATTGACAAGTTAAGAGAGTTTGTATATGATCAAATTGATGAGATGAGGGAGCGTATGATTGGGCTAGAGAGCATGGTAATAACTGCTTTAGGAGATATGTCTGAAAGAGTATCGGCAGTAGAACAGACATGTAAGGCTCAAGTTGAGAAAGAAGTGGAGATTGAATTGTCTGATGATGATGATGTGATTGAGTTAACTAATGTATCTGTGAGAGCTGATAGATTTGAAGAAGAAGAGGTTCTAGTTCAGGAAATAATGAAAGATGATATACCAACACCGGTGGTTGAAAAGCCTGAGGTTACGGTTGACGTTGAAGAAGAAGTAGTAGAACCATTTCCTGTGTAGAATGTTATGACACAAGTGGTTACAGAGTTGAATGAGGTTGTAATAATGGACAGATTCTTCAATGAATATATCTTAGCTGATGAATCACAAAAACAACATCGATTAAGGTTTGAAGCTCAGCAGATTGTCTAGAGAGAAATCAGAGATATACTGAAGCTGCACAATGAAGAATAGATAAGTAAGAAGAAGAAAAAGGGGTTGGAATTATCTTCTAAAAAATCTGCCGAGTATATCAGAAAGAGGAATAAACTTCCCTATCTTGAAGATCACCTGGAGAAGAAAATATTTTGTAAGAAGCAAATTCCTTGTACGTTTTTGAAGCTGTTCAGAGTTCTGGAGCCGAATATGCCAAACTTAGCAAATTATGTGAGCTTCTTGCAGAATAAAGCTCAGCTTGTGGATAAGGTACGAAGTGAATTTAGGATAGTTGATTTGGTTAAAATTGAAAAAGATTGTTTTGTTAAGATCTTCTATCCTACCTTTACTGTGACCAGAGCAGATGGAAACACTTATGCATTCACTGAAGCTGACATGTTCAGAATGCATCTAGTAGACATTGAAGATTTATTTGATGAATTGTGCTGAAATAAGAGGAATGAGCAATGTATACTGTAGATTTGCACTAAAGACACTTTTTCACTTGATGCACACCAAATTTGTACTTATGTCTGTGCAAGATCTACAGATCAGAGTTGAAAGAGGAACGAGAAAGTTAAATATTATTGTGCCAAATTGGTTTATCAAGTTTGTAGAAGATTTGAAAGAATATCAACTCGTTATGGTCAAGCATCCTGCTGTAATGTATAAAGACAAAGATAGAAACTTGAGAGCTATGCGAAGCATTAAACTGAATAAATTTTGTGATGGAACGCTTCAAAAGGTGATGAATGGATTGAAAGCAAAATTGGCAGCCGACAGGAAATGAAAGACGAAGAGAGTAGCTCTAAATGCAAATGACCGAAAGCACATGGTCGAATTCACATCAAAGATTAATTGGAGGCTGTCTAACCGAAAAAACATCAGGAGTTTTTAGATGAAGTTGGGGCTTTCAAACAAAAGACTTAGTTTAATTCATCAAAGGGGGAGAATGTTAGAATCCTATTTAGATTAATGAAATAAATAACTCAAGGGTATATTTTGTAATTAGTTAGTAGTTGACTTTTGATATAAATAGAAATATTCGTATGTAAATGGGGAGTAGATCTGACATTCTGATTTTCTAAGTTGCATGGAAACTCACAGAATGATTTGGGGCTACAGTGTGTTCATCATTCTACTCTCTCTGTAATCGTATTTTGAAGCAATATAATTGTTTTATATTGATTATTTGATTGATTAAATAGGAATAACAGACTCCCTGCCACTAAGCCTAGTTTTGCTGCTAGTAGTAGGCATTTCAGTATGTCGTCGCTCTCTGCCCCTCAAGAATTCGGTCTACCCTATCCTTGATATAATCAACCTATCGTGGACATGGGTCAATCCGTCGCTCATATCGTCCAAACGTTGAGTCACGTCCTCACGGAAATCACCTTCACTCACCACCAAATCGTCTATCCGCCTCATAATGCGGTTAACGTCAATATCGTCGTTACCTCGACTTTGTGAGGTAGATGCTCCCCTATTCGGCTCTTCGTGCAGAACTCCCGCTTCATTCGCGGATATCTCCTCTCTCTCTCTCTCTCTCTCTCTCTCTCTCTCTCTCTCTTTCCTCTCATCCTCAGTATAATCCTCAATATACGACTTGTGTGTGTTTTCTTGTCGTATATCTTGAATCCCTCATCAACTTCTCTAAAACTAGAGTGGGGAACATGGTGGCAGTAATATATGCCACCGAGACTGGAGTGGACAAAGACTCGGGTGACAATGCACCCATTCTTTCTAAGAAAATACAGATTAGCCATCCGTGGGGGATGACCGTTCTGTCTCTCGTGTCGTATAAAGCCCAAATATCATTCATGACCGTCCTTGCAAAAGACAGTATGGGCCTTCCCTTGAGAAGGGCGTATAGGACTGTGACGTCTCGTTGCCTGCCTTTAAAAGGTCACTATCTTTTGGTAATATATTATTCACAAGAATCTTATGAAGAACGTTGGAACGCGGAGACAAGTCCTTCCTATTATAGGCAACATAGTTCTCAGCTGTGTCTATGCCGCGGTTGAACACCTTACAAACCTGTTCAACCCACTCACCAATCCATGTTTGGTCGGTAAAAGACAACTGGGACTCTGACCTATACTCATACCCTAGTTGGGTAGATCCCTCATTTCTCACTCCAGTGTCTACATTAAACAATTGGCAAAGGATTCTAGCATCCATCGCCACCTTTCTCTCGTATATCGTGCCTATAAGCTTAAGGTCATCATACGTTCGACCCATTTCTTTCCTAAGGGTCGACATCCATTCTACAACATTAGATTGATAAATCTGAGACCCTCCTAAATCAAACACTCCCTATAAACTTGTATTCCCGTATATATTTCAGCACCTTAATGATTTCTTATCAAAACCCAAAAAAAGAACATAGCTCAATAATTAGGAAATGATGAAGAAAAGACAAATGGAATGTTAGAGAGAATATGCAAATGGCGGCTGTTTGTATATTGAATATTCAACCGTGTAATACAAAAGTGAAACCCTAGGAGCTATTATAGCTTCATTTAGTTAAGTTTGAAGCATTGACATAAATGGCCCCTAGACTATTACATAGAAATAAATTACAAGGAAACTAAATACAAGACTAAATACTAAGTAAATAATTATTACAAAATAACTCCATAAGATCGAAATTGAATGTCTAACAATCTCCCCCTTTTCGATCATTTTTGAGGTCCTGGAACTCTGGCATGATCGGTCGATTCTCGGAGTCCAAGGATGACGTCAAAGCGTCTGGTCACTTGTCTCATATGTAGCCGTTCGTTCAGGAGTTCAATGCCGCTGAGGGTGTCCTGAATTTCCTTCGGTGAGCATCTTTGTTCTGGATCTGGTTGAGCGTCAAAATCTTGAACTTTCTGAGTAAGCGCGACTCGAACCAATCTGAGAGTACCGTCGGAGTAACAGGAAAGATCCTCAAAGCGCATGAACCTTTTGTAGCCCTTCTGATTGACAAAAATGACACCCGGGTCTCCTGTGAATATAACATTGTAGGCCGGATGGTGGGCTAGAAGGAAGCTGTCTTGATCAGGTGCTCGAAGGCCCACTTTTACCATCGCGCTCTTTATTGCCATTTGGAAGTCTCTGAGGCACATAATGATCGAGCGGCGGTTCATACTTCGAACAAGGGCACCTAAAGCAGTCATGTGAGACAGACGCCCTTTAATACGATTTTTCAATCGGTCGTGTAAGAATTCGACGTCGTCCACACTTATGAAGTCCAGGTCATTCTCGAAGAACTCATCAGCCGTGCCATCTTCTCTTTCTACTTGAAAGGCGGGATAGTATACTTTTTCCCTTTTACACATGGTGATGGACATGAGTTTCTTTATCATCGATTTTGAATCTTTTGACCTCCTTTCCCTGAGCATTAATTGATAGTATTCAGCCTGCTCAGCTTTGGTTAGATTTGTCAGTTCCATCAGGAGGCGTCTGCTGAAGGATCCAGGCTTCTTTCTGAATACCATCTTAAATCTTTCTTCTCAGAACGGGTTCTGAAACTGCTCAGAAGGAAACTTCTGCAGGAATTCATTGAGACCCTGTACGGGGGGTTCTTCTATTTCAGACTTTTTAGCTTCAAGTAATTTCATGATTGTCCCCCGCCGTTCTTGTCTTAGTTTGTCTTTTTCTGCCGGAGGTAGTTTTTGTACCTCACCTCTTGAAAACTGTCCTACCCAGTATAAATCCTCTCTCCTATATTCACCGGGTCCTTCTGGAGTTTCATCAAAGCAATCAACCCTCTTGGTTTGTGAAGGACCTGGTTGTTCAGTTTGTTGGACTGGGGAAGGCTTGGAGATCTTTGCGGGCTTTGGACTAGGTTGGATGCTTTGAGTGATGGGGGAGCTTGGATGGTTGAAAGAATTTCTTGTTGTGGAGCTGGTGGTGGTGAGTTTAGGAAATCAAAGGAGGAAGATGATGATTTTTTCGGTGATTCGGGCTCAGGCTTAGGAATGATTGAAGGGTCGTTGTCCTCAGTATCGGAGTCTGAGTCAGACACCAATATGATTTCAACTTTTTCATGAACGGGCTCGAACTCTACCATAACTGTCATTGGATCCAGTGGAACTGGACCCTCGAACATGGGCTCGTCTTCTAACAACAAGTATTCCTGAGCCTCTTGCATCTGTTCCCCTGACCCCTGAATCTCTGTCGATTCTGTCTCTGCTCCCCGTACAACCAACATGAGGTCCTCAGACTGAGTTTTATGTCTTTTCTCCCCCTATGGCGATCAGGGTCGTCCTGATCGTCATGCTTTCTTTTCTGAGACTCAGCCTAAGGACGGCACTGAAGCTCAATTACGGCAGACTCAAGACGGTCCATTCTGTAGTTGAGTTGCTCCTGGACTTGAAGAATGAGGCGAGTAAGCGCGTCTATCTTGTCAGAAAGGTCGGCATTCTGATTCTGGACTGAATGGGATCCTGGTGGAGGCACAGCTTCGGAAGCGACACCCTTACCCTTTATAAGTGAGAGAAAGGCGGTGTGACGTTCCAAAACAGCTTCCATCTGGGCATCCAGGTCAGCCCGGGTAACAACACCGGCAGCACGTAGAGCTGCCGTTAACATCTCCAAGTTGATGGGGAGATGGCTTGAAGTGGATGGCGTTGATGGAGCCACCTCAGATCTTCCTTCCTTCATTTCTGGCTCCTGTATTGGACGCTCAGATCCGGAAGTTTGTGGAGCTGCCACGGAGGCAGCTCTTGGGGATGCCACAGAGGCATCGTGCGTCGCGTGTATTTGAGGGGGATGGAATCGTGAATGAAGGAAGTTCGGTCACGTGGGGAGGAGTGTGACCTCGTTCAACACCGCCACTCTCCGACTGAGAGGGCGATCGTGTATGTGCAAAATCCCCGTGGAATGAAGTGGTTTCCCTTTGAGGGGATACCAAGTGGATGGTGGGGGTGATTTCGACCGTTGGACTGACGGTCATTTGGTGGGTGGTCCGGCTGATAGGGCTTCGGTCACCCTCAGATTGGATTTCTATCCCTCGCACGACAGAGACGATTCGTTCGGAATCTGCCGCCTCTTCCGCCTCACCTCCTTCGCCCTCACTTACAAACACATGCTCCCCCTCACCTATCCCCAATGATTGATGTACTTCTGCCTGAGCTCCCTCATCCTCACTCATTCTGGCCTCACCTTCGGATTGGCTAGACTCAGTCGGTTCTGACTGAGCCTCATCCGGATAAAACACTCGAATATAAGCCCTAGCCCTTTCCAAATCCCTTGCCTTTAGCATTAGTGACAATGGAATAGTCATTATAGGCACTGAAGGGGCCCACTTTGGCAAAGTAAGCTTCTGAATGGCCAATGTAGCGTAGACGTCGGCCTCAGGACGTTCGTGAATGTCCTCATCATTATCCATCGCATGTTGTATGATAAGTTGTAGAAACCGTTGGAGAGGTATGTACTTGCGTCCCTTTTTGGTTTTCCTCTCCAGATGTACTCTTCTCAATTCCTCGAAGAGGAAAGCCGCATAATCAACTTGGCGGTCAAAGGCAAAGCCGGTGAACATGGCTAAGACCTGAGCCGAGGCAGAGTCGTGGCCTGAGTGCTTTCCTGTGAAGAACTTGTTGATGACGTCGAAGAGAATCCGCCAATGAGATTGTAGATTCTTTGTTCGGAAATCGGAGGGTTTGTTGAAAGGGCCGTCATAACCCAAGGTTTGGATTTCGGCTAGGGTTCCTGGGTTGGAAGGGATGGGATCAAACTGAAGGCGGGATGACAAATAGGTTTCGGCGGGAAGGTGAAGTATATGGCGTATGGCGACAATGGTTATTTTGACTGGGACACAGTCAATAGTGGTTGTGAAGAAGGGTTCGGCGTCGGGAACATATTGCAATCTGTTCCAAAATTGTTGCAGGTATAGCTGGGGAACAACGATTGCGGTAGACAGGCGTAATATATGGGGTGGTGAAGGAGGATGTCGAATGCGAGGGTTTTTGGTTCTTTAGTGAGAATGGAGACGTCGAGCTGCCAGTTATGTGGTATAAACTCGACAAACTCGGCCTAGGGAAGGATGGATTGTTCGGGTAGTTGGGCGTTATTATTGGGAATGGGGGGATGGGGTAGGGTGAGAACAACAGCTTGTTCCATCATCCTGCAAGGTGCATCAATGTTAGAACACATTGAGATGAAGTCTAGATAAGTGTGAAATAGAAACTGCCTGATCTGTTTAAAGCGTTGGGTCTTTATTAGTAGAATAAAATTATACTAATAAAGAGCAAAGTCAATCGTTAAGAGACCAATGTTAAATCAGACGTTTTCACTCAAACACTAATCCTAACTCTGATCAATGGTGCACCAGAATGAAAATTTTTTTGGATTTTTTGATTTATAGTGAAAAGGCAAAAATGAGAAAATTTAAAAAATATGCTAAGTGTTGGATTTCGGATGGTCCGAATTCGGATGAACAGTGTCATCGAATTCGGATCCGGACGAAATCCGGATGATGCATGAAATGTGATGTTTGGGGGTCCGAATTCGGATGGGATGTGTTGATGGGCCGAATTCGGATAGGGACCGAATTGGATAGTAAGTGATGATGAGGATTTGGTCCGAATTCGGATGGGGTGGTGATTGGGGTCCGAATTCAGATGCCTATTCGGATGGAATGCAATGCATGCAACGGAGACAAAGGACCTAACTCGGATAGGGACCGAATTCGGATCCCATCCGAGTTCGGATGAACATTTCTTTTGCAAACTTAGACTTAAATAAATTTTTAAAAATTTTGGCATTACTTGAAGGACCGAATTCGGATCAACAGTGATCGAAATCGGTTTTTGTATTTTTGAAAAATCTGAAAATTAGTCTAAGAGGGACATCCGAATTAGAGGCTTGATCCGAATTCGGACGTCCGAAATGCATGCAGCAGTTAACGAGTTCATGCAAGTGTCAACGTGAACAGTTAATTGCGATAAAAATGCATGAAATTAAAGATCCTAGACTACAAACATACAAGGAATATTTTATCTAACTACAACAAAGTAAAAATAACAAATTAAACTACCTAAAAATAAGATAAACCGAAAATGAAAGACTAATAAAATTTTAAAAATCAAACACACAAAATATGAAGTTAAAAGCTAAAATAAAGTGAAAAAGAAGTTACGTGATGATTCCAAAGTAGAGAAATGCAATAAAAACGAGAGATTATGAAGTTCCAAAAGGTTGAAAGTGTTTTAATGGTGGCCGGCGGTGGGGGAAGTCGGTGGAGAGGAAGACAGAGAAGGAGAAGAGGCTTGAGGAAGAATATATTTGAAAAGATGTGGTTGGACCTTTGACCCACCGGTATTTAAAGCCAGCCGGGTCGGGTTGGCCTTCAAGATCCGCGCCCCACCTGGAAAATGGGCCGGCAGATTGCAACACTTAACACACACACACACACAAATAAAATATTGGGCTTTAAGAAAATAAAAAGAAACAAGATTTTTTAATAAAAAAATTTGGCCCAAATTTATTAAAGCTTTTTGTATTTTTCTTTGAAACAAACAAACAAAAAATATTTTTGGTATTTTCTTTTAGTATTTAAGTTAAGACAAAAAACAAAATAAAATAAAATAAAATAAAATAAAATAAAAATAAATAAAATATTTTTGGCTTTTTGAAAAGTTTGAACAATTAAAATCTTTTTGGGATTTTCTGAACTATTAAGTTAAACTTAAACAAAATAAACTAAAATATAACCAACCTAAAATTTTAAATTTAACAACAAAAATTAAAAAGAAACAAATAATTATAAAAAAATTAATATCCTAACTATACTCCCCCTCAAATAAATACCTAATTCCTTTCCTTTCTCAGATTAAGCTCGTGAACCTTTTTAGCCTTAATGATACAGACAAATCTGAATTATGTTTGCGTCCCACTCCGTGATGAACAATTCACACAGCAATTTGTCAGGATCATTAATTATTAAAAATATACACAGATAAGGAAATATTGAGTTTCAATTTTGTGACACAATCCTTATGTTTAAAGAACAGATATTTTCTAAAATAAAGGAATTTCAATCATGAGAGATTGAAGTAGATTTATTTAAGACAATATCTGTAATTTAATTGGAAGGCGGATTCAACATGCCGATATGGGATACAAAAAACTGAAAACGAGGTTCGTCTAAAGCTTTTGTAAATATATCGGCAAGTTGATATTCCATGCCAACAAAATACAACTCAATGGTTCCCTTTTCTACGTGATCTTTAATAAAATGATACCTGATATCTATGTGTTTCGTTCGAGAGTGTTGCACGGGATTGCAAGTGATGGCAATAGCATTCTGAGAATCACACTAAATCGGGATATTGGTGAGTGAGAATCCATAATCCCGTAATTGTGTTCTCATCCACAGCACTTGAGAGCAACAGCTTGCAGCTGCTACATACTCAGCCTCAGCTATGGATGTTGAAACACAATTCTGCTTTTTGGAGGACCAACTCACCGGTCTATCTCCCAAGAACTGTATTCCTCCCGACGTGCTATTTCTGTTAAATCTACAACCTGCAAAATCAGCATCTGAAAAAGTGGTAAGATCGAAATCGGTTCCCTTTGGATACCATAGACCAAGATCGGGTGTACCCTTAAGATAACGAAAAATGCGTTTTACCACAGTTAGGTGTGATTCTTTCGGGTCGGCCTAAAATATAGCACAAAGACATGTTGAAAACATTATATCCGGCCTACTAGCAGTCGGATACAGTAAGGATCCTATCATCCCTCTGTAAGTTGTATTATCGACACTTTTCCGAGAAGGATCGGTGTCTAACTTACAGTTGGAGGCCATGGGAGTTGCGATACTTGTGCAAGAGTCTAACTTATACTTCTTGGGAATGACAAGAGTATATTTCGACTGGTTCACAAAAATCCCATCCTCAAGTTGTTTGACTTGTAATCCGATGAAAAAATTCATTTCCCCCATCATACTCATCTCTAAGCTGGACTCCATTAGGGCTGAAAAATCCTTACAAAAATTACTGTCAGTAGATCCAAATATAATGTCATCGACATATATCTGTACTAGCATTATATGTGGGCCTTCCCTTTTAGTGAACAGAGTTGTGTCCACCACACCTTTACAGAAACCGACAGAAGTAAGGAAATTAGAAAGACTATCATACCATGCATGAGGTGCTTGTTTTAAACCATAGAGAGCTTTATCTAGCACATAAACATGGTCAGGTTTATGTGTGTCAACAAAGCCTTGTGGTTGTTCAACGTACACCTCTTCGTTAAGTTCACCGTTTAGAAAGGCAGTCTTGACGTCCATTTGGTACACTTTGAAGTCCTTGTGTGCCGCGTACGCCAAGAAGATTATGATTGCTTCGATCCGTGCAACTGGAGCGAAGGTCTCGTCATAATCTATCCCTTCTTGTTGTCGGTAGCCTTTGGCAACAAGTCTCGTTTTATTCCTTATCACAATGTCGTTCTCATCTCGTTTGTTCTTAAAAATCCACTTTGTTCCGATCACTGTACGGTCTTTTGGTTTGGGAACACCGCCATACTCTTAGCTGTTCAAACTGGTTGAGTTCCTCTTGCATTGCTACTATCCAATCTGGATCTTTTAGGGCCTCATCCACACGAGCGGGCTCTATCATACTAAGGAATGACGCGAAGAGGCATTCATTAGCAGACGCCCTAGGAGTTTGGACTCTTGTTGAAACATCACCAATGATCTGATCTGTTGGGTGACTTCAGGTCCATTTAATCTCATGTGGAAAGGGTGCTCGGGATGGGATTTCAATGGTTAAAGTGGGGATGGATGAAGATTCATGGTCAATGGTTTCAAATGATGGTACCACTGGTTCCGGTTCGATTTCCAAGTGTTCAGGTGAAGGAAGGATAGTTGGTATTATATGTGAGGGTATTATAGGAGTAGATTCAACTGCAGATGTATCAGTGGATGATGTTGATGGATGAAGGTATGATGTGGATGAAGATGGAGCGGAGAAACTTTGTGGCGCAGTTGAATTGGAAGGATTACCTACATTATTGACAACATTAGACACATTAGCATTAGGACCGAAAAATTCTACGTAAAAAGGATCAAACAAATTAACTAAATCAGAAGAAGAAAAAGAAATGGGGTTATTAGACGAGTCTCCAGGCATTTGAGTAATGCGAGGTCCTGTATGATCAACTTCGGGTGCCAGTTCAGCCAACTCATCAAATGTGACATGCACACTTTCATTGACTGTTCTGGTTCGGGTATTGAATGCACGATTGGCCTTCGAGTTGGATGAGTATCCAATGAAGATCGCTTCATCCGCCTTTTCGTTTAACTTCCCGAGGTTGTCTTTAGCGTTCAGCACATAGCACCTGCAACCAAATATACGTAAGTACTTGATAAATGGCACTTTATTCAAAAAGAGTTGGTAAGGAGTTTTGTTAAAGCGCTTATGGATAATGGAGCGATTTTGTGTATAGCAGGCTGTTGATACGGCTTCGTCCCACAAGAACGGAGGTAGCTTCGAGTATGTGAGCATTGTACGAGCGACTTCCACAAGCATACAGTTTCGCCTTTCCACGACCCCATTTTGTTGTGGTGTTCTAGCAGCAGAATATTGATGCTGAATACCTTTGGATCGAAGGAAGCCCTCAACTACCGAGTTCTTGACCTCCGTGCCATTATTGGATCTGATTGATTGCACTGACAGCTGCTGTTAGGTCTCGACACTCTTTATAAAATCTATGATTTCTTGAGCTGTCTCGTCCTTGGATCGCAAGAACCTGACCCAGGCATATCGTGAATAGTCATCCACGATAACCAACACATATCGTTTCCCGTTTATGCTCTGTGTCCGCATCGGTTCGCATAAATCCATGTGAAGTAACTCCAATACTCTTTTCGTTGATGGTTTGGGCTTAGGTTTGTGAGTTGATCGTTTCATCTTTCCTTTCTCACAAGCCCACAAAAATGGTCCTTTTCATAACGCAATTCAGGGAGACCTTTGACCAGTTGTTTTGCAGCCAGCTTGTTGATATTGTCAAAATTCAAATGGGATAATCTTCGATGCCACAACCAAGAGTCTTTTGAAGAGGCTTTTGATAAGAGGCAAATGTTATCCTTCACAATTAGCTTGGCTACGTCAATGGTGTAGAGGTTAGAGTTTCGGGAACCAGACAAGATTTCTTTTCCATCCATACTCCTCACACTGCAGTTCTTAGCTCTAAACGTTACCTCTAGTCCTTCGTCACAGAGCTGTCCTATGATAAATAGATTATGTGATAATCCATCAACATAGTCAACGTCCTTGATGACTAGATTATTTAGAACTAAGTCCCTGTATCCTTTGATATGAGCCTGATGGTTGTTCTCGAATTTTACCGTTCCGCAATACTGTTCAACTACGTTGGACAGCAATTTTCTTCTCCCCGTCATGTGCTTGGAGCAACCCGAATCCACATACCAAATGGATTTAGCCTGAAAAGCAAATAAATTCATACAATGAAAAACTATATGCATCCAAACACATCCATTTTTTATTTACAATCAAACCGTGTTCTGAACCGAGATGTTCAGAAAACATGATGAGGTTAAGACCGGGTCCTGAGTTGTGTGCACAGAAGCCAAACGTGTCGGTTTAAGCACAACCGACAAGCAAAAGAACGGGTCCTAGTCTATGGTAACTAGAAGTCATTTCATTGAAGAACGGGTCTTGATCAGAAGTAACCAAGAACCATCTACATAAAGATCACACAACTTTGGGTACCCACCTCAATATGGGTCCCTTTTTGTTAGGAGTTCCAGTTGTATATGGCACATGTGCAATTTTAGGAACCCATTTAGCATTTTTGTGTGGTCCGGATGCATAACCCTTTGGAATCCATTGAAGATTGGATTTATTGGGCTTTGGAACCTTAGGCGATGAAATTGCCTTCGGTGTTTGACTTTTTGAGACCTTTTTGACCTTTGCTTTGGTTTTGGGCCTCGGCAACGGACAAGTCTGAATTTTATTTGTGGCTAATGATGCAACATTTTTTGTTTTCTTTTTCCGAATTCGTTTAACAGGATATGGAACGAAAGCATTCATTTCAGGAACCTGTCGTCTATAACGAGTTGGACAAAGATTAAATAATTCACTGAAAGAGTACTTTAAAGAAGCAACAGAATTCGGTACATCATTACACACATTGTTACACACTTTGTTACACACATTGTCTTTAGAGATTACGGACATCCTATCTCTAGTAACAAATTCACTTGGCAATATTGCCTTCTTCACAAAAAAAAACTTGAAAAATCCTGCATGGTGGTTTTAGGGACTCTTCTTACATAATCTGTAGGAACAAAACGATTAGAGTCAGTAAGCATGGAAGATTTAGACTTGACAGAAAATTTCTTTTAAAAGACTTGGATTGGATCTGAGTATTTTTAGAAACCTCATTTTTAAACGGTTTGGAGCACTCACCTTTTTAAATAATAGAAGAAGTTTCAGCTTTTGCCTTACCTTTCTTTGATGACACAAATGGGATTTTGATGGAATGAGAAACTATTTGATCTTTTGAAAAATCCTTCAACTTTTGAGAAACCATGTCAAAATTTTCTCTGTAGACAGTTAATTCCACAGATTGTTGAAAAGTTTGATTTACCAATTCTTCTTCGCTCTTAAGAAGAGCATCTTGAAGATCAAGTGCTTTCTTTTGAGATGACTTCAATTCCTTTTCTAAAACAGTGATTTGTTGTTGAAGAACTTTTGCATGAATATATAGTTGAGGAGTTGATTTTACAGTTTCTGTTTTCAATTAAGCTTCTGAATAAGTTGACAAATACTCTTCCTCTAAAGTGGGTACTCTAGAAGGATAACTCTCGTTAAGTTTTTCATATTGAAAAGAAATTTCTTTTTCTTTATGTTCAACACGTTTCTCATTCTGTTGGTTTAAAACTTCTTTTGATGACTCAAAAAGAAAGATTTAAGACCGGCTCCCATATAATTCATGTCATAAAATAAAGGTAAAACTCTTTGAGCCTTTTCCAAATATTTAGGATTTTTAAAACTGATTCCTTGTTTAGAATGGTAAAACCTAGTTTCTTAGGGCTGATTTAAGTGAATAGTTTGTTCTGTTTGACCCCTTTTTAAAAATGCATCGTCAAGGGTCTTTTTTCGTGAGTACAAACTTATCCTTTCTTCTTCAATCATTTTATATTTTTCTAAACTGTCTATATTTTCCATATTTACTGTATCTAATTGTTTTGAAAGTACAGAAATTTCTTCTTATAACGAGAGTTTTTCTTTTGATAACCTATCCATACACGATTCAAGATATATATTCCTGTCCTGAACATCTACTTTTTCGATTAACATCTGTTTTATAACATTGTGATTAGTTAACCACTTTGATTGATATAATTCAGACGACTTTTTTAAAGTTTGAGCTAGATGTTCAGCCTATACACACTTTGCAGTTTCAACATGCTTGTAGATCAAGAATATGTGTGTGCAATGTACATCCCTTATTTACAGATAAATTATCTACATGTTCTGGAATGTAACAGGAATATACCTCACTTGTCTCTGAACTGGATGATGAGAATTCGGGATCGTCTGTTGTGGCCATCAGACATGCTGGTGGATTTTTCAATGTCTCACCCTCAGCAGCATGGTCTGAACTCTCAGCAGTCGAAACGGCACAGTGCTCCAACCCTAGACGATCAACCATGTAGCAGTTTTTGCCCTTATCATATTCCTCGTCGGTATCTTCAGCATCCCAGTAATCTTCCTGGGCGACGAGGGCCATGGCATCGATATTTTCTTTGCGGCCTCCAATTTTCTCTCGTAGTAGACGACGTCTCTGTCATACTTATTATTGCACTCCCGGGCAAAGTGGCCCGGTTTTTCACACTTATAGCAGAGACGCTCCTCGGCGGTTTTTGGTTCATCGGCTCGCTGTCTCTCATCCCTTCTCTCAATCGGCCTCTTGTCAGCGCGGCGATGATCTCGGCTATCATCTCTCCTTCTGTCCCAACGGTCATTATCTCTCCTCTCATCCCGGCGATCGTCCCTGCGATCATCCATACGATCGTCCCTTCTATCATATTCGCGCATGTCGTCCTTGCGATCTTCGCGCCTATCGTCTCGCCTTTCATAACGGCGATCATCTCGATAGTGGCATCTATCATCATACCTTCTATCATCCCTCTCATCCCTTCGATAATCATCCCGGCGATAATCATCGCGTCGTTCATCCCTACGGTCATCTGAGTACCTCCGCAGACCGGTGTCATAACGGAGTTGATTGTTAGTCTTGTTGGAAAACTGTCGTTGTTGGAGACGATTGGTCCACAAGGCTATTTGTTCCTGAATAGTGGCCTCTTCCTCATCAATTACCTCACGTGGAGGAGAAGCATACCTGTACTGTGATGACGATGAACCTGGTGCAAAGGATGAGGTGGGAATGTTCGTGTTGGTGATCAAGGCTAGTGAATCATTGGGTTTCATTCCAGTGTTGGCAGATAGCAGTAAAGATGCGAGTTGATTTGCCATCAGCTTCTGTTGATCCACATCCCCTTGATACTTCTACAGCTCTTTGAACACGACATTGATAGATACCTCCGGAATATTCAGGACGCGTTTTGTGGCCCGGCATGCAATCTGCCACTCGGGGGCTAAGGCTGCAAAGAACTGGATGTTTATGTCATCCCTGTCCTTTTTTATGTGCAGTTTGTTCAATTCATTCAGGACCGCACAAAACCTTCTAAACGTAGCTTGCAGAGATTCCCCGTCTTTGGCTCGAAATTCTGTAAACTTAGCCTTCGCTTCCTTGATCTTGGCACGATCATCGAGATCTGCCCCAAACATTTGGACTTTCGATTCGTCCCACATTTCTTTGGCAGACATTTTGCTATCTACGCCAACCAATATGTCAGTGGGGAGGGCCTGATAGATCAAATATTCTGCCCTTTTATCGGCATGTTGCCTGTCTCTCTCGGCGTCATTAGTCGGTTCTCTTACAACTTTCAAAGCTAAGATAGGGGGTCAGCCTCGGGTCTGGCTGCGATTTCCCGATAGTAGATCACGGGACCCTCGGAGATGGACTGAAGCATTAGGTTCCCAAGCGGTTGCATTCTGAAAAATTTGAGGAACCGGGATTTCCATTATTCGTACTCATCTGGATAGAGAACTGGTGGTTTGTTCTCAGATCCGAGTACGAGAGCTTCACGAGACATGATGTGGTTCTGAAAGGTGGAAACATGAAACGGATGGTCTGGACTGCGGAAGAATAGCACACTGGATGGTGTTAATTCGGATGTTGTTCTGAGTTCGGATGAAATGGACTTCGGATGGGCAGCAATTCGGATGAACAGTAATTCAGACGACTACCGAATTCGGATGATTTGAAGTCTGATGAACCGAATTCGGATTAACCGGAATCAGATGTACATTGATGACTTCGGATTGATGGATGAACCGAATTCGGATGGTACGAATTTGGATGGATAGGGTACTTCGGATGAACAGTGTTTGGTTTCGGATGGGTGATGGAACCGAATTGGGATGATCCGAGCTCGGGTGAACAGTGACTATTTCGGACAGGCACAAAGGGAATTGTCCAGGAAGGGGACCGAATTCGGATGGTCCGGATTCGGTTGGTCTGAAATGGATATGGTCCGAAGTGTGAATTTAAAAATGAAAGTACAAGTCCAAAAGATGAAAATGGGAAAGTCTGATCTGAACTTCGGATGGTCCGAAGTTCGGATGGCGCCGAATAAGGGTCCGAAGTGGGCACTGGGTGGTCTGAAATACACCTAAGTCCGGTCCGAAGTGGACCGAAATGAGGTCCGAACTAGGGTGATAGATGGTCCGAAATGAGTCCGAATTGGGATCTAAATTGGTCCGAAATGCTACCGTTGAAGGTCCGAATTACAGCAGGTTTTAAGCAGAAATTTTAAGGCAGAACAGTTCAGATGTCGATTTTAGCAGATTTAAAGCCTAAAAATGTTTCTAAATAATCAGTAAAAAACAAGCTAAAACTCACTAAAACCCATATTTTTTTTAAACTTTTCAAAACTATGGATTCTTGATGATTTTAATGTAAAGATTGAACTGAATGAGCTCGAAATCAGTATAGGAGGATAATGTGATGATTATATGACTATAATAAAACAAAAAACCGCAGAAAACAGAAGATTAAATGGGCTAACCGATTGGAAGAATTAAGAACACGAAGAACTTGGAGAAAACCCAGCAGAATCCGTGAAATGCAAGTTGAAATCCACCTTTGAGGCTCTGATACCAATTGTAAACTTGTATTCCCGTATATATTTCAGCACCTTAATGATTTCTTATCAAAACCCAAGAAGAACAAAGCTCAATAATTAGGAAATGATGAAGAAAAGACAAATGGAATGTTAGAGAGAATATGCAAATGACGGCTGATTGTATATTGAATATTCAACCGTGTAATACAAAAGTGAAACCCTAGGAGCTATTATAGCTTCATTTAATTATGTTTGAAGCATTGACATAAATGGCCCCTAGACTTTTACATAGAAATAAATTACAAGGAAACTAAGTACAAGACTAAATACTAAGTAAATAATTATTACAAAATAACTCCATATGATCGAAATTAAATGTGTAACACTCCCTGCTATCGTAAAAAGTTGAAAAGATATGGAATCTCATAATCCTCGAACTCCTATATATATATATATATATATATATATATATATATATATATATATATATATATATATATATATATATATATATATATATATATATATATATATATATATATATATTCTCTTACACCTATATGTAACTATATATATACATATATAATTTTTGCCATCATATTATGCACTAACCATACACTTATTCTTTCATTAAAATTTATACCCACGTAGCGCATAATATTTAAATCATAACTAGTTACCTTAACTTACTCGTAAATTATACACTTATATGAATATCTCGGCAAGCAACTTTTACGAATCTAACTTTAACACAAGATTTAATCATGGCAAATTCAACTAATATATTATCTAAACATAAACCTCATACTATATTATCCAAGATTAGCATATACATGCAATTTCACCATACTTTGACTCTAAAAGTCAAAATCATCTAAAAAAACTCCATGGATGACCATGAACTTTTCTTAGTTCTTTCAACCCAAATATTATGAAACAAACATGTATTTAAAAAAAATAACACTAACCTTGATAAATGATTACTAAAAGATGAACAAAAACTAGATTATATTCCAAGCCACTCTTTTCCCAAAAATCTCTCAAATGAGTGAAAATAACCACAATGAGAGCAATTTGAGCTTAGATCTTGGTTGTGGATGATAGTAGGAACGTTTTTAAGCTTAAAATTACGAAATTTGGCAAAAAAATCGGGATTGCAAGTGGTAGCGGCACCTTAGCGGTAGGTTGAGTGTGTGTCTAGGGTTTGTGAAATGAAGAAGAAGAGTGTTTTCTGCATTTTAACCTCGACGTGGGGTAGACCAGGCGCAGCCCTATGCCCCCCCCCCCCCTTGCGCAAAATTCAGCTAAATTTTATTTTTTCTATTTTTTTTGAGGCGTAGGGTTGCATATCCCTTTGTTATTTGGTGTAAAATTTGGTCTAAAAATTTTTGTGGAGGCTAACTTAATTAGATTAAATATTTCTTAAAAACTTTACTCCCCAACTTAGACCATTGTGACGCCCTCGTCACACAAACATGCTAGAATTAACTAAGTATGAGTGCAATTGTACTTTAGTAACATTCCTTGCTCAAATAAAAATAAAACTCAAACAACTTAATTATTATATCAAATTCAAACACAAATACTTAATAAAAGAAAATGAAAATACTAACTTTTATCACACCAGAAAGAAAACTAAACAAATAAAATGTAGGGTTGCACACTCATATTAAAGTATCCTCACTTATAAATAGATGAATTAAATCGAATCTGGAGGGACAATCATATATTCAAGCTTGTCCATTGCTAGCTGCAGATTCGTCAGCCAACCGGAGTGAACTTCGAATGACTGATCCTACTTCTTTTGATTTGCGCATAATGCCTTGATGTCCTTCAGCAGAGCATTATTCGTGGTGACAAGGCCTCCCAAGACATCTCTCAGAATTTCGATCTGTGTCACTGATAAGTCCAAGGTCGGTGCTTTCTTTCGTGACCTTTCATCCTCCTCATCGATATCCATTTTAGCCTTTCCCTTGTTGTTTGGTTTCTCATCCGGGTATTCTAGTGTTACAAAAGGGATTTACGTGACCGTGGTAGATTTAGAGCAACAGATTTGGATACCTGACATAGTCCTCTCACAAACTAACCCTACCATTATGAGCCCAGTGAACCATATCTCATTTGGATTGAGATATTTAATTGATAATTTCTCCGAAACTACTTTCTCAATTACAAATAGTTTGGTCAACATTCTGCAATGCGGATAATTCATACCTTCGCCCATCACATTACACTCCCATAGGTTTTCCATAATTATATACCCTAATGATGTTGTTGGATAACCTGTCATCAGTGCATGAATTAGTAAAATCTCCTGAGGTCTAATAGTGGTAGTGTCTTGGTGTCGTGGAATCAAGTTAAAGATAGCGAATTTCCAAAAAACTTTAGCTAAAGGGCACAGGTGTCCTCTACAGAAGCTAGTTTATGTTTGTGCATCATCTAATGTCATCCCGAACACTGTAGCTACCATACCCAACCAACGCATAGCCCATCCATTGATCTTACGAGCTCTACCCCCTAAATATCTAGTGATGGCGAAATTAACTAGGATGTGGTACTTCAGTTTCTATGTGAAACTCCTCACAGATTATGTTCCTAGAGACTATCACCCTCTTATTCCCCACCAGCCACACTAACTCAAAATCATGTTCCTCATATTCAACTACTCTCCGCAGAGTGGCAAACCATTGTTGGATTAGGCTAGTATGGATATATGGTAACTCCCATTTGATAGCTTTAGCCCATCCTAACCTGTCAAAACACTCTAAGATCTCGAATCCCTCAAAGTTGGATTCTTTTAAGGTTCGTTCTATATGGAAACGGGGTAGTGAACCGATATTGGTATTAGGTGGAATAACTGGAAATTCCGCATTGAGTAGGACCTCAAAGTGGATGGTATCAGGGTTAGGGAATCTTATGTGTGGAGTACGGGTAAATCCGGTGTTGGAGCCGCAACCTCTATTAGCTTGAAATTGGCTCAACATCTACAAATTAAAATATGCGGGAAATAGGTTTATTGAATAGGGTTTTTCATATGAGTAATGCAGGATTTGTAAAACCCAGTTTCCTAATAAATAATGCAAATTCCTATTTCTCACCAACAATGTGAGCCAATACAAACCTTATCAATGCATGAACTTTTATGATAAAAACTTTTAAGATTTAGCCAAACCTTTATTAGGTTTTTAAAAATAATGCATTAAACCTTTTCAAACCTTTAAACACACTTATGGTATTACCATCAATTTTTGGAGTAACTAAGATTCGTGAGTAATTGTAATGATGATTGTTCTAAGAATGCAAGTAATTATATTTAACCATTTTTACTATAATTAATGCAAACTCCTAAAAGTTCATCCCATGCATGCATGAAGAACCTTAAAATCTGACATAGAATGCAACTATGGGTATTAGGACTAGTATACCTTAATGATTGATGAGAAGAACTAACGCATATCCGAAGATTTGACGTGAAATGGGCGTTATTTGAGAGGGTTTAGGGCTCGAGATCGAACATCGCCATTTTACACCGTTGAAATTAGGTTTTACGACGGTTTGTACATAGGGTTTCGTATTTATATACGATTTGGGACAACCAGGCGTAGACCTGGCGTAGCACTGTGCCTCCCTCTGCGCACTGGGCCTCCAGATTTTTAATCTGGGGCGCAGGTGGGCCTCTAAGCATATTTCTCAACTTTCAAAATTTTTAAATGCACTCTCCCCAACTTAAGCAATTAAAGTGGGTTAAACAAATTTCTGTGTGTGCCTAAAAATTTTTATTTCCTCTTGTGATATTTCCTATATTAACTTAAACCTAAAACAACCACAGTTCGGTTGGGAATCCTCCCCAACTTAGTTGGTTACACTAAAACTACAAATTAACTATGAATTAAAATAATCAATGTAACATCCGGCACTAAACCAGGTTAGCAACTATGACCTAATCAGTGTTTATTAACAAATTATAACCTATTCAGTGGTCACTAGTAATTAGTCAAGCTGATTAACAAAGTTCATAAGGATATTCAAGTCAATTAGAAACAATTTCATCGGTGCGATGAATCGGCAAATTAATTAATCTGATCAATTTTCGATATGATGGATTAATTCAACTAAGTACATAATTAAATTAAGATTAGTAGCACTAATAATACATTAATACACT
The DNA here is from genome assembly GCA_020465985.1 of Centrapalus pauciflorus. Lineage (NCBI taxonomy): Eukaryota > Viridiplantae > Streptophyta > Magnoliopsida > Asterales > Asteraceae > Centrapalus > Centrapalus pauciflorus. Next base: position 201,427 of record JAANYP010001207.1, read on the forward strand.
TACATAACATTATTTATGCAAGACTAAAACAATTCATTAAACATATGCATTCAAAAGTATTTATGAATTTACATAAAAATGGAAATACAATAATACATTCTAAATACTTTTATACAAAAAAAAAAAGAAAAATACATCATAAATACATATGATGGCCGGCCCCTAGGGGGTACTATCATAGACTTTGACTTCATTTTTATAATAGTAGAACTATCTAAATCAACTTTTTCACCATCCCTCTTCACTTCACAAGAGATCTTACACTCAACCATCAAATTTTTCATAATTACAACACTTTTCATCCTCTATAAATTGAACTCTTTTTTTCTTTCATTATCACACCATGCAAAACAAAAATCATTCTTTTTCTCTCCTCTCTTGATCCTGCCACAAGGGTGCAAGAGCATCAAAATTTGCAACTTTGTGTTCTTGCAATATTTCAAGCATTTTTGGTGCAACAAAGTTCAAAAACTCAAATTCTACTCATTTCTATTGTCCTAATACATCAAAGTAAGTAAATACTAACTCATTACATCTAATATTTATGTTTATATTACTCTTGCATAATATATATAATCACCAACAAATTTCATAAAAACTCAAGTTTATAAATCACTACTTTTGTTTTAAGTTTGTTTTCTTCAAATGTGTTTATAAATATATAAACACATTATGTAATTATAAATATTATGAAACCAAGTTATATAAATGTGTTTTATAACGTTTTATACATGTGGTTTTTGAATAAACAACAAGAATCACAAGTTGTTTCAAGTTTATGAAATCCGGATTTTCTGCAGAAATATTACGTCGACTTTGAAAAATCATAACTAATTCATAATTTAAAGAAATGAGTTGATTCTTTTTCCAAAAGTTATACCTATGTCTTAACTAAAAAACTGGAGGTTTTCATAACTTAATATGGAATTTTGAACCCCCAAATATTATTTGGGAACCCGAAAGTTTGACAGCTCAAAAATGGCCAATATAGAGTTTTTAACTTGCATTTTCCCCAACCTAAACACCTCGAAAAATGACCGTTCTTAACTATAAAAGTTCTTTGTATATAGTAGTTTTATGTCTATGAAAACCAAAGCTCAAATCATTTTGGAGCTTGGTCGAAAACAGCCTCAAAGTAGGCCGAAAAACCTTTAAAAAGCTGGAATATATATATATATATATATATATATATATATATATATATATATATATATAAACTTGACGTTTTAAGTGGGTTTTATTTATAAACTTATGAAGTTGAGTGATTTAAAACATAAAAATCATTATTAGTACATATTATCATATATATGGGAGTTATTAAGTCCCTTATATCGTTTAGGATTTGGTTAAACGCGTCCGGTGTCGTCACTCATCAACCACGCAAACCGTCGTTTTACAATCATTTTGTCATCACACATACGGTGAGTCTTCATAGCCCCTATTTTCAATATCTATTGGTGTGGAAATACATGCACTATTTTCATATGGACATCAAAACTGTTTATTTCTTATATGTATTACACATGGGTATGTGGATCCATCAGCCCTCATATCATGAACCGTTAATTACATTTATTTGTAAGCGAGAATATATTGTGCATAGATCTATCGGGAGTCATCTCCCCCATTCGGGCTAGTCTTACCGGCTAACAGTGGAATGTATATATATATATATATATATATATATATATATATATATATATATATATATATATATATATATATATTTATATATATTTAACACACGGTATTACAGTCGGGGATACTGCACAGGGCAAACTTATTTAATTAAGCTTTGGTTACATGATGGTTTATGTAATACATACATGGAATTTATGCTTTATAAATTCAACTCATCTGTTAATGTCCATACAATTAGTCTTTTCGCGTAAACCTATGAGCTCACCAACAATTTGGTGACGTATTTTAGCATGTATTTTCAGGTAATTAAGACATGCGCATTCATCGGTAGCAACCTGAGGCTTCCAAATATTTTGGTGTCGCAATATTTTCATCAAACAATAGAGATTTATTTGCATGGTTATAAACCTTTTAATTATGTATTCGAATCTCTGTATTTTGCGAACTATTTACATTTCATGTTGGTATGTAAAACATTCCTTATTTCAAAGTTAAATCGATGTATTTTCTGAAAACGTCCATGTAGTGTTCGTTCGATATGATTATGGTTACGCATCCGCACTCGTCACGTCTTGCTGCCAACCGGGGTAGCAGGGTGTGACAATTAAAATTATCCACCCTTTCGTTGGGAATCACGATTGCACTCTCATAGGCTTCTCTACGACTCTCCTCCATCTCTATACTGGAATTATTTGTCAACACTGGCATCATGTAAATTAAAATTAATATTTTTGATTGCCCACATAGCTAGATGTTCCAGTTCAATAGGGAGGTGGCGCAGGTTACCATATACAAGCCGATATGGGGACATACCAATTGGTGTTTTAAATGTAGTACGGTACGCCCATAGAGCATCCTCCAGCTTTTCTGACCAATCCTTCCGATCTGGCCTCACTGTTTTTTCCTGGATTCTGTTGATTTCTCTATTTGAAATTTCTATTTGTCCACTAGTTTGTGGTTGATAAGGTGTGGCAAGTCTATGAGTGACTTGATAATGTTTAAGGAGTCTTATAAAATGCTTATTTTTAAAGTGTGACACCCAATCACTAATTATTGCCCTTAAAATTCCATGGCGTGCAAAGCTATTTCTTTTTACGAATTTACATACCATTATGTTATCATTTGTTCTTGTAGCTTCTGCTACCACACATTTAGAAACAAAATTTACTGCAACTAAAATGTATTCGTATCTGAATGACTTAGGGAAGGGACCAATAAAGTCGATCCCCCAGACATCGAATATCTCAACAATTAGTATTGGGGTAATGGGCATTTCATCCCTTTTTGCGATGTCGCCTATTTGCTGGCATCTTGTGCATGCTTTGAAAAATTCATATGCATCCTTAAATATTGTGGGCCAGAAGAACCAACACTGAAATATTCGATGGCCGGTTATCTTGGCGCTGAAATGACCACCACATGCATATACATGACAATGTCTCAAGATATTGTCATGCTCTGAGTTTGGGACACACCGTCTCATGATCTGATCCGCACCTATCTTAAATAAATCAGGCCTATCTCATATATATTGTTTTGCATGAGCATAGAAATACTTCCTTTTTTGGGAATTACAATGCTCTGGAAAACTTCCTGATACGAAATAGTTAACTAAATTCGCAAACCAGGGTATTTTGGAAATTACTAATAATTGTTCATCTTGGAAGGAGTCCATGGTATGATCAGTTAAATCTATTGGGAGAATTGAGATCCTAGACAGTTGGTCGGCAAAAACATTCTCAGTGCCTTTCTTGTCCATAATCTCAAGATTGAATTCTTGTAATAGAAGTATCCACCGAATCAATCGAGGCTTGACATCCTTCTTTGCTAATAAATGCCTTAATGCACTATGGTCTGAGTACACAATTCCTCTTGCCCCCCCCCCCCCCACGTATATGATCTGAATTTATCAAGGGCAAATACCACGGCTATTAATTCCTTTCCATAGTGGTGTAATGCATCTGTGCCTCATTAAATGTTTTACTTGCATAATAGATGACCATTGGTTTCTTTTCAATTCTCTGGCCAAGCACGACACCCACTGCATAGTCTATAGCATCACACATGATCTCAACGGGTTGAGACCAATATGAAGATTGCAGAATTGGTGCTTCGGTTAACTTCGCTTTCAATTTGTAGAATATTTGCATGCATGCTTCGTCGTAGTTAAATTCTGTGTCTTTTGCCAAGAGATTGCATAACGGTCTTGAGATTGCACCGAAATCCTTAATGAACCGCCGATAAAAACCAGCATGACCTTGAAAGGATCTCACTCCCTTAACATTGGTGGGGGGTGGAAGTGATGAGATCAGTTGGACTTTTTCTCTGTCCACTTACATACCTTTTTCAGACACAATATGTCCCAGGACTACCCCATCTTTCACCATGAAGTGGCTCTTTTCCCAACATAAAACTAAGTTGGTTTATAAGTGCATCTCTTTACGACTTTTTCAAGATGTCCAAAACAATCTTCAATTGACTTATCAAATATTGAAAAGTCATCTAAAACTATTTCAAGAGAACCACCACCCATATCTTAAAAGATTGCCATCATACATCGCTGAAATGTGGTGTGTGCATTAGATGGTCCCAACGGAATCCTTCGGTATGCGAAGGTTCCATATGCACATGTAAATGTAGTTTTCTCTTAAAACTCTGGATGAATTGGAATTTGGTTATATCCAGAGTAGCCATCTAGGAAACAATAAAACTTCTTAACCTGCTAGTTTTCCCACTATTTGATCATGAATGGCAGTGGAAAATGATCTTTAGAAGTAGCAATGTTCAGTTTCCTATAGTCTATGCATGCTCTCCATCCGGTGACAGGGCAGGTAGTGAGTGATCTTTCCTCCTTCTTTGGTGTCTATAACTGTAATTCCCGATTTATTAGGCACGGTTTGTGTTGGACTTACCCATTTACGATCAGATATTGCGTAAATTATCCCAACGTCCAACCATTTTAACAGCTTTTTCTTTACTACCTCCCTTAAATTAGGAATCAGTCTCCTTTGTGCGTCCCCTACTGGGTTAGCTTCGGGATCAGTAATGATTCTGTGCGTACACAAAGTAGGACTAATTCCTTCAAATCTGCTATAGTCCATCCTACTGCCTCATTATACTTTACTAGTACTTGCAGTAGGGCTTTTTCTTGTGCCTCGGTCAGATCTGATGAAATAATGACAGATTAATGACCCCAATCTAATTCTTAATGAGTTCTTTGATTCGTTTCCAAATGGTACTCCTTTCGTTTCCAATCATTTGCAGTATGAGTGTCATTCTGACCTAAGAAGGCATACTTCAGAAGAACATGCAAAACTTTCAATTCGAAAATAGGTGGTTGTTCTATTGAAGGTTTTGCTAATTAAGGCATGCCAGTTAGCAATTTTTCAGTCTAATGGGTCCACAAAGGTTGTTTAGATTCCATTGTGGATTCCATGACTACCTCCAGCTCAATATATGTATGAGAGTTCATCTTAGCACTGTCATGCTCAGCAAAGAACAGCTCAGTGGTGTCTTTAGCATTAATTAATGAACTGTGTTGTTGCGCAAGTTTGTCCACCACATCAATCATATAACATTCAGATGCGATTAAAGCAGCGTTGGAAGCATTGAACACATTTAATCGCAACTTGCGATTCCCAAAAGCAATATCTACGTCACCCGTTCTACAATTGATTTGAGCATTAATTGTAGCTAGAACGGTTTGCCTAAGATAATGGTTGGCTGGTTCTTTCCAAGGGATTTCTCAGTATCTAAGACCAGGAAGTCGACTGGATATAAAAGTCTCCTACTTTTACTATCACGTCTGATAAGATACCCACTGTGCATTTTGTTGACCGATCTGCCAGTTGTAACATTATCTCTGTAGTCTGTAACTGGTCTAGATCATGTTTGTTAAACAAATTTCCAGGCAGAATATTTACACTAGCTCGAAGATCGAGTAACGCTTTTTTAATTTGCACATAGGCAATTGTTACTGGAATCTGAGGTGATCCAGGATCTTTCAGATTTGGCGGCAAGGAACTAGAGATCACCGAACTTAGTTGCTCAGTTAAGTTGAACTTCTTAGGAAGCGAGACATTACACTTTCTTTTCTGTGTACAGAGTCTTTAAGGAATTCGGCATAAGAGGGTACTTGTTGAATAGTCTTGACCAATGGGATATTGTTCTTAACTTAATTAAATAAGTTTCATAAATCCTCGGGTTATGGGCATCTCTTACCTTACGGGAAGATTTTGGGTTTTCTAAAGCAGCGGGGTAAGGAAGAGGAGCTGTAGTGTCCTGATTCTTAACCACTTCCCCAACTTTGGGAGTTGGGATATCTGCCTTAATTAGTTCCTTGAAAGTAACCTTCTTAGAACCCTCCTTCTTCGTAGGATCCTCTTTCTCTTCATACACGACCTCAGTGTTGGTATCCACTTCATCTGGTTATTCCTTGGGCATATCGATCTTGTTATCTATTTCTCTACCACTTCTCAGGGTAGTTACCTTAGATAATTCATTAACCTCATTCACTTCATGCTTCTTTTCTTTGCCATGGGCATGTGAAGGGTTTGGGACAGTGTTGCTTAGAAGTTTTCCCTCCTATCATTTCGTGAGCGATTCAGCTATCTGGCCCATTTGGCGACTTAACAGCTCAATGGTCTTCGTGTTGATAGCCGATTGTAATTTCATGAATTTTGCAAGCTCCGAGAATTGTGAGGAACTCATATTCGTTTATAAATGAAAATGATGTTGATCACGATGGTTTGACTTATATTATCGCTCATCGTTAGCAGCATAGGTGGAACCATATTGATATTCTCTTCGTGGTGGCTCATACCTTTGTTTAGATTGATGATCAGTAGGCTGATCATTTTTCCATCGACAATTAGGATGATTTCTCTATCCTGGATTGTAGGTTTTCGAAAATGGGTTAACCGTCTCCCGATGGGCTCTAAAACCATAGACTTCATTAGCATATTACTTGGTGGGTTGCACTTGAGGACATGCTTCAGAATGATGAGATGGATCTCCACATATGACACAGTTAACTGATGCACTTGGGTTTTGATTGAAACTCTTCATCAGTTGATCCATTTGCTTTACTAATTCTGAGATTGCAATCTTTACTTCACGCTTCTAGGCATTATATATGCCCGTCACATGAACTTCTATGCTACTCTCAGAACCAGCTTGAACTTTGAGACCTTTACCGAGGTGATTCAGTAACTTCCACGCCTCATGATATTCTTTAGCTAAAAATGTGCCACCAGTAGCGACTATGATCATGTCGCGGCTCTCTTGACTCACACCATCAAAGAAGATCTTGATAATCATCCATTTTAGAGCTTCAAGATGTGGACACGGTCTCAACAACTCATTCATCCGATTAAATGCTTCGTAGAATTGTTCACTGGGTTTTTGTTTGAACCCGGTGATTTCCTTTCGTTTCTTAGTTGTTTTACTAATAGAGTAATACTCATTGAAAAATTCTCGTTTCATTTGATCACATGTTGTGATGTTATTGTTGGGTAGCGACACAAACCTATTTGTGGATTTCTCTTTTAAAGAGAAAGGTAATAATCGAAATAAAATCGTCAGTGGTTATACCTCAAACGTGATTAGCTTTGCCAATAGCTGTGAATTCAGTTAAATGCTTGTAGGGTTCCTCACTCGGCATTCCTCTTAGGATGGGAAGGATTTTGAATAATTGAGGGCGAACTCCGGTTTCGTTCTCATTTTCTGGATATCGAATTGGGGAAGGCTCGGGCACATCACCAGGGCGGTAATGTGACTCAATGGTCCTTCTCAATTGATCTCCCATTCTAACCATCAGAGGCTCTGGTACTTCGTCTTCGTGATTTCTTCGTGAATGCGGACCCTCGTAAGTTGGGATCACTTCCTCTTGCTCACTGTCGTCCTCCGCGTACCCCAGCCGGTTGCTTGAACTCTCCATGGTTGCTCCTTGTTCTATTTGCACCCTAACGGTTTTTCGATTGGATTTAGCTACTTTTCGATTTCGGATTCGAATCGTAATGGAGATCTGTTAGACCTTATTTATTGTAATGAAGTCTAGGGGTTTAATTGTATTTATTTAATAGTTCATATGTTATTTATGTACGAGCTTTAATAGCTTAACCCACGGACTTAGGCCTATTTAGGTTTATTATTTAAAGGTTTAATTAGGGTTTTATAGAACACATAGAAGCAAGCCGTTCGATCATAGAGAGAAATAACCTTTTGTTCTTCGTGTTCTTTGTTCAAGGTTTATAATATTCGGCTATTGGTATTGTATCTCGTTCGTAATCTGTATTATATATTGTTTGATTAATTCGGGACCCACAATTGGTATCAGAGCCATTTATATCTGATTCTCATGTCAAACAGACATAACTGGTTCATAACTAAGAATGACGCAGGCATCGCTTTTAGTCAAGTAAAAAATCATTTCGAGAATCCTAAGGACTCACAACCATTTATATCTGATTCTCATGTCATAAAGAATAACAAAGTTCAGTTTGATATTAATCAAAAGGCTGCTTTGTTTGATGCTTCAGTATCGCATAAACATTGTTTGAGATATTCATTTAAGCAATTACTTGATTTACGACCTACTAAACTTTGTAATTGTACTCATGTTATGAATGGGTATGTATCCCAAGTTAGGAAAAACTATGTTAACCATCACGTAAATAAACGAGACGGGCCACATTCACTCTCTGCTGGGTACCAAAGACTGTCATTAAGGAACCTAACTGGAAATGGTTAACTAAGAAGGTCATTACTCAAAGATGGGTACCCAAAGCTAACATGACTGGACCCATACTTCAATGGTTACCAAAAGTTATATGATTGTTTTGCAGGGAATATGGCCCCTGGTCATTTCAGTTCAGGACCCGAGTGTCAATGAGATGACTTCTTTGCATATCTGTACCGAACCCGTATCTCAAAGAGATGGCTTCCAAACACCTCTGTTTAGAACCCGTGCTATAGTGTCTCTAAAACTTCCACCCTGTCATGCATATCTGAGTGTCAGTTCAACATCAAAGATGAAACAACTACAGGGTGCCTGAAATAAAGAGAACGTGTGTTAAAGAGAACGTGTTTTTATTCCGATTTGCAGGGGAAGTTTTCAACTATGTGTTAAAGAGAACGTGTTTTTCACTCTTCTGGTATACAAAATTTTCTAAAATAAATATTTTTAGTGCATACTTGTATGTGGAGTGATTTTTTTAATAAAAGTTTTTCTTTTGTAGTTAAAGTTCTTTTTTAAAAAGAGTTTTTGTTAGCCCTTAACGATGCAAACTGTTTTGGATTTTATCCGATCATCATTTAAGGAGGAGAAAATGTTCTTTGTTTCATATGGGAAGATCAGTCCAATTTTTCATGTCAATCAGGATACATTCGTTCATTCTGATTCATTCTGACTGATCAGATCTCAAAATCGCAATTCTCAAAGAATCTCTCCACACCCTATGTAGTCCTTCAAATCTGAATTGTGTTTCATTCTTATTCATCCATTCAGATAACTATCTCCATATCCTTCTATATCATCTTAATATCAATCCGGATGTCATCCTAATCAGAACCATGTTTTCATTTTGATTTATTCTATTATGATTCTTTCTGATTCATCACTCATCTCCATGCTCATTTGATGATATATGCTTACTTTAATGCGCCACATGAGGGTATAGACATATACATCACTCCAATGGTCTACCCAGAACATGATGACCTACCCACACAGTATTCCTTTAAATAGATGAGAGGTAAGCGTCTTTTAGATCTGTTGAGGAAGATCAATCACAATGGGGGTGTTGATCGGGTCAAGCGGGGTATAAACGACAGGAGATGGTGGTGCATCAAATCATGTTTACTGATATAATTGAGCTGGAGCGAGATACAGTTGAAAAATGCATTTTAGAGCTTGAGGGGAGAGAAAGGATTAAAAGAAAAGAAAATTCCTATCCACAACGAGAAATAGCTGGGTTTAATCAAGTCTAGGGGTTTAATTGTAATTATTTAATAGTTCACAGGTTAGTTATGTACGGGCTTTAATAGTTTAACACACGGGCTTAGCCCTATTTAGGTTTATCATTTAAAGGTTCAATTAGGGTTTTATAGAACACATACAAGCGAAGAATTGAAGGTGTTTTAATGCGTGTAGTCGTTCGGTCATAGAGAGAAATAATCTTTCGTACTTCATGTTCTTCGTTCAAGGTTTATAATATTCGGCTATTGGTATTGTTTCTCATTCGTATTATTTATTATATATTGTTTGATTATATGTTTGCTTGATTAATTCGGGACCTACAAGATCCCCTACCTGTACGACGCATGTGCATAAACTACTAAGGAACTTAATTAACTAATTATTTTTTATGGTAAAAGTAGAGTAGCTACAATTACCTATTTGGGTTTTACGATTTTTTGTTGGTTTTTAATAATAAGAATAAAAAATACGAAAATAATTAAAAACTATAGCACTAACTAAAACTAAGGCAAAACTAACTTACTAGCCCTAACAAGCGCTTACCGCTCCACGGAAACGGAGCCAAAATCTTACGAGCCGTCGTTGTGGCCCGTAGAAATAATCCAAACTACCTACTAGTGTAGAGAAGTAAGGGTTCGCAGGGAGCGTGTAGATTTATTAAGGTTAATGTGCTACTTTAGAACTTCTCTGGCTGGAAGTGTAGGATGATGCTCTACCTAGAGAATCTGGATGTACAACTTCCAAAAATAGTGATGGAAGGTCCCTATGTATGTGCCTACCTCTGTCACTATCATCACCCCCATTGCCGAAGGTGTTGTTCCTAAAGTTAGGACTATTGAAAAGACTAAAGCTCAATGGTCTAGTGAAGACAACAGACTAGTTGCTCTTGATGTAAAATCCAGGAACAATCTTGTGATATCTCTCCCTCATGTTGTTTTCAAGCAGGTTTGAAAAACTAAAACAGCCAGAGAAATGTGGCATTCTTTGTGTACTGTCTATGATGGTCCTACGATCACATTGGATAACAAGATCAATAATCTTGTTAGACAATATGAGATGTTCTTTACCAAGTCAAAGGAGAGTCATACTAAAACCTACACCAGGTTCACTGCTCTAACAAATAATCTTAAAGCTATTGGGATCACTAAGGACAGGCTAACTGTTAGGCACAAAAAGGCCTCAGTCAAACCTGCTCTACATCTTAGGGGGAGATTATTAATCAAACATGTTTGATGCACTTGAAGGTATAATTTAAGGCCCATTAATGCCTTATTGAAACCTGAAAAGTGATTTGCAATATCAGCCAAAGTTGTTTACCATGTTGCATTCGTTGCAACAAAGGCAGCTTGTCCAAGCTGTTCTGTCTGCTGAACATGCTGGACATAAACTGTCTACGCTGCTCTATTCTGTTGAGCAGCTTGGACAGTTTACAAGTGTTTTGTTCTTTGTGAACAGAACCTGTTCTTTGTGAACAGGCTAAACACTTTATGGAATATGTTTCCAAGTCCTCATGTATTGTTTTTGGCTACAATATCATTTTACAAGTCGAAGACAAAGTGAAAAACAGAAACTGCACAGCCTGCCTACGCTGTTCTGCTACATGAAGACAAACGGATATCTGAAAAGGGTGACAGACCTTTTCTTATTTCAAAATGGCCTTAGCAAAAGAAGAAAGATGCAAAGTTGACATTCTTGTTTTGGTTAAAGCCTTATGCAACAGTGACAAAAAGAAAAAGACAAAGATTCTTCCATATGAAGACAAATCTGCTTTATCAGAACATGCAGAATGGTGTCTTGTCCTTTTGGAAAGACATTCCACTATCTCACCGTCCAATGAAGAAGCTTCACTGAGATTCTCAGTGAGAGTATAAAAGGAAGCTTCGAAGGATTGTGAAATCATCAAGAGTGTGAAATCAGATCGTGCATTAAAGTGTGTTTTTCATGCATGCAAGTCTGCTTGAATATAACAGTACGTGTGTCTAAGCTGTTCTTATTGAAGCTGTCCATCTGAGTCTTGTAAAATCAATGAGTACATCTAAGTGAGTGTAGTCATTGTATCTAGTCTGAGTGTGTCTTAGATTAGTTGAAAAATTCTTATTTGTCATATCAGCTTGAACCTTTCCACATTACAGGCTTGCTTGTAATTAACACTTGTTGATAATATACACATACATTGAGAAAAGAGTGTTGAGTTTTTAAATAGCGGTATTCACCCCCCTCTAAAGCTTAGAACAATACACTAGGGAAACCTTTTGGGACTGTGTCAACTCTAGATCTCTCATTCTTTGTACTTTCCCTTGGACAACACTGCTGCAAGTTCTTCGTCTTACTATGACAATGGGTCAATGGCCAAACCCCCAAAGTTCAATTATCAGAACTTCTTTGGTTGGAAGTGCAGAATGATGCTCTATTTAGAGATTCTGGATGTACAACTACCAGAGATAGTAATGGAAGGTCCCTATATGTCAACTTCTGTAACTACTATCACTCCTGCTGTTGAAGGAGCTGCCCCTGAAATTAGAACCTTTGAGAAGGCCAAAGCTCAATGGTCTGATGAAGACAAAAGACTGGTTGCTCTGGATGCAAAATCCAGGAATAACCTGGTTATCTCTCTACATGATGATGTGTTCAAACAGGTTGAGAAGATGAAGACTTCAAAGGAGATGTGGGATACTTTGTGTACCATCTATGATGGTCCCACAATCACACTGGACAACAGGATTAACAATCTTGTTAGACAGTATGAACTCTTCTTTGCAAAACCAAAGGAGTCACTCACAGAAACCTACACCAGGTTTACTGCTCTTGTTAATGATCTCAAAGCTGTTGGGATCACGAAGGACAACCTGACTCTGGTAAACAAGTTCTTGGACATCTTTCCTGAAGAGTGGAACTACTTTTCTATCATCCTGAGAAATTCAGGTACTATCAAAGGTATGGATCTTGTAAACTTATATGGATCATTACTGAATGATGAGCAGTCAAGGCAGCAGAAGAGAAATGCCTTGGAAATGTCCAAGAGAGGTGCTGCCTTAGTGGCCAGCGTGAAACAACCAGTAGGGCAGGTATGTGATGTGTTCACACAACCTGATCAACAGGATGATGATGAAAGAGAGGAAATGTCTGATGAGGAAGACAGTGCAGATCTTGCTGAACTTGATGATGAGCAAATGCTTGTCAAAAGGTTCAACAAGAAAAGGTTTGTAAGAAATATGCTGCAGGGGAACTCAAATGCTGTAAAAAAGAAGGCATTTGATAAATCTAAGGCTGAGTGCCTCAAATGTGGCAAGACTGGCCATATAGCTACTGACTGTGTGTCAAAAGCTGTTGGACAGTCATCCAAACCATACAAGACTAACAGGGACGTTGGCTACAGGGTTAAGTACCTTATGGCATGGCTAAGCTGAAAAAGTTGGAAAACTCAGTGGCTTCCAACAAGCAAAAGGGACTCATGGCTGAGACATGTGACTGGGAGGAGTCTGATTTATCCTCAGATGAAGAAGACAATAACTGTCTGATGGCCAACACTGACGTCCCATCAACCAGCAACTTCAAACAGGACTTGGCTGAAGCTGAAGCCTTCAGCAGCTTAGAAAACTGGAACCCCACAATGATGTACAAGGTACAAAACTTTATGGCTTACAGTTCTGAAGAAAAAGTAAAAATGTTTGAATATATGCTTGTTGATTTAAAAGCTGCTGTTGAGAAGCATAATGTTTTATTGTCTGAAATCTCTAAGTTTAAAAATGATCTTGACACAAAATCCAGTAAACTGGACAGCTTCCATAAATTGGAAACTGAGCTTGATGAATTAAAACACATCAACTCCATTTTACTGGAAGAAAAGAGAGAGACAGATGTAAAACATGTAAAGCTTCAAAAGATAGTTGACTCTTGGTGCCAATCTGCACAAAAAGTCAGTCATTGTATCAGTCAACAAATCCCTGCTCAAATCCAAGCCTATCTTGGAGGGGATCTTGACAAAGCAGCTTATATTGTTGAGATTAATAATCTGAAAGATGACTTATCCACTCATGGTGAGCTTCCCAGCACTTTCATCCAGAATCTAAATGGTAAGCTATTCTCCACAAACAGGTTTGTCAGGCCTCAAAATACTGACAGCTTGTGTTAAAAAGCCCTAAAAGCTGATGATGGAATGTGTTCTCTATCAAATCAGCCTGCTAAGTGCTTTGCTGATTCACACAAGCAGAAGAAAGGAAAACATTCTCAAACTGCAGCTGTGGACACTAAACCTGTTGACAAAACAGGCTCTGGGTCCAAAGACGATGGTAAGAGTCCTGTTAATCCTTTTGATGCTAAACATTTTGAGAAAAAGTTTTCAAAAGGTAAGCAGCCTGCTTTCAACAATGGTAAGTCTCATGTTGAAAGCAAATCTGCTGTCGTTTCAATTATAAATGAAATTAAGTCTTTTAAAACCAGAAGCAGTGATTATGTTGATAGGCAGCATCAATCACATCTCAGCAAGGGCAAAGGCAAAGCCATTTCTCATGCTGAGAAATCTAGGAATAAGTTTCCCAAACCTGTGGAAGGTCAAAAACCAATCAAGTTTCCTGTATTTGACATCTGTCTCCCAAAAAGAGGAAAGAAGAAACAAGTAAAGCTGTTGCTATTGTGCCTTCCACCCAAGCTGTTGTTTCATCGATAAATAGTAATAAGTTTGCTAAACCTGCTGATAAAATCAACAGAAATAATTCAGAATATATTTCTGGAAGTTCTTCTTCCAAAAAGGCTAAAAAGAGAAAACGCTATACATGTGGAATGAAGACACATATGGCCAAAGACTGTCCTGAAACTGAGGACATTAGGCCTGTTGACTCTGTTAGTTCCATCATTGCTAAAACAAGCAGTGTTGGAAGTAACTTAGTCAATGAGAGTTGTATCCAAACTAATATCATTCAAATAGGAAATATTAGTGTGGATATCACTAGCCCATCAACAAATGTGGATGAAGTAGGAGAACTCATCACTATGAGGAGTTCCCCTAAAAGTACCTAATGTTTTCCTATGACACTCTGCAGGACAAACAACCATCCCAGGTTTGCTACTTGGACAGTGGCTGCTCAGGACACATGACAGGTTGCAAGGACCTGCTGAGTGATCTCAGGCCTGAAAAAGGTCCAAAAGTCACATTTGGTGACAATGTACAAGGATCCACTGAAAGATATGGAACTCTTAAAGCTGGTGCTGCAGTGTTCAAAAGGGTAGCCTATGTGGTTGGGCTGAAACATAATCTTGTTAGCATAAGTCAACTGTGTGATGCTGGCTACAAGGTTAACTTTGATGAGCACCTGGGATACATATTGGATCCCCATGGCAAAAGTTGTGCTGTGTGCTCAACGAAAGAAAGGTGTATATGTTGTGGACATCAAATCTGCTGATCCCACAACTGAAATCTGCTTTCTCACAAGAACCAATGCAGACCTGAACTGGTTATGGCACAAAAAGTTGTCACACTTGAACTTCAAGAATATTAACAAACTCTGTAAGAAAGTGTTGGTAACAGGTTTGCCTTTAATAACCTTTGTTAAGGATAAACTCTGCACAGCTTGTGAGAAAGGCAAGTAGAGAAAATCATCTTTTAAATCCAAGCATAATTTCTTTATTGATACTCCTCTCTTCTTAATCCACATGGACTTGTTTGGACCAGTCAATGTCCCAAGTCTAGGAGGAAGAAGATACACTCTAGTAATGGTTGATGAGTTCTCCAGGTTTACATGGGTGATCTTTATGAAGAGCAAAGGAGAGGCTGCAAGAGAAATCATTGGATTTATCAAGAAGATGGAAATGCTAAACTATGCTCAAGTGAATCAGCTTAGAAGTGATCATGGTACTGAATTCAGAAACAATACTCTTGAGAACTTCTGTGAAGAAAGAGGGATCTCACGAAACTTTTCAGCAGTAAGAACTCCACAACAAAATGGAGTTGCTGAAAGGAGAAACAGAACCCTCGTTGAAGCTGCTAGAACCATGATGTGTGCATCTGGTTTACCTTTATCATTCTGGGCTGAAGCTGTCAACAGTGCCTGCTTCAGCCAAAACAGATCCTTAGTTGTGAAAAGATTCAACAAGACTTCCTATGAGCTGCTCAAAGGGAGGAGGCCAAACATTAGCTACTTCCATGTGTTTGGATGTTCCTGCTTCATTCTGAATCAAAGGGACCAACTGGCAAAGTTTGAACCTAAAGCTGATGAAGGTGTGTTTGGTGGATATTCTGCTATCTTCAAAGCCTACAGAGTATACAACAACAAAAGAAATGTGATAGATGAATCTATCAATGTCACCTTTGAAGAGTCCAGGAGTGCCTCCACCAAAGCTGTTCCTGAATCAGTCTCAGGAGAATTCAGCTTTGATGATCTTATGCATTCTAACAGTGAAGAGAAGGACTCAAAAGCTTCCACTACATCCAGAGTGGAACCTGCTAACCATGATGGGCATGATGATGATTATGTTGATACACCCTGTGTGAATAAGTGTACTGACTTAATTACAACTTCATGTCCTTAACCAATCAATGCTGATTTTCCTGGATCCTCTACTGATATGTTCAACAATGGAGAGTCATGCTCAACAAGTGAATAGGCTAAAGATCTCAGTGTGTCTGGAAATCTTGAGAGCTGCTCAACAGGACCTGTTGAAGATGAAAACAACTCAGGAGAATTCTCATTGAAACAAGATCCTAAGTGGATCATGTGTCACCCCAATGATCAAAAAATTGGTGACATCAACAAAGGGGTGCAAACAAGATGGGACAGCTTAGAGAACTTTTGTATGTTCTCTAGTTTTGTGTCCCTAATGGAGCCAAAGAAAGTGGATGAAGCACTTAAAGATGCCAATTGGATCACTGCCATGCAAGAGGAACTTAATCAGTTTGAGAGAAACAAAGTATGGAAGCTGATCCCTGCTCCTGAAGGAAAAACTATAATTGGCACCAAATGGGTTTACAGGAACAAGATGGATGAGCAAGGTCATGTCATTAGAAATAAGGCAAGACTAGTTACGCAAGGCTACAGACAGGAAGAAGGAATAGACTATGATGAAACATTTGCTCCTGTGGCCAGGTTAGAAGCAATTCGTTTGTTTCTAGCCAACGCTGCTCATAAGAGCATGATGGTATTTCAAAAGAATGTTAAAAGTGCATTTTTGAATGCTAAGCTGCAAGAAGAAGTCTATGTCAAACAGCCTCCTGGTTTTGAAAATGAACATCATCCAGGTTTTGTCTATAAGTTGGACAAAGCTCTCTATGGTCTAAAACAAGCCCCTAGACCCTGGTATGACACTCTTACTGATTTCCTTATGAGCAATGGTTATTCCGGAGGTAAAGTGGATACCACGCTGTTCATAAAGAAGGTGAAGTCTGATATTATGCTTGTTCAAATATATGTGGATGACGTAATATTTGGTTCTACTAATGAGAAATTATGCAAGAATTTTTCATTACTCATGAAATCAAAATATGAAATGAGTATGATGGGAGAACTTACTTTCTTTTTAGGATTACAGGTTAAACAAACCTCAAATGGAATTTTCATAAATCAAAGAAAGTATACTTTAGATCTATTCAAAAAGTTTAAATTTGATCAAAGTTCTCCTATTAAAACCCCAATGGCAACCAATGTAAAGTTGGATGCAGATGTCAGTGGCAAAGGTGTTTCAGTAACAGCTTACAGAGGTAGGTTCCAAGCTGATCCAAAAGAATCACATCTAGCTGCTGTGAAAAAAATCTTCAGATACCTTAAGGGTACACAAGGTTTGGGTCTTTGGTATCCCAAAGACTCAAGCCTTAAGCTAACAGGTTATTCAAATTCTGATTTTGCAGGCTGCAGGCTAGACAGGAAAAGCACAACAGGTGGATGTCAACTCCTTGGTGGTAAGTTGATAAGTTGGTGTAGCAAGAAGCAAAACTTAGTTTCCACTTCTACTGCTGAAGCTGAATACATTGCTGCTGGAAGCTGCTGTGGGCAGATTCTATGGATGCAGCATCAGCTTGAAGACTATGGACTTGTATATAGGAAAACTCCTATTCTGTGTGACAATACAAGTGCCATACCCATTTCCAACAATCCAGTGTTTCACTCTAGAACAAAGCATATAGAGGTCAGACATCATTTCATCAGGGATCACATTCAGAAAGGTAATGTGGAGGTAAGTTTTATTTCCACAGATGGACAGCTTGCTGACATTTTCACCAAACTTTTTGTTGAAAACAAGTTAAATTATCTGGTAAGCAAGCTGGACATGTTAAACAAAAGTGACTAAGTGTCCACAATTGTCTAAGTCATTATATGTCTCACACTGCTCAAGTTTCGCAGAACTTCTTAGACAGAACAGGTTATGCATGTTCTATACTTAGCAATTTTCTGCAAAAACTTGAACAGCTTGAGCGTATAACAGGCTTGAGAATAACAACTTTTATGTCAAAGCTGGTCTGATGATCAAACCTCCACCCTGCTCACTCCCTCAATCTGTCATACAAGACATTGTCTTGTAACCTGATCAACTATTGAACACAACCTGTTCTTACATAGCTGAACATGTTGAAGGAACAGCTTGAAGAGTGAACAGCTTGTGTTGAGCCTGCTCATCACAGGTTTGACCAACAGCTTAGACCATCAGTTTTAATTACCTTTCTTCACAATTAACTTACTTAATTTTTATTTTTATTTAACTTAATTACTGCGGATAATGTGTGTTTACGTGTTTTAGTGATTAAAAAGGGCTCAAGTGGTCTGACAACCGTTCTGACATGGACAACCGTTCTGTATTCTGTTAACAAACATTTCAAATCAACTGCCTAAATGTCTCTCTCTCATACCTACTCACATTCAAATCCTAAAAATACCCCCTACTGTTTCATCTTCGTCTTCCTCTCTACTTCAATAACTTCCTAAGAACCCTAAAACTCGACTAAGTGTCCTATGCTTCTACTACTTTCACTACTTCCCAAATGGCTCACAGAAACAACCCCTTTCTACCAGTATTTGTTGGTGCTGATGTTCAAAAACATGCATCTGTCACCACAATGCTAACCCTGAAACCTACCAACTATCTTGCAAACCTAACCATCCCCAAAAATTATGTGGGAAAAGGCTACGAAGAAATGGTGAAGTTTCTGAAAGCTCACCCCCTGAACTATGCCATGACTGCAACTCCTGGTGTCCTGTACCAGGAAATGGTGTATGAGTTCTGGTACACCTATGCCTACAACCCAGATACCAAAGTCAACATGGGAACAATACTCAATGGGACTCAGACCATTGAGATCACCACTGGTCTGATCAGGGAAGCTCTTCGTCTCCCTGTGGTTGAACCCTATTATTAGCCACAGCCTGAAGATTAACAGATGAGGAATCTACTGCACTTCTGTGGTGTAGCAGAACCCAAAGTTGGAGCTACGCTGTTTAGGAAGGATTTGTCTCCCACCTACAGTTTCTTATTTGCCTCTGTGGTGATGTGCTTCAACAGTAAGGTTGGTTCCTTTTACCAACTAAGCCGTGATGAGATTCCTATAGTCCTACAGCTTGTGGATGAGACTACAATCAACATGGCCAGATGGATTTTCATAAATTTGAGGAATCTGGTGCAGCAGGAGACACATCCAGCTCCTATTCGTTATCCCAGATTTTTGAGCCTCATATTCAAGCACGTCTGTGGTGAGCATCTGTATTTCGTACTGCTGCATTTCCTGTCATAGGAAATAGAGTTTTCTACACTCCAGTTCTCCCAAATGAGCCTCCTCTGTCTACACTAATGACGAGGTTGCTAGGATTGGTGGAAGGACCCTTTGCTGTGAGGGTGGATCCAGAAGCTTCTCCTAAAGGAAAATACAAATCCAGGGTCAAGTGTGTTAAGAGGACCCTAGAAACGACTGAAGCTGGGCCTGTCCACAAGAAGGCCAAAACAGCCAAGTCTAAGTCTGCCCCATCAGCCTCTGTGGCTGAGGGGGAGCAGGCTTCTCACCCAGGTTCATTTGTTGAACCTGAAGCCTCTGTAGCTGGTGCCTCTGTCGCACCTGAGACAATGAAACATGCTAACCCACCTGTTACTGACCCAGTCTCAAAACCAGTCCAATCAGAATCCCTCATCTCTTCTCCACAACATCCATCATCCACCTCATCTCTAAAATCATACCAACGAAAATCCCTTGCCAAAAAGAAACCAACAGCCAAAACAGCCAAAACCAGCCCCTCTATTCCCTCTCAACAGGGTTCAGTTGAAAATGAAGCAACCACTGCTGCTTCTCCTATTTTCGGAGAAGTTTTAGAACATTTGGAGCCTGCTTCACTCCGAACAGAGTCCACACAGAGTCAGCCTAGACCCTCTGGTTCCTCCCAACAGGAGCCAGTTGTACATATGGAGACAGCCACATCAACTATTCCAGAGTCCAAGGTGCTGCAGAGGGAAGCACCCCTGGCCTTAATGAAGGTGCTGCAACACAAGAAACATTGGAAAGGCTACCATCCTCTACGCCTTCCCCTGATGATGCAGCTACAGCCACTGCTGAAGGACCTATCGAACCCTCTAAGATGGGCCATATTACTTTTGCCCAGGCTATGGAGCTTCTCTCAAAAGTACCCTCTCCTTCTCCATCACATCCCAAAGACCAACCTCCTCATCTTCATCTCATTCGTCACCCTCCACATAATCCAAACAGTTTACCCATACACCTCCATCCCCTAAATATCTGCCTTTGAAGGATCAAGTTTCCTTGCTGACCAACAAAGTTGGCTCTTTACAAACTTCCATGTCTTCTCTACCCTCTCTAATTTCAGACTATGTGTCTGAACAGCTCAAAGGATTCTTTGATGTGTTCAAGAATTCCATTCCATCCACTCCTCAAACTGACAACTCCTCACAGCTGCTCGCACATACTACACAGCTGCAAAGTGTCTCCATTTCCCTCTCCTCAATTCTTTCACACCAACAGGACTCTGTGTCCTCTATGACAGCAATATCCCACCATCTGTCCACTCTCCTCACTACTTGCAATTCTGCCCTTCCTGATACACTGGCAAGCCTTAGCACTCTCATCGTTTATATGTCAAATTCTGTGTCAGCAAACCTTGCAGATGTGCAGGACTCTCTTGAGATGCATATTGCACAGCTTCAAAGTCTGCTATTCACAGCTTCTGATAGAGAAAATATTCTTAAACTGACCTCTATTGCTGATTCACAATCATCCTCTGTTCAAACCTGTCTTTCCCATCTTGCAGAGTTGAAGGACAACCTTGCTTTCTTAGTGCATAGCCTGGTTGGTCCCAAACCTGCTGCCAAAACTGCTGCAAAGCCTGCTGAATTTGTTTCTTCAGGCAGACCAGTTGTTGAAGGTGCTTGTGACACCCTTGCCACATTTAACCACAATTACAATACACCTAGGATTAATTACCAACGTACAATTAAATAATGATCTGAAGGCTTAAAGTGCGGAAGCAATAAAATACAATGATTTTACACATTCTACAAATCATTATGATGCCCCTAGGAGTAACACCGGTAACATATACCGTATACCCCACACGTACACAAAGTACGCAAACCCGAGTCGCAACTCCTTCGAGATGACGCTCGGCATAAGAAAAACCAATCATCTGAGGCAGCCATAACATCGGGGATGACCTACTGCCTATCCTGACCACAGAGGTGTCAACTCTTGGTCATATAGCACAGTAACATCAGAGTACAGATGCGACCCACCGGTCCATCGATAGGATGCACAACAAATGAACGGACATGCAACAACTAGGAATGTTTCATCAATATATACGCAAGTTAGTAGAGTGCCAAACGAAAATGAAACAACATGCCTCAGCAGGCAAAGCAAACGTAAAGCAGATGCAGACATGTTAAAATCAAAGGTACTCACAGTTGGTGCGTTATTAAACTTTAATCAATTTTATTTCTCCTCGGAATTTCAACCGGATCACAAAGTACCCCACTGTGGGTTAAACAACACCACAAGGGACCTGTTACATTTCCATAAATAAAACATATCATGCATATGTTCAATAATAATTTTCATCATGATTTTACAAAATTAAAGTGTTACAATAATTGGAACCGTTATCCAAAACTCATGCTTAAATCCTCTTACTTGATGGTTTTATCATTCCCAATTAACCCTTTATTAATACCATCACTCTCTTGTTCAATAACGAGTCTTATCAAGTTTCTCAAATTAATGCGTTAATCCTTTGAAATTATACCTTAAATCTCCAATTTCTGGGATTGCCAAATTGTCCAGAATTTATCATTATGTAACTAAATTAAAATGTCCAACCGCTTCTATTTTATTTTCACCAATAAAACCCAACCGAGATGATATATATATATATTGTTCCAGTATGTATGGGGTCTCAGTATCATGGTTTCAGTAGTGGTTTCAGTGTTACATGATTGTCTCGGTACACCCATACACACACACACACACACACACACATATATATAAGGTTTCGGTATTTTAGGGGTCTCAGTGAGGGTAATACCGAAACCTTCAAGGTTTCGATACATGTGTGGGTTTCTGTATATAGAGTTTCACTAGCATGGTTTCAGTATAAGGCACCAATACCGAAACCTCAAAAGGTTTCGGTACATATATATAGTTTCGGTACCCTTTAGAGTTTCGTTATTATGTATAAGGTTTTGGTAGTCTAGGAGTTTCAGTATATATATGTTTCGATAGGGGGGGGGGGTTTAATACCGAAACCTTAAGGTTTCGGTACCCCTACTTGTGGTTTCGGTACCATGCAAAAACACGCAGAACACTTACTGTAAATCTCCAAAAACCATATTTATAACTTGAATTAGAACCTAAAATGTTGTACACATCTTCTATAACACTTGATTTATACAAACCCATGAAAATATTAGACATGCATCAACTTTTGAATCCTTAATCTCAAATTTGATTTTCATAGAAACCAATTTCTAAATCCTTAAATATCGAGATTTTGAGAAAATTTTACCTCGAATTATTCGTTATAGTGATTATAGCTTCTCCAATGCAACTTGAATCCAAATTTTCAGCCTCCAATTTGAGGTTTTCTTTGATTCTTGATTTGGAAATGGAAGAACCGTGAGTTTTCTTTCTTTTGAGAGAGAAAGTAGAGAGAGAGATGAATGTGCAAATATGAATGGCTTAAGTCTTTTTATTCACCAACTTCAACTTTTGACAATTTAATCCCTCAACTTATCTAACTTTCTTTAAATAAAGATTTCCATCTTTATTTAATCATCATTATAATTTATAATCATCATTCTAAATAAAGTATACTTCAAAATCTAAAAATTTCTCGCAACCATGTTCTTAATTTCCATTAAATAAAGATTAAATCTTTCTTTTATCCTTTCAACCACTTAATAATAATTATATTAACTTAATAAATTGGAAATTATCAAATTCTGAATAAAACAACCAACTCTTATAATTAATCCCAATACATAATCCAACATAATTATATTAAATTCAAAATTTTATACTAATTAACCTCAATTACATCATTTTAATTTCTTAGGATGTTACAGCATGGGTTCCACCACGCTCAAACTTCGTCCTCGAAGTTACTTGTATTCGAACAGATTCGTTTAACTTTTCAACATATCGACTTTTATCTCCCAAGTATGGTTTACTCCTTTGTGATGCTTCCAACGTATCAACAATAGTTTAATCTCTTTAATCCTTAACTTTTGATGTTAGTATTCAAAACACATACCTGTTTCTCAAGATATACTAACCTCTCATAAATTTCTAAATCAGTATAATCATCCCAACCTTCATTTCCAGTTTTGAAGGACTTCCTAAAATTTCCCACATGAATCACCAAATGTTATTTCAATATTTCCTTAGGAAATTCCAAATGGCACAACTGATTCCTAACTTTTCTGTTATTCTAAATGAGCCAATACACGTTAATGCCAGCTTGTCTCTTTTACAAAACAAGAAACACCCCTCATCGGTGATGCTTTCCAATATATCCAATCGTTTATCTCAAAATTGTTCGGTTTATATCTCCTACATAATAACACTTCTGTGATAACAGAAGCTCATCCACCAGAGTTCCCTCAATTTCTTTTCAACGTGTAGGGGTTTTTATTTCCATCAAAACAATTGATCTTTTTAGTTAATACTTAAATCCAGGATAAATGATCTCATCATATATTCCAATATGGACATAGTCCATTCATTCTGATCATCTATCATTTGTCGATAAGCTGTACTCATAGCCATATGTGTGCTTAATCCCACTTGTAAAGCAGACCAAGAGTTGAAAATGAAACGACTCTTCCAATCAGACATAATCGATTTTGGAACACCATAAAGAGTAATAACCTTACTCACGCAAATCTGTGCAAGTCTTTCCAGTAATAACTTTCTTCAGTTGGTATAAAGCATACCCAATTAATCAGCATGTCTACGATTTTCCAATCGTAGAAAACTTCTTATTTTTTTAGTACTGCGAGTCGGATTTCAATTCTCCATCACTCCAACAACTTTCTCAGGTGTGTATCTTGCTCTTCTTTAAACTTAAAGTACTCCAGATTATTGTCAATGACTACAATTACCGATTGATCCAACATCGGTCTACAAATCCTTATTCATAATATCCATATAACAGCTGGGGTGTTAATTAATCAAAATGTCGTAACCAGAGACTCGTAGTGCTCATAACTATCCCTGAAAGCCATTTTCAGTACATTCCCTCTTCGTACCTCAACTAATCATATCACATTCGTGGATCAATCTTTAGAAAAATAATTAGCTCTCATGCAGCTAATCGAATAATCATCAATTCCCGGTAGGAGATACTTATTCGTTATAGTCAATTTGTTCAAATCACTTTTATCTATGCACATTCTCATTGTGACATCTTTTGTTTCATAAACAATATCGGGCTCCCCATGGCAAAGAGCTCAATCTAACGAAGCCCTTATCCAACAACTCCTGATGTTGCTTCATCATCTCATACATTGTTGGTAGGTGCAAGACAGTGCGAATAACAAGCTATTGGAGAGGCTCCAGGGATCAAATTAACACAAAATTCACTTGTCTTTCAGGTGGCACACCAGACAAGTCTTCCAAAAACATATATGGAAAAATTTGGGACAACAGGCGCACCGGCCACAGTTTTCTTTTCAGTCTTGGTATCAATAGCATATACCAAACAAGACTCACAACCCTTAGCAATCAGCTTTCGGGACCTAACTATCATCAATAGACTTTGATCCCCACTTCTCCTTTCCCATATACATAGATCGTCTCATCCTTCCGGTGTAATTGTCTTTGTCATTTCCTTTATTGTAACTACATGAATCCGATTCTCGATCAACCAGTTCATTTGAACTATTATATCAAAACCACCGAACTCTATTGGAATCAAGTCAAAATTTGAGACTACCTCTTCAATCATTAGAGTACAATCATGATACACATGATCTACATTAACTAATGTGTTACTTAAGAATTTCAACATCAATCACAACAGACAACTTAGACCAAGGCATCAACACTTGTTGAGCAAAAGGAGTAGATACAAATAATTGTTCGGCACCAGAATCAAACAAAACTCATGACCACCTCCGAATCTTCCTTAGATTATGGATCGTAGTATTAGACTTTTCTTTGCTCTATAAGCATAATTCGTTAGTGTCCAAAGTCTCTTTAAACTTTTTATGTTTGATCAACTCACCATTTCATTAAGTATTATATCCCCCTTCCGATCAATTATACTTCACATACATTTCTTACTTTACACTTCGCATTGTATATTTCAATTTCTCTTTTAAAATTAACATGTATCTTCCATGTATTATCATACCCTTGTATGCTTTCCCAATATTTTCTAGATTTGTTTTCCTCATATATACCAATATAGAAACAATCTGTTCAAATCCGATTATATCGTAAATCTCACAGCAGTTCGTATTATTTTGTTTTTAACTACAACCTTTTTAAGTTAAAATAATCAACACTAGGTACCTTACCGTTTCCCTTAATAAAAGTTGATGCTATTTGCTTTATAATAACCTACAAGTTGTTATCACTCCTTCAAACATATCATATATAATACTAATACGATTATTTCCAATTCTTTAACCCATTATGGTCAAACTTAAACTTTATTACAACTTCTAAACCCATTCATAAATTCGAAGATATCTATAGCATCTTTTCCAATTCAAAACTTCAAAATCCATCTTGGCTATTCATCTAATGCCTATTTATATACTCGAGTATTCTCATTCACGAACATAATTATACTTCTATTAGTAATAAAACATCATATCACTCAAGTTCAGGTTAACTTCAGAATCATAAAACTTCAATGAAATATTACATATAGAATCTTAAAGTATTCTTCTAACTCCGTAATTTAAGGTACAAAAGTTATAACAATAGTCTCAAAGATCTCATCCCCATTGTTGAACCTTTCATTCATAGTTTCATCATCTAATATTAGTACATGTTATTTCTTTGTTCGAAATTTGCAAGTTCTGCTAAAATGACCCACTTTTCCACAATTATAACAAGCATCAGCCTTCCTTGGACATTTGTCAGCCTTATGTCCAAATTGATTACATTGTCAACATCTACTACAACTATCACGTTTATTTGTTCTTGACATCAAATATGGTCCATTTAGTTTACCTCCTCCAGAATTTGCAATCTTCCCGATAGCTCTTTCTTCATGATCAACATGAGGTACGACATTAGGCTCAACATATTGCCTACTAAACAACAACTCGAATTGTTCCCAACTTAAGGAAGTAATCCATTCTGATCCCAATTCTTTTTCCCAACAGTTCCACCATTTCTTGGCTTGTCCAATCAATTGATCCTTAGCCAAACATACCTTGTACTCGTCCTTACAATTCATCTCCGTAAAGATCTGTTCCATAATTGTAATCCATATTTCTGATTTCTCCATTCTTAAAGATCCTGAGAATGTTGGTGGTTGCCAGTCCTTGAAGGATCTAATTGCATATTTCATGTAATTCTCATCAATTCCGGTTTCATAATCAATCTTTTCCTTGCCCTTGTCTTTACGTTTCGCTTTACTTCTAAGGTTTATGTCAATCACAACATAATTCCTTTCATGTTCCCTCTTTTCTTTGTTCTTTCTCTTGTCTTCCCTTCTCTTAGCTTTGGCCTCATCTCATGCCCGAAATTGATCTTGAATCATTCTGTTTTGTTCTGCCATCATTGATAGCATCATTTCCCTCGTTTCTCATGGCGTCATTCCTCCTCCAGACATATTCTGAAAATTTAAAAATGTAAATCATTTAGTGATCCCATCACATGGTCAACTACAACACATGTTGTCCCGTATGAAAGTCACTTTCCTATAAGCACTTGATCATATCCTATCTTAGTTCAGATCATCACTTACAATCACTACATGTCATCACCTATGTTTGAGATCAAGACCTCACGGATACTTGAATCTCAAACTACTACTCTGATACCATCTCGATGCGACACCCTTGCCATATTTAACCACAATTACAATACACCCAGGATTAATCACCAACGTACAATTACATAATGATCTGAAGGCTTAAAGTACGGAAGCAATAAAATACAAAATAAAATAATACACATTTTTGTTCATCACCCTACGGTGCTACATAGGTTTCACGTCTAAGTCTACAAACTCAAAAGAATTATCATCCCAAATTTTATTACAACAGTAATTCCATAAACCAAATAACAAGATAGACAGAAGAAATCTTCAAATGCTTCAACGAACGTCCTAGCTAGAAGGTCCTGTAAAAAGTCAACAACTAAGGGGTAAGCTAATTCTTACTGAATACCAATGATTTTACACATTCTACAAATCATTATGATGCCCCTAGGAGTAACACCGGTATAAGAAAAACCAACCATCTGAGGCAGACATAACATCGGGGATGACCTACTGCCTATCCTGACCACAGAGGTGTCAACTCTTGGTCATATAGCACAGTAACATCAGAGTACAGATGCGACCCGCTGGTCCATCGATAGGATGCACAACAAATGAACGGACATGCAACAAGTATGAATGTGCATCAATATATATGTAAGTTAGTAGAGTGCAAAACGAAAATAAAACAACATGCCTCAGCAGGCAAAGCAAACATAAAGCAGATGCAGACATGTTAGAATCAAAGGTACTCACAGTGGGTGCGTTATTAAACTTTAATCAATTTTATTTCTCCTGGAATTTCAACCGGATCACAAAGTACCCCACTGTGGGTTAAACAACACCACAAGGGACCTGTTACATTTCCATAAATAAAACATATCATACATATGTTCGATAATAATTTCCATCATGCTTTTACAAAATTAAAGTGTTACAATAATTGGAACCGTTATCCGAAACTCATGCTTAAATCCTCTTTGTTGGTACACCCTGTGTGACGATAGCAGTCTAATCGATCTGCATTATGATTTAAGTAATATTCTGAATATTAACAAGTGTTTTGATATATATGTTTAATATGTGTTTGTCTGTTATTGATTGTGTGTTTGAACTTGATGTAACATATTACAAGAAGTTCAAACATAAAAGTCAAAGAGTATGTCAAGCATAAGTTAAAACATAAGTTTCATCACGTAAGTGTTTAAGTGTATAGGCTAGATTCGAATAGGTTAAGGAAGGCATTCGAATCTGTGATAGATTCGAATGTATCCTTAGATTCGAATGGGCTAGATTCGAATCTGTCAGATGGACAGATTCGAATGAGGCCTTAGGCCAGATTCGAGGTTGGCCCACAACAGACTCGAATCAGGGCCTATAATTAGGGATAGACTCGAATGATTAGCAGACCTTTGGCAGAATTCGTGAGGAATTAAGCAATAGGCGATCTCGAGTTTATCAGCTAGGTGAGTCCCGTTTCGGAGAGAATTAGTACGTAGGATCGTTCGTGTGTCGTTCGTTCAGCGTCTAATAGTCTCCGTGTTTCCGTTGGTTGAGAGTTGTCCGTCTGACCGTAAACGAGGATTCCGCACTCGTTCTCGGATCCGCGTCTAGATAGATCTGTCAGTGGTAGACCTTACAAGTGGTATCAGAGCCTACGGAGTGTTCGTGGTGTTCTTCGTGTTCATCAGATACATTCTAGGTTTCTTGACGCTAGTTGGACGGTTTTTCTCTCAAAAACGTGTTTTTGAGCTTAGCAAATTCATATTCGGGAAACATTTTGTCGTTTTTCACGTTTTTGGTCGAAATCATTGTTTTTCATTTGAAAATTAGTGATTTAATCCATAAAACGTCAAAAAATCAAAGTGTTAGCCGTTTTTCGAGTTTGCGGCGCTCGAATCTATATGAGTAATTAGGGTTTTACTTTATTTTCGAGTCTAACCAAAATACGCTCCTTTCGAGTCAATTTCAGTCAGTTTCGAGTCTGTGGTGTTTCGAATCTGTTAATACATTCGAATTGGATCTCGAGTCTATATTGTTTCGAGTTTGTTTCGAGTTTGTAACTGTTTCGAGTCTGAGCTTCGATTCTGCTGAATTTCGATTCTATTGTGCCTTCGATTCTAAGGGTCTTCGAATCTATAGAGTCCTTCGAATCTGTCATCACTTCGAATCTATAGAGTCCTTCGAATCTGTCATCACTTCGAATCTAGGGAGTTCCTCGAATCTGACATTATTTCGAATCTACTTGACTTTTAAGACTTAATCGAATTTAATTTCAAAAGATTAAATATTAATTACTTTCGAATCTATCTAGATTCGAATAAGTTAATTTAAATCAGTTTCTAATTAAATTAATTAAGTTCAAATTCAAATTCTTTCAGAAAAGATGTCAAACCTTCAGAAATTCCTTGAGATGGATCACGAAGTTGGGAAGGCCAATGCACCACCTAAGCTGATGAAAGTTGAGGATTACTACTGGTGGAAGGATAGATTTACGAATTTTGTACGATTCAACGATATGCGCATGTGGGTGTGCATTGATGAAGGGTACATTCCACCAGTATCTGAGGTAGAAGGCCGTCAAAAGGTTCTGTCATACCAAATGATGAAAGAAGATGACAAGAAACTATTTGAAGCTGAAAACAAGGCTTTCTCTATTATCCGAATGGCGTTACCTCAAGATATCTTGCACACATTTCGGACTCAGAGGACGTCGAAAGAGCTTTGGGAGTCTCTTCAGAAACGGTGTGAGGGTAATCCACGGGTACGTAGAAAGCGTACAGAGCTGTTGACCCAACAGTTTGCAATTTTCAAGGCTCTTAAGGATGAACAGTTGGATGATATTATCACACGATTTTATCATCTGATAACAGAGCTTGAAAGTCATGGTATTGAGTATTCTGACACAGACAAGAACAACAAGCTTCTTGATGCCCTACCGGCCAAATGGGCTATGTACGTGGCTATGATTAAGCTGAATGAAGATAAATACTATGCTCAATCACTGGATGACATCGTGGGAACGTTGAGGGCATATCACTTCGAAATGATAAAGGCTGAGACTGATTACGAGCAAGTCCAAAATCCGGCTATGTATTTTGGAAAGACATCAAAATCATCAGTGACAGCTGATCAGAAGAGTGCTACAGCGTTTTTCACCGGAGAAACGTCATCGCCACCAGAGTCCGAAGACTCACTAAATCGCGCGTTCTTAGGGTTAGGAAGATCGGAAGAACCGCAACCTCAAGTCCAACAGGCATCGACCAGTCAGAGCTATTCTAAGATGCCAATGAGCGCAAAGTCGGCGGAAGAACATCTGAATCTGCTTGCTTCGTTTGTGGCCGCATACGGAAATTGCGTTCAAGGGAAGATTAATGATCCGGCTCTTTGGGATGAAGACTACGATCAGGTCGACCCTGATGACTTAGAGGAAATGGATCTGAAATGGCAACTGGCCATGGTAACCCAGAGGGTTAAAAGATTCATTAAGAGAACTGGAAGGAATCTACAGATGAATAACAAGGGGATAGGATTTGATAAGTCCAAGGTCAAATGCTACAACTGTCAGGGATTGGGACATTTCGCGAGGGAGTGTCAAAGACCGAAGGTAGAATCATACCAAGGACAGAGTCAGCACCAAGGACAGTACCAAAATCAGTCCCAACAAAGATATCTTCCGAGTTCTTCATCTGGTCAAGCCAATCTAGCGGGTCTGATATCCAATGTCACTTCTGACAGACAGCTAGATGGTTCCTATGACTGGAGTTCACATCCGGAGTCCAATGCTAGAGCTTTCATGGCTGAAGTTACGGAGAATGGTTGTGATGAAGATGAGCAGACTACAAGGGAAAACAGTCCGATGTGGGTAGAGAAAGTGAATGATCAGACCGTGCTGGAGTTTGCTGCTCAGATGGCCAACGTGGAATCTGATAACTCTAAGGTTAGTCTTTCTATTTCTCTATTTCGTGATTTATGTGCTTTATGTGTTACTTCTAACGATAGGTTAAATCTAGTCTTAGACTCACATAAGACCATAGCTGCTCAAAATGAAAACTTGAAAATAGAAAATGCTAGCCTAAATGATATAAAACAAGATTTAAAAGAAAAGCTTAAGGCTGATGCTCAAGATGTAATCGTTCTAAAAGACAAACTGAGTGAGCAGTGTGTTAGGATAGAACTTATGTATGAGCACGTAGAGGCCTTGACCAAAAGTCTGAAAGACAAGGACATAGAGCTAGCCGAGACCAAGGTTAAGGTAGCAGAGGCAAATAGCAAACTGGAAAAGTTTAGGAATTCGAGCCTAAACCTAGGGAAAGTCTTAGATGCCCAAAGACAGTCTAAGAAGCCTGTAGGTCTAGGTTTTCACGAAATTCCTCCACCTTTCAATGATAACTATGTGCCTCAGCCTCAGGAGAAAACTGACAAGACAGTAGTTTTAGAGGACCTACCTGAACCTACACCTGAGCCTAAAGTTGAAAATACACCTAAGGTGGATGACTCTACTGTCAAGGTCAAGAAAGTGAAATTTGTGTCTTCCTCCAGTGAAACACCTGCAGGAAAACAGAAAATTTCATGGGCTGACCAGGTCGAAGAGACAGACTCTGTAGATGTACCAAAGGCAATAGACACTAGTGAGACACCTAGATCTAAGGGACCAACCAAAAAGTCCATGGATAAGATGTCTTGCTTTAGATGTCACGAGAAAGGGCATGTTGCTTCTCACTGTCCAAATAGGAAAGCAGATGTTACCCCTAAGACAGTGAACCCAACACCTGTTAAGCCCTCACCAAGTGCGGCGAGCAGCAGTAGTTCTCAACCTACCGAGAAAACTGTGCAGGCCGCACCAAAACCTGTTGTGAAACAAACACCGGTTAAGGTTGGACCAAAAGAAGTGGTTAGGACAAATTCACCGAATCGTGTCTTTAATCAATCTAGGTCAGCACCTCAACAAGTCTATAGGAGCACCACACCTAGCAGGTCACACACTCCAGTTAGGTCACATACTCCTGTTAGACAATATGTTCCGGTAAAAGCTCAGGGATCACAGTCTGAAATGCATTATAATAAGACTTATTCTAGAGCATCACAACAAATGCCTACTCAAAGGCAAAGAGTGAATCTAAATCACTCGGCACCACAACAGAATTCAGTTCAAAGGCCCAAGTCACCTGAAAGGCGAGATGGGTATTTGAAAGAGTTCAAGTATGTGGACGAGAATGGTATTACCAAGTCAGTCATGGCTTGGGTTCCCCGTGATAACTAACCTATTTTCTTTCATGTGCAGGAGATAACTACCAGTCCAAACAACAAGTGGTTCGTCGACAGTGGTTGCTCCAGGCATATGACGGGGGAAAGAAGTCTTCTCACAGACTTCAAGGGGGGTAATAGGGGATTTGTATCATTCGCTGGCAACAAAGGAGGAAATATCACTGGAACTGGAGAAGTCACTAATGGGACGATTACATTGGATCAAGTTTATCACGTTGATAAACTGGTTCATAATCTCATTAGTGTATCTCAAATCTGTGATAAGAAGAACTCGGTGTTATTTACTTACACTGAGGCGTTAGTGCTAAAGCCGGGATTCAAGATACCTGAAGATTGGATATTGATGCGGGCTCCAAGGAAGAATGACTTGTACATGCTCGACATGAACAAGCCAGATAATTCGATGGGTCCGATCTGCTTACTATCAAAAGCTTCGGAGACGGAATCGGTTTTGTGGCACAGACGCATGGCTCACTTGCACCTAAGGAAAATGAACTACATAACGAAGAATGGTTTGGTGCAAGGTGTGCCTCTGAAGAGCTTTCAATTTGAAGACAAGTGTCTACCGTGCATGAAGGGCAAGCAACATAAAAAGACACACAAGTCCAAGAAGCTGAATTCCATAACCTCGACATTCGATTTGTTGCATATGGACCTTTTCGGCCCAATCAACAAAAGGAGTATTGGAGGTAGTTGGTTTTGCTTAGTTATCACCGACGATTACTCACGTTTTTCTTGGGTTTTCTTTTTAGGTACGAAGGACGAGACGGCTACAAAGCTCATCGGGTTCTTAGACCAAGTGGAGAATTCCTACGGAACAAGGGTTAAAAATATACGTAGTGATAATGGGACTGAATTTAAAAACTCTGTAATTGGTGTATATTGCCTATCAAAGGGCATCGTGCATCAATTCAGTGCACCATATGAACCACAACAGAATGGGGTGGCCGAACGTAAAAACAGAACATTGATTGAGGCTGCAAGGACTATGCTTTCGGATTCAAAGCTTCCTACCATGTTTTGGGGGGAGGCAGTGAATACCGCGTGCCACATTTTAAATAGAGTCCTTACAGTCAAATCATTGAACAAAACATGTTATGAAATTTTGAATAAAAGGCCACCTAACTTAACTGGATTCGAACCGTTTGGAGTACCATGCACACTTTTAAGGACAAAACATCAACCGAAGTTTGGTGAAAAGGCTGACGAAGGATACTTCCTAGGTTATGTGCCAAACTCACCAAAAAAACGGGTTTTTAACAAAACGAGTGGTACTGTGGAGATTGTGTATAATATTGAAGTCACAAGTTATACACATGAACCCCAAACTGGTCCGGAATGGATATTTGACTATGATAAGTTATTTGAGTCATTTAACATTCCTTTTGATGATACTGCAGGTACAATCGATAAAGACATGGCGACGTTGCACCTAAATGACGATGGCCATATTTTTCCAAGGACCACGTTCGAATCTACGTCCGAGCCTACTGCGACTGTAGATGGGTCTCCAGAAGTTGCTAATCCAGAAGAACCTAACACTGAGAATCAGACTCAAGCATCAAGTTCTGCCTCTGAGGAAAACGTCCGTGAGGAAGAAAATGTGGAAGCTGAGCCTGTTCCCCCTTTAGGTGAAATAGGATCCAACTTAGGAGATAATCTAAGGGTAGACGAAATAGAGACCTCTAGGATTAACAAGAACCATCCTATAGATAGCATCATAGGAAATCCTAACGAGGGTGTGAGGACTCGGAGTAGTGTAAATAACAACACTGTGTTGTTGTCGATGATAAACGACTCCGAGGCATATCATACATGTCTATATTCGTGTTTCATATCGCAAGTAGAGCCCAAAAATGTGCAAATGGCACTTAAGGACAACTCCTGGGTTGAAGCGATGCAGGAAGAACTTTCACAATTTAGGAAACTAGAAGTGTGGGAGTTAGTTCCGTTACCTCGAGGGGAGATTGCAATAGGAACCAAATGGGTTTTTAAGTGCAAAAGAGACGATCGGGGTATAGTCACGCGCAACAAGGCAAGATTAGTTGTAAAGGGTTTCAACCAAGAGGAGGGAATCGATTACAATGAAGTGTTTGCACCTGTAGCAAGGTTAGAAGCAATTAGGTTGTTTTTAGCTTTTGCCTCCTTCAAGGGATTTAAAGTATATCAACTGGACGTTAAGAGTGCTTTCCTGTATGGGAAAGTGAAGGAGTTAGTGTATGTAGAACAACCGCCCGGGTTTACAGATCCAAAATATCCTGATAGAGTATATCGCTTAGATAAGGCTCTTTATGGATTACATCAGGCACCCAGGGCATGGTATGAGACTCTATCCAACCATCTTTTAGAAAATGGCTTTGAGAGGGGTAGGATAGATAGTACTCTTTTTGTGAAGAGAAAGGGAGATCATTTTATCTTGGTACAAGTGTACGTAGATGATATCATTTTTGGATCATCAGACGAACAGATGTGCAAAGATTTCGAGAAGGTGATGAAGTCGAAGTTCGAGATGAGTGCTATGGGGGAGTTGAATTTCTTTTTGGGGTTACAAGTTGACCAGAAGAAGGAAGGCATGTTTATCCATCAGACCAAGTATGTCTATGACATATTGGAACGGTTTGGGATGGAAGGAACAAAGTTGACTGCCCACTTCAGCACGCCGATTCAAGTGAATCACAATCTCGGGCCGGGTACTGATGGTGATACCGATGTGGATCCGACTTTATATCGGGCCATGATTGGGTCACTTATGTATTTAACTGCTTCAAGACCTGATATTATGTTTGCTGTTTGTATTTGTGCTAGGTTTCAAGCGAATCCGAAGGAGATGCATATGAAAGCTGTGAAGCGGATTCTACGATACCTCAAGTCGAAACCGAAGCTGGGACTTTGGTATCACGCGGAGGGAGATCTAGAGTTGGAGGCGTTCACAGATTCTGACTACGGAGGATGCAGCTTGACGCGCAAATCAACGACTGGAGGTTGTCAGTTCCTCGGAGGGAGACTGGTATCCTGGCAATGCAAGAAACAAACATCGGTAGCCGTGTCAACGTGCGAGGCCGAGTATGTAGCTGCTGGTAGTTGCTGTTCACAGGTTTTGTGGATACAACAACAATTGCGGGATTACGGTTTGGCTTATACTCAAACTCCAATTAGGATAGACAATCAATCTACTATTGCGATAACAAATAATCCAGTTAAACACAGTAAAACAAAGCACATAGACATAAGGCATCATTTTATTCGTGATTGTGCTGAAAAGAACTTGATCAAACTGGTAAAGGTGGCAACTGAAGATAATAATGCTGATTTATTTACCAAAGCGTTTGATAAGTCACGTTTTGAGTATTTAATTCAACTTAATGGAATGCGCAACCCAGAGTAAATTGACCTTAGTAGTATTTTAAGTAGTCTGCTAATTTAGGAAAGTTTCTAATTTAGGAAAGTTTCTATTTTTAGTAAGTTTCTATTTTTAGTAAGTTAGTAGATTAGCTTAGTTTAATGCGTTTTGCTATGAAAAACAAAAGAAAAAAGAGAGAAAATTACAAAAATACAAAAAAAGAGAATATCAGAAAAGGAGTTAAGTCTTAGATACATAGGTTCAAAGTGACGAAAATTAGCACCGTCGTTACAGACTCTAAGTGTTTAGGCTTTCACACATAATGCAACTAAATCCTAAGTGTTATACTTTATTTAGTTTGATGTGTTGGTAGGCATAATACATATAGGGAATCACAAGGCTAATAAAATATTCTAGAAAAAGTCAAGCGTGTCACTAACCTAGATGTATGACCAATCGGTCTTAATTTTTATGTACAAGACATACAAACATTGAGTCTAAATGAGGTATGCAAACTTTCTGGGGATGTATGGCAACATCAAATACATCTAAAATGGAAAGAATAGAAATATCATATGTAACTGAGAGTCGAAAACATGCAACTCTGTTGTACGTAAGTACAGACCTGTTGTCTCTGTTTAGATTCGGGTTAGCAGACATGTCGCTTTGTTGTACGTCAGTACAGACCTGTCACCGCTATCTGCTAACTTTAAAATTAAACCTTAAGTCGAACTAAGACACTTTGTTGTATGAGAATACAGACCTGTGTCCGATGTTTGTCTTTTAAAGAAAGTTTGCAAATACCAACAAGTTAGAATTTTGTCTGTGTGCCTTGATCATAAAAGTATGTCTATGTCTGAGTCACGTAAGATAATTTCCTGATAAATAAAAAGGCCAAGGGATATTCCGAAATGTAGAGTGTTTAACAGGGTAAAATACCAACAATCGGCTAAGTGGGTATGTCACGACAAACAATCAAAGGAATTCAAAAATTCCTAAGTATGAAAGTTTAAGTACTGAAAGTTAGTATCGGACATCGCTATCTGATTGAACCTTTCTTAGACTATACTCATCAAAAATATGTTGTTTGGTATTTAGCGTAGCTTGTAAATTTATTTTTATAACTTAAGTCTAGATTAAATTTTTTAGTCAAAATTTTATTTTATTTTATTTTATTTTTACCTTAGCTTATTTTATTTTATTTTAGTTTAGTTTAATTTTTACTTAGGTAAAAGGTCAAAAATTTCTGAGGGTGCATTCAAAGTTGGATAAAATATACAATGCGTGAAATATCTGAGCTTAGGGTAAAAGATTTGGCATAGTTTATCTGGTTACACTACACAGTAGAAAATAGTTGGAAAAAGTTGAAATTATTTCAAAATTTTCCGAAATTTTTCTAAGTGTTGGAAATTTCGAATCTAAGACAGACTCGAATGTGAGATACTTCGAATCTGTCAGTAGACTCGAAATTGCATAGACTCGAAGGTAGTTAGTATATAAAGGTCCACAATGAAAGCATTTACTTCTCACTGTTCTCGAATCTGATTTCTCGAATCTGTTCTGGCGATCTCGAATCTAATCTCGAGTCTATCGTATTTCCACTAAACGACATTTCGTCGATTCTAAAGCTTTTGTGTTCGATTCTAACTTCAAATCTAGGTATAAGCAACATGATTGTACAAGATTTTGGTGGTTTAATACACAAATTTGGGATTAAACATCACTTTTTGATGTTTTATAGGTCAAAATAGGGTTTTTGCAAAATTACCAAGTTTGGACTAATAAAAGATCAAATTAAAAGCATAAATCTATGATTAGAACCTAGTTGAACTAATGTATGTGATTTGCTACGTTCAAAATGGTTAAAATCTTGGATTTTTGTTGAAAAAGGGGTGTCGGCCTTTCGAATCTGATAATGGTTTCGAATCTGATCATGGGTTTCTCGAATCTATCAATAGATTCGAGATGACCAGATATTCGAATCCGTCCATCAGACTCGAATAGGGTATATTCGAATCTGTCCATTACATTCGAATATGGGCACTTCGAATCTGTTACTCTCGATTCTGTACTTCATTTATTTTGTTGAATTTAAATTTTATTAAACTTGTAAAAATTTAATTGGGTTAGATTTTGTATTTAATCAAATACAAGATAAAACAAATTTGAATTTAAACAAGTTTATTGATGTTTAATAATAATCTAACAATTTTATGTATTGTGCAGATATGGCGCTTCGTGCTTTTGTTCCTAAGCACAATATGGTTCTTAATCCAGATAATCATATCCCTGAGGCGCAGGGTTTTCGTGAAGTGTTGGACTTCTTAGCTGAATCCAGAATTAGCTACGCTTTGTTTCAGAACATTCCGATTGTAATCTCATATGTGCGGCAGTTCTATGATCACTTACAAGTTGACTGCTCTGTCACCCCGACAGTGCTGAGAACAAGGATCGCAGGGCAACCGTTGGTATTCTCTGCCGATATGCTGCGTCAAGTGTTGCAGCTAGGATCCGAGGAAGAGGAGTCTGGGCCTATTGATTTTCCACTAAATATTAGGCAAGCGGCTTTTCAACGAATGGGTTACAGTCTAGATGTAACAAAGTCGTCATATATGAAGAGTGGCCTGATTGGGCAATGGCGTTTCTTGGTCCATGTCTTCATGGTCTGTTTTGCACCGAAGAAAGCTGGATTTGATTACATTGTATCAAAAATCCAATCAGCAATGATCGCGATGGTGTACAATAAGCAGTTTAGTTTCTCGCAGCTGATTTTCTCAGAATTTATTCATCAAATCACGGCTCCTGAGAGAGAAAGGTTTCTTTTGTATCCGAGGTTCGTGATGATGTTGATACGCCACTTTTTGCCAAGTCTGCCACAATCGAATGATTCTTTGAGCGTAAATGTAATGGAAAAACGCATATTTGCTGATTGTTCCTCACACCGAGGAAGATTGGCTGTTCCTACTGCTCGTCCGTTGTTTGGAGCTATCTTAGACAGGAACTTTGTGGCACCTGATAATGCCAACTGGGCATGTGAAATAGAAGTTCACCCGCAACAGCAACAGCAACAGCAACAGCAACCGCATCAGCAACCGCATCAGACTCGTGTTCGTCCCCGTGATCCAAGGCGAAGACAAAGAGATACTGCAAGTCAGTCTCAGGTGTCTAGGCCTTCTTCGAGTCAGCAACCAGAAATGCAGGAAGCCGGGCCGTCATCTGTCCCAAATGAAGCTGATCAATTATGCCAAACATTAAATGAAATTTGGGAGGCGGGTCCACATGCAAATGAAGATATAGCGGCTGCGTTAGTGGGAGAATTGCTTGAGCCTCCAGAGGGAGAAGAAGATGTCTTCAGAGATGTTGACGAATATGAGCCTGAGCAGACTGCCAGTGATGAGTCATCATCTGCTACAGAATCAGAAGAGATGGAGGAGATTGAAGTTGAAGCTCCAGAATCTGTTCAAATTGGAACTTACGGTTCACGCTTGATCATCAATGAAGGTGGTTCGCGAAGGCGAGAGGCCAGGGAATCTGAAGATTCGGATTTTGAAGAAGAAGATGATGCTCCACTAATGACGAGGCAAAGGGCCAAACGTCATCGGTTCATGCAAGGGTCTTCCTCTGCATCCGCCAGTCAGTCAGACGTTCCCCAAACCCAACCACAAACCACAGCTCCACCATCACCACCACCTCAACCTCATGAGCCATACATTCCCCATCCATTCAACCCTGCTCCCATTCAGTCCATCCCTTCTACATCAGACGCCTATACCGAAAATCAACAAATCATGCAACTCAAAAGCCGTGTCGACTTTCAGAACATTCAAATAATATCTCTCACAAAAGCAGTCGGTGAACTCCAACAGCATAACTCTAATCTTGATAAGGAGAATGCCGAACTGAGAACGATTGTTGAAAATGTAAGAGACGAGAACACGGAAATTAAATCATTTGTTGCTGATCAATCATCTGAGATCCGAGCAATGCGGTCCCTCCTAGAGCAGCTTATGAAAAATCTTCAAACTCAGGGGGAGACGAGTTGTAAAGATCAGGAAGTTCAGCGAGAAGATGATGATGATGAAGGCAATGATCCGAGTGCAAATAAAGAGATTGAGTCTGTAGATTTTCCTGCAGCTCAAGTTACTCAAATTCAGGGGGAGCCTAGTCAAGGAGAAGGACACAGGGGTGAAGCTAGTTTGTCTAAGGAGCCTACAGACTTTGAAATCAGTGAGATGATTGACGCGCTCATGGATCTTGATGATGATCCACTGGATGTAGGCTTTGATAACGAAGATGAAGAGCTTGAAGAAGGGGAGATTGCGCCAGAGGAGATAGTCGACTGGCGATCAGATGATGAAGTACTTGCTGATGAGGATGATGAAGCTGATGAGATAATTGTGCAGCAGAATCCTATCACAGATACTTATATGATTGATGGACATAACATTGTCGATGCAGATATAGTGAATGTTGCTTTAAATCCTCAGCCATCGACAGAGGAACCTGCAAGAGAGCTAACCAATGAAGAAAAACGAAAGCTATGGTTCAGGGCTGAAGAGAAGGAAGCTGCAATTAAAAGGACAATGAGAGTGCCAGGTACGGGGAAGCTGTCTGAGAGAATTTTAAGCTTGTTCTTTGACAGAGAACTGCAGCTATTCATAATAAAGAGAAAAGACGGGCTTCAGTACATGAGGCGAACCTTAAAGGCGTTCAACTCCTTGCCAAAGATTGAAATTGCAGATTTAGCATGGAAAGATCTGATCAATATTGGCAATGATCCCTATGCGGACGTTATCGCAAGAATAATAAGAAAGGAGGGAAGATCGAGGAAATTTGAGCGCCTTAGTCCAAGAGTTGGGAAAAGAGTTGAGGATCCATCACGTATCGACCCTCTAACTGGTAGACCTTGGATGAGGATTCATTATAAGCCAGCCAGGTGTCTTAGGAAGGTACCGCTCAAGCCAATGCCACAAAACATTCTGAAGAATCTGAAGTGGTGGTATGCTGACACAGAAACTGGGGAAGCGGTTATGGAAGACTTAGAAGAAAAGGTTATTCTTAGAGTCTATGACCCGCTTCACCTGGTGAACTTATCCAAAGAAGACTTGCAGATCTTGTATAACTGTAAGATTTCCAGTGACGCACATATGGATGCTGAAGCGAGTAAATATGAAAATGTAGTCAAGGTATGTGTAGAAAAAGGTCTGTATGCTGGTAGTATTTTGAATCAATAATAAACCATGTTCTTAAATCAAATGTGTGAATTATTAGAAGTTATCGTCAAGGGGGAGTCTGTTGGTACATCCCGTGTGACGATAGCAGTCTAAGTTGTCTTACATTGTGATTTTGCATATGTTTGGTATATATATATTATATATGATTGATGTTTATCAGTGTTTGTATGTTTGAACTTGATGTAACGTATTACAAGAAGTTCAAACATAAAACTCAAAGATAAAATCAATCATAAGGTAATATTATAAGTTTCATCACTTAAGTGTTTAAGTGTATTGGTTAGATTCGAATATGTAAAGGAAGACATTCGAATATGTGATAGATTCGAATGTATCCTTAGATTCGAATAGGTTAGATTCGAATCTGTCAGATGGACAGATTCGAATGAGGCCTTAGGCCAGATTCGAGGTTGGCCCACAACAGACTCGAATCAGGGTCTATAATTAGGGATAGACTCGAATGATTAGCAGACCTTTGGCAGAATTCGTGAGGAATTAA
Organism: Centrapalus pauciflorus; assembly: GCA_020465985.1. Taxonomy (NCBI): domain Eukaryota; kingdom Viridiplantae; phylum Streptophyta; class Magnoliopsida; order Asterales; family Asteraceae; genus Centrapalus; species Centrapalus pauciflorus. The sequence continues at coordinate 242,804 of JAANYP010001207.1, forward strand.
GCAATAGGCGATCTCGAGTTTATCAGCTTGGTGAGTCCCGTTTCGGAGAGAATTAGTACGTAGGATCGTTCGTGTGTCGTTCGTTCAGCGTCTAATAGTCTCCGTGTTTCCGTTGGTTGAGAGTTTGTCCGTCTAACCGTCAACGAGGATTCTGCACTCGTTAACGGGTCCGCGTCTAGATAGATCTGTCAGTGGTAGACCTTACAAAAACTGGTGATGGAATTTGCATCTGGGGAAAGCCTTTACCACAGGGTTGTTCTGCACCCTGAGGCTCATCAGGCTGGGATGTTGGCCCTTCAGCGGCTGTTGGACATTGAGCAACTGCATAGGAGCAGAAATCGAAGGCTGATCAGTTGGTGGGCGTGAACCAACTGTTTTTTCACCTTGTGCAGACTCAGGTTGTGAAGCAGAAATATAAGTAGGTGATAGTGTGGACTCAGTGTGGAGTGAAGAGGGCTCCTGTCTTTCAATATCCTCATCCGGTTGATAGGAGGGGATAGTTGATGTGGTTGCCTCCATGTGTACAACTAGTTCCTTTTGAGAGAAACCAGAGGGCTCAGGCTGACTCTGGATTGACTCAGGCTGGAGTGAAGCATGCTCCATAGAGGGTGCACCTTCTCCCAAAATAGGAGAAGAGGATGCATCAGGGTTGCTTCTTTTGCTGACTCCTGTTGAGAAGGGTTAGAGGGGCTTCTTGGACTAGTAAGGCTGATGTTTTTCTTTCTGGCTAAGGATTTCTTCCTAAGCTTGGAGTAGGTGTTGGGAGAATTTGGAGGTTCATGTGTTTGGACTGGTGAGGAGACTATCTAAAAATAGGTGGTGGAACCTGTTCCATAGTCTCAAATGGCACGGAGCCATTAGCCACGAAGGCTTTTCGTTTAACAGATGAACCTAGGAGATTAGCCTGCTCCCCCTCAGGCACATAGACTGGGGGTGCAGATTTAGTTTTTCTGGCCTTCGTGGTGACAGGCTCAGCTTCACCAGACTTCAGGGCACGTTTTGCCCATATAATCAGTGATTTGGATTTTCCTATGGGAGCAGGAGTTGGATCCACCTCTTGTGTAGAAGGTCCTTCCACTAAACCAAGAAGCCTCCTCATTGGAGTTAAGAGTGGAGGATCATTAGCAGACACCGCAGCATGAAATACTTGTTTCCAATCACAAGAAACATCATTGACTTTAGGAATGGTTGGGAGTTGTACAGATTGTCGCAACAAACATGCATGAATATGAGATTTAAGGATTGTGGTACCTTACAGATGGAGTACGTTGGTCTTGTTCCACAAAGGCCATCATATTGCCAAAAATCCAATTGGCCATATTCAGTTTAATCTCATTCACAAACTGCAAAGCTATTTGGACATATTCACGGCTGAGCTGGTCAAACAAACCAACCTTACAGCTTAGACACATCACCACGGAGGAAAAGAGAAAACTGTAAGTTGGTGCTAACTCTTTCCTGAACAGAGTAGCTCCCACCCTTGGTGCAGATACACCACAACATCATAGCAGGTTATCCATTTGTTGATTTTTTAAGGCTGTGGTTAATCATATTTCT
>JAANYP010001209.1:0-22573 GCA_020465985.1 Centrapalus pauciflorus
TCAAACCTGTTGATGCATTTGAAGGTTGAATTAATGCCCTGTTATATGCCTTCTTGAAGCCTGAAAATGATTTGGCAATATTCGTATAGCCTGTTTTCTCTGTGTTGCATGTGTTGCAACTAAGATCAAGTTTGTCAAGCTGTCTGTCTGTGAACCGGCTGCTGTCTACGCTGCTCTACACTGGTGAAGCAGCTTGGGCACTTTAAAGTGTTCTGTTCTTGTGAACAGAACCTTTTCTTTGTGAAACGGCTAAAACACTTCTGGCATATGTTTCCAAGTCATCATGTCATTGTTTTTGACTACAAGACAGTTTGCAAACAAGTCGAAGACAAAGTGGAATACGGAACTGCTCAGCCTGCCCACGCTGTTCTGTAACATGAAGACAAAAGGTTATTTGAAAAAGGGTGACAGACCTTTTTTCTTATATCAAAATAGGCCTTTACAAGGAAGAAAGACGCAAAGTTGACATTCCTAAATTAGTTAAAGGCAATGCAACAGTAGACAAAGTAAAAAAGACAAAAGTTCTGCACATGTGAAGACAAGTCTGCTTTTCAGAAAAGTGCAGAAAAGGTTATGTTGTCTTTTCAACAAGACTTCTCCTTTTTCATTCCGTCCAATGAAGATGTTTCTCTTAGATCCTCTGAGTGAGTATAAAAGGAAGCTTCTAAGGACAGAAAGAGGAGTGAAGAAAGCTAAGTGCTGAAACCAAGAGTGAACGTGCAAGTGTGATTTTCATGCATGCAAGCCTTCTGTGTAAACCAGTATCTGTGTGTCTAAGCTGTTTTACACAAGCCGTTCCCTTAAGTCTTGTAAACACAGTGAGTGCTTCTTAGTGAGTGTATTCATTGTATACTAGTTTGAGTTTGTCTTAGACTAGTGAACATATTGTTGTATCTGTCATCTCAGCTTGAACTATTCCGCATTCAAGCTTGTTTGTAATTAACAAATTGTTGATAATACATACAAACATTGAGAAAATAGTGTGTAGTTTTTTAAATAGCTGTATTCACCCCCCTCTACAGCTTAAAGCTATATACTTTGGGAACCTCTCGGGACCTACAAGTTCAATGGGAGAACTCACTTTCTTTCTAGGATTGCAGGTCAAGCAGAAACCCACTTGTCTCTTCATAAGTCAATCAAAGTATGTTAAAGACATACTGGAAAAGTTTGGGTATCAAGACACCAAAGTTGCAAGCACTCCAATGGATCCTCACAAGCAGCTCCATACAGACAAAGATGGCATAGATGTGGACATTCATTTATACAGATCTCTAATAGGATCACTTATGTATCTAACATCTTCTAGACCTGATATTATGTTTGCTGTCTGTGTGTGTGCTAGGTTTCAATGCTCTCTAAAGGATTCTCATTTGGTTGCTGTTAAGAGAATCTTTAGATATCTAAAAGTCCAACCTCATTTAGGCCTCTGGTATCCTAAAGACTCTCCTCTTACATTAACAGCCTACTCTGACAGTGACTATGGTGGATGCAACATTGACAGAAAATCCACAACTGGTGGATGTCAATACTTAGGAGCAAGACTGGTCTCTTGGCAATGCAAAAAGCAGACAACTGTTTCCACATCATCCACTGAAGCAGAATATGTAGCAGCTGCAAGCTGCTGCTCACAAGTAATGTGGATTCAAAATCAATTGAGAGACTATGGTATGAACTTCTTATCCACTCCTATTTATATTGACAATTCAAGTGCAATCAGCATTGTGCAAAACCCAGTGAAATTCCCAAAAACCAAGCATATAGAAATCAGATTTCACTTTATAAGGGATTGTAATGAGAAGAAGTTAATCCAAGTTACCAAACTACATACTGATGATCAGTTAGTTGATCTATTTACAAAACCTTTTGATGTAGGAAGGTTCACTTTCCTGGTATCAAATATTGGTATGGTAAACATGGATTAATTTTTTTTCATTATTATCTAATTCATATGCTTTGTTAAGGGGGAGTCACTGTTTCATTAAAAGATGCATAAGTTTCAACTAACAGCTTGAGTATTTTCTCAAGCTGCTAGTTCATTTTCTCGAACTGTTAGTTATTCACTTGATCTGTCAAAGTGTGCAGGGTATTTAGGTAATTTTTAAATGTGTGTGTGCGCGGGACCCAACCTTTTTCAAAACCTTTAAAGGTCCCAGTTTCGTTCAGTTGTAACTACCAGTTACAAAGTTTCCTTCCACTGCCTTTCTTTTCTCTCTGAACGATTCACACACTCTTCTTTGCAACCCTAAATCCTCCGTTCAATCTTCAATGGAGTTTGTCAAAGAACACAACTGCCTACCATACTCTCTAAAGCACTCTGAACTTGAGCCGTTCCATGACATGATGGATTTTCTAAGACACTCCCATATCCACCATGCCCTCAATCTCAATCCCACCATATACATATCTCATATCGAACAGTTCTGGAATCGTGCCTCTGTTCAAACCATCAATGGAATTCTTTCTATACTATCCAAAATTGATGGCACTCCCATCACCATCACTGAGGAATCCATTCGACGCCATTTGCATCTTCAAGATGCCACAGGTATAACAGACCTATCCCTTGATGCTTTACATACTGGTCTTTACAACATTGGATATAGGGGTCCTGCTGATTCATTTACTTTCTTGAAAGCACGTTTTTCACCTAAGTGGAAATATCTTGTGCATATCATTCAGCAGTGTATAAGCCCCAAAAGAACTGGTTGGTCAGAATTTTCTTCCAACATTGCCACTGCCTTAGTGTGCTTTTCAACGGGCCAACGGTTCAATTTCTCAAATATGATTTTTCAGGGGATGTTAAGGCATCATTCCCTAAAGAATGGGAAGTTTTTAATGTATCCTAGATTTTTGGCAGAAATAATTGCACACACTTGCACTACTTCTCATTTACATAAGAGGATACACGTTTTCCACAGGCACTCACTATCTTCCATCAAAAGACTTTTGAAACAAAGTGCAAATTTTTGAGTGTAGATGTTCCATTGCCTTCTGCAATGATGAACATCATTCCAAGAAACAGAGGAGAGGGTCCTGAGCAGGCTCAGCCTATCATTACTGCTACACCCCCAAGACCCCAACCCACTCCTCATGATACACAAATTCCTTCTGATCTTATTGTACAGCCCCCAGCCCCACTAAAATTTCTATATAAAAGGAAAAGAGGGCCAGGAGCTCCTTCCTCCTCAGCCCTCAGACAAGAGTCATATAACCCTGTGCAGGAGGACACTTCTGCACTGAATATCCAAAGGGAACACATTGAGGACTCTCCCATCCTCACTCAGGAGGTGAACATCTCACCAGAGATTGTTCATATGGGTTCTGTGGCTGGCACTACTGCTGTCTCTGCACAATAGGCACAGGACAGTGCTAACATCATTAAGACCACACTCATGGCAACAGCAAGTGTACAAACACAAGCTGGAAGTCCCCAGAACCAAGAACAGAGGGGCCCAGATGTTTCTACTTCTGGTATTCCTGCCAGTGATAGATCACAGGCACCACAGGTGTTTTCTGATCTTGAGGCTAGTCTGCAACTCATGCTTTTGACGGATCCCAAGATGAAACCTGTTCTAGCTATGTTTGTAATTGCTTTTTGTTTAAGTTTTCATAAGCCTCTAAGGTTGTAAAACCCTAAGAACAGTTTGTGTTCTTCGTCTAATCAAACAGATTAGAGGTGATTGTAATCATTGAAATCAGCAATACAAGCAGTCTTGATTATTTCTTGTGTTTATCTGCTATTGATTCTGAAAGCTTTTGTTAAAATAATTAAGTGTTATTCCGCAAACTTCTTAATTAAACTTTAATTCAAAGCAAGATTATTGATTTATACTCTGATAAATTCAAATAAGTTAGTCTTGGTTAATTACTTTTAGATCCTGACATTACAGCTTTAAATCATGAATTTCTAAGTCATAAAACACGAATATGTTAAGTATTAGTCCTAGGTTCGATTATGTTATACTAATTCTAGTTAAAACTCAAGTTAAATTAGCTTTAATCACACGTAAAATGCTAAATTCGAATGAAAGATAATCAAATTCGAAAAAACCGAAAATATAAAAGTTTAAAATGTCGATTCTTACCTCAAATTCGTACGACATCGAACATGTAATAGCAGATTCGTGTAGTATTCTCCGAGATCTTTCCAATGATATATAAAACTCAAGAATCGGTCGGTCGGTTTGGAAGTAATTCTAGAGAGAAGTAGAGAGAGAGTAGAGAGAGAGAGTCTGATTTGGATTAATGACCTTTAATCACGTTTATATACTTCATTTAGTTATATTTGCTACTTAACCCACTATTACTTTTGTATATTATATCTCTTTTAATTAATTATCTTTAATAATTATTAAATCATAATTCATAATATTTATTATAATTTAATTAAATATTTCATAACTTAATTAAATTATAATTCAAATAATGTAATAATATTACATTATCGGTTCAAATATTGAATTTAAGATTAGATCAAAAAGTTAGGTTGTTACAAGTTGTAATTATTTTTTTGGTGAACGTAGAGATGACACGTGACATTTGATGTTTTCCTTTATTATACATAATAATAATAATTTCCACAACTAATTCAAATTATTACATTTGGATCTAATTATGATTATTATGGATAATAATGATAGATATTTATTTTAGGTAAACATTAATTCTAAATGCTACAAAATCTAATTTATTACTAATTAATTAATAAAAAAATAAAGTCAAAATTTAATGCAATTAAGTTAAGGTGTTAAATTTGAAAAAAAGATGTGGAAAAATAAAATTTCCTTGTATTGTATAAGTGACATGTGACATGAATTGTTTTGCTTTATTATAATACTAGTTTATTGACCCATGTTATACATGGGTATGTTAAATAATAGATATATAAGTAAATTATCATTACAAATATAATAAAAATGTAAATACACATGTTAAAATTATATTATATAGAGTATATTTTCATATAAAATATGAATTAAAACCCATGATATGAGGATACACATTATTAACCTTCAAAAAACTAATAAACTTATTCACCAATGTCTACAATTGTATTTCATTTGTTGTTTTATTATAATAACCCATTTGAAACAATAAATTCAAAATTTTTGTATGATAATCAATTTAAATTAGCAATTTTACAGATTTTATAAAGTTTTGATTACTACTATATTGTTTGAATCAAATAAATTGTATTAGACAAACATAAATGAATCTATATATTTATTTTCATCGAAAATTAGATTTAAAATAACAAATATGTATTGTATAATTAATTTATGTCCAATATGATGGAGTATCTAAGTTAATATTACAAAAAAAAAAATAGATTGTTTGAAAACTACGTTTAAAATAATATGCAAACCTTAAATTTGAAGATAATATTGTTTTATTTAATTGTAGTAGTATAAAAAGCAATTAGTAAAATTTCAAATTTAAAGACAACATTTCTATTTCTAAGAAATATTAACTCTACTGATATTTAATGATATTTGTAGGATAATCAATATAAGTTATATTAAAATAAGTTGTAATTATCTTTTTGGTGAACGTAGAGGTGACACGTGACATTTGATGTTTTCCTTTATTATACATAATAATAATTCCACAACTAATTCAAATTATTACATTTGGATCTAATTATGATTATTATGGATAATAATAATAGATATTTATTTTAGGTAAACATTAATTTTAAATGTTACAAAATCTAATTTATTACTAATTAATTAATGAAAAAAATAAAGTCAAAATTTAATGCAATTAAGTTAAGGTGTTAAATTTGGAAAAAGAGGTCGAAAAACAAAACTTTCTTGTATTGTAGAAGTGACATGTGACATGAGTTGTTTTGTTTTATTATAATATATAGGCTAATCAACCCATGTATTGATTTAGAAAATACATATTTTTTTATATTTTAATAAATTATTATAAAATTTATGTATAATTAAAATAAAAAAATTTAAAGCTAGTTAAATTAAAGATAAAAAATACTTAGTTGTTTGATATTAATTAAAAAAATATTATTATATTGTATTATTAAAAACGGATAATATGTGTTTGCAAAAATTGTTTCTTTTAATTTTTATTAACTTCAAATATGAAATATCAATGTAAGAAACAAAAAACTTCAATTATTTGAATGTGTATATATTTTGAAAATGATAAAATAGAAAAATGGAATATCTAAAAATCAACAATCAAAAATTATCATATTCACAATTGAAGTTTTATTAATTAAATTTTAAATCTTGTTAGCAATATAATTAACAAAAAATTTTAACTTTATTTACTACACTTCTACATTTAAATTCAAATTTTTCCATTTGAATTTAACTATGATCATTAAGGATAATAATGACACATATTTATTTTAGGTAAATATTAATTCATTAATGAAAAAATTAAAATCAAAATTTAATGTAATTAAGGTAATGTAGTAATTTTGGAAAATGAATTAAAAAAATGGCATTGGTATAATTATTGATTTTAATTAAGGGTATAAGAGATATTTCATAAATAATTATGAGTTGTCATTAATCTGGACCATTGATTTCTTTCCATCCAATGGTCCAGAAACTCCAAGTGGTTTTCTTATTATATATAGTATAGATATGGGTAAATTAACCCATGTATGACATGGGTTGATTTAGAAAATACATATTTTTTTATATTTAAATAAATTATTATAAAATTTATATATAATTAAAATAAAAAAATTTAAAGCTAGTTAAATTAAAGATAAAAAAATACTTAGTTGTTTGATATTAATTAAAAAAATATTATTATATTGTATTTTTAAAAACAGATAATATGTGTTTGCAAAAGATGTTTCTTTTAAATTTTATTAACTTCAAATATGAAATATCAATGTAAGAAATACAAAACTTCAATTATGTGAATATGTATATATTTTGAAAATGATAAAATATAAAAATGGAATATCTGAAAATCAACAATCAAAATTTATCATATTTACAATTGAAGTTTTATCAGTAAAATTTTAAATCTTGTTAGCAAAATAATTAACAAAAATTTTTAGCTTTATTTACTATACTTCTACGTTTAAATTCAAATTTTTACATTTGAATTTAACTATGATCATTAAGGATAATAATGACACATATTTATTTTAGATAAATATTAATTCATTAATGAAAAAATTAAAATCAAAATTTAATGTAATTAAGGTAATGTAGTAAATTTAGAAAATGAATTAAAATAATGGCATAGGTATAATTATTGATTTTAATTAAGGGTATAAGAGACATTTCATAAATAATTATGAGTTGTCATTAATCTGGACCATTGATTTCTTTCCATCCAATGGTCCAGAAACTCCAAGTGGTTTTCTTATTATATATAGTATAGATTGATTAGAGTTTCATATAAATAAACCTTATCAATAGGTGCTTGTTTCAAATCTCACATGTTAAAGTCCATTTGATTTGATTTTGATTTATTTTTCTTCTTTTTGTTTGAGTTTTGAATGTTTCTTAATTGAAAGATTAAATTTTTTATTTGTTTGATTTCATTGATGATCGATGCATTGAGTTTTAATTTTTAGTTCAAAAAAGTAATGGTCAAACCATAAGAATTATAAAAATTATATGGTTTCCTCGATAATATAAGAACACCACGTAATTGTCACATCATCAGTTATCTGTTGCCACAAGTAAAATGATCAAACCAATAAAAAAGTTAATACTTTGTTGACGAGTGGTTAAACTGCAAAAATCACAAAAATTCAAATGATTTTTTCTATAATGGCTCAAATAGTTATAATAAACGTTCATAAACTAAACCTGTCACATGTTATTTAACCATGAGTACAACTAACCAAATTCGCTCCCAAAAAGGTGGGCTACACTTTTAGTAACACGAAATTTCTATATAAATAAATACACACTATTAGTTTATTACAGATCGACCCTTTCAACCTAATTTCACAACCGGAAACAATGCCAACTTCTCATAATCTTTGTTTTCTTGAAACTAATGTGTTTTTCATTTTTCGAGTCGATCAACCCTTAGCAGACTTAAACCGTCTCTTCGAGAAACGGATAATCAGTGTACCCAAGAACAGGATGAGGCGTATAAAACGTCTCCCGATTGTACTTGTTAAGAGGAGCATTAAGCTCGAATCTTTTTGGCAAATCTGGATTGGCCAAAAACAAACGGCCATAAGCAACAAGATCCGTTCGGTTTTCAGAAACTGCATTGTTGCCATCTTCCATATCATACCCTCCAGCAGAAATAAAAGTGCCTTTGAATGCTTTTCTTAGGGGTACAAGACTATCAGTGCATTCGGCTTTTTCGCCTACAGCTTTCATCCTTGGTTCAACCATATGGCAATAAAGAATATTATATTTGTTCAAAGATTGAGCCATGTAAAGACCTAAAGCTTTTGGATTCGAGTCACCTGATTGCATATAGTTTGCAAATGGTGATAGTCTGATGCCAACTCTGTCTGCTCCTATCTCGTTTACAACAGCCTCGACTATTTCTAAAGCAAATCTGCAACGGTTTTCTAGAGAACCACCGTATTCATCTGTCCTGTCATTTACTTGGTCTTTCAGAAATTGGTCGATTAGATAACCATGAGCGCCATGGATCTCAACTCCATCAAAACCTGTAGATTTCGTAAAAACAAGCGATAATCATCTCGTTATAAAGCAACAATGCACTTACGCACTCCCTCGGTCCCCATGAGAGGGGAAAGAACCCGGGGAGGAATGTGCATACCCTGAAAAAATTTGTAGTCATTTGCAAAGTATATATATATATATATATATATATATATATATATATATAGATGTGTTCATTGCAGAACCTAAATTTAGTGTAGAACTATAGAACCAATATCGTCCATAGATTAGAATAATCTAATGGTATTGATTAAAAGAGTTAAGTTTGGAATTAGTGAGAAAAAGATTGGTAATAGTGATATTTTAATTCTTGGAGGGGTAAAAAAGGAAAAGATTGGAAATAGCAAAAAGATTGACATTAGCAAAATAAATATCTTTTTTCTTTAAATTAAAATAACATTAACATTATTAATTTTTAAATCAAAAAAATTATACCATAAAAACGAGAATTTTATACTCTTTAAAACGAGACCGGTCATGATATATTTTTTTCGAAAAAAATTTACGTGTTTATTTTTCGTAAAAAAAAATTACCCAGACCACGATGCAATATATCATGGTCAGATAATGAGATCATTCAATATCGAATTAATACTTTGATATCGTATATTTAACGTCAATGCAACACTGCATATACGCTCATTATTAACAGAGCTAAAATAATAGTCACAATTAATAGTCAAAGTTGGTGGATTTAACGAGAACGGTTATGATATATATTTTTTATTTTTCGTAAAAAAATTTTACCCAGACCACGATGCAATATATCATGGTGAGATCATGAGATCATTCGATATCGAATGAACACTTTGATATCGTATATTTAACGTCAATGCAACATTGCATATACGTTCATTACTAACAGAGCCAAAATAATAGTCACAACTAGTAGTCAAAGCTGGTGGATTGAATGAGAACGGTTATGATATATATTTTTTTTATTTTTCGTAAAAAAAATTTTATCCAGACCACGATGCAATATATCATGGTGAGATCATGAGATCATTCGATATCGAATGAACACTTTGATACCGTATATTTAACGTCGATGCAACACTGCATATACGTTCATTATTAACATAGATAAATAATAGTCAAAATTAGTAGTCAAAGTTGGTGGATTTAACGAGAACGGTCATGAATATATTTTTTTGAGAAAAAAATTACGTGTTTTTTTTTTCGTAATTTTTTTTACCCATACGACCATTCGATGTCGAATGAACACTTTGATACCGTATATTTAACGTCGATGCAACACTGCATGTCCATTATATATTAAAAGAGTAAAAAAAAGTCAAAGTGGACAGTCAAACTTGGTAGGCTGCTATTAATTCAATGTTAATTGTATAATTACCATCTTATCCCTAGTGTTATATTATAATCTAATGGTTTAGATTGGTTCTATGGTTCTGCACTAAATTAAGGTTCTGCAGTGATCCCAACCCTATATATATATATATATATATATATATATATATATATATATATATATATATATATATATATATATATATAGATTTGGGTTCAAATGAGTACCACTAGTTTTGCGGAGTACCGGAGGTACCTCGCTTAAAATCATTTTTTTTGAATTTTTTTTTCATAATCATGTTTAAATTAATAATACAAGACTACTTGCAAAAAATCACACCTAAACACACACTACAACTATGTGAAACGTGTGTGTTCACATGAAGTGTGCTGTTGTGAACGTGTGTTCACAACTAAGCATGTTCACATGAATTTTTTCACGTTCACATGACTTTTAAGATGATAGAAAGTGTAAATGTATATAATTTTTTACGTATAGTCTTATATTATTTGTATCTAAATGAATATGAAAAAAAATTCAAAAAAAAAACTTTTTTTCGGAGCAAGTTCACATCTGAAACCCGTGTGTTCACAGGTACTCACGGTACTCTGCATTTTTTAGGTACTCACACGAACCATATTCTATATATATATATATATATATATATATATATATATATATATATATATATATATATATATATATATATATAACTCTAATGAAGTTCCAAAAGCAATTTGAAACTATAGTGCAGAAACAGGTATTAAGTCATGGATCCCCAGGGTCTCAACTCTCAACCCCATGAGCGCGACATTTTCATTTACTGGAAATCTATACCATAAACGTGAACTTTAAAAGTACGTTTCTTAAAATAAAATTGGCTGAAAATACCTTTTGGTTTCTTTTATTCTTGAATTCTATAACAATCAGCATAAAAGGTTCCAGTTTTGGCTTAACCGATAAGAAAAAGTATAACAGAATCGGTTACTTCTTACCAGCTTCAATTGCATTTCTTGCAGCCACTCTAAAATCATTAACAATAAGAGGAATCTCCTCCGTACGTAGCCTCCGTGGAGGTGAAAATCGTGCAACATCAATGCCATTGCTTCGTACTTGAGGTGTTAGCTCTTTATCTGAGGAAGATATCGGAGGTTGCCCGTTTGGCTGATAACCTAATTGATAGATAAAGATTTGGGATAAGGAAATGCGATGAGATTATTTTAGGTGCAAGTGTGCAACAAACTAAAAAAAGCAAAAACCATGAAACCCACAACCAAACGATCCGGTTTGTGTTTTTCTTTGTAAAAATCGGAAAAAATCAAGAAATCTAAACCGGACTGGTCCACGTACCATCATGTCCAGTTTTGAGTTCCCCCTTTTTTTAAACTTTTCGGTCCAAGTCCAGTTTGGTTTTGGACCATTTCACACCCATAGATTACAATTACAGTCTGTGTTATTTCAGATATAATTTTGGGTTTACTATGGAAAACACAAACATGTTTTTACGGTTTCATCCCTCTATGTTACTAAGGAAGTCCTTAAGTTATTGTTTTCATTCTTATTATCGAAAAAAATTGTTTTTTTTTCATAATCAACGCCATCTTTTTGCACAAAAAGCCAATACGTTCACTTTTTTTCTCTGAAAAGTCCTCAAACTTGAATGGTTTTTTTGGGAATAAAGGAAAATTTCCGAAAATCACAAATAAAGAAATCACTTGAGGATTTTATTGGTAAGGGACTAAACCGTAATATTGCAAAAAAACATGTTGGTTTGTTTCGTATTAAACCCTATAACTTAATTATAAATTTTGTTCTGGTATTTGAAATACTGTAATATAACCCCCCCCCCCCCCCCCCCCCCGGCAGGGGGGAAGGGGAAATCAACAACGCGGTATTATACCGGTATTTGCAACCCTTCGACATGCCAAATTTGACAGAAAAAATTCCGCTTTTGCTTTTCTCTTCTTTCCGCCTTTTGCATGAAACCATCGACGAATGGGTTTCCACCGCCTTCAACTTGTTCCCTTGTCCATATACCCGGCGATATTTCAGGGTACCTAAAAAAAAAAAAAAAAAAAAAAAAAAAAAAAAAAAAAATCATGTCATCAAAAGAACTACTTCCTCCATCATGAACAATGCAATGTTTAACCGAGCAAAATATGAAACTGTATTACTGCTTGTCAGATGTCTTAGATAGTCTTCAATAATGATAAAACAAGAAAATCTTGTAAATCAAAATAATCAACTCCCATTTCACAAATAAAGACCATTAGTGTATCTATAATGGAAAAATGTAACGTTTTACCAACTACCAAGCACATAGTTTTATGAAATTGTTTAACTGTTAGAAAAAAATGTCTTAAATACCCTTCAATAACGACAAGATAAGAAACTCTTGTGAATCAACATCCCTATTACCAAATAAAGACCATTTGTCTATTTAACGAATAATGCAATGTTTTACCGAGCATGTAGTTTTATAAAATGGTTGGCTATTAGTCAAATGTCTTAAATACCCTCCAACAACGCCAATAAACATATTGTGAGTCATATATCAAGGTCATGTTAAGTAATAATGACGAGACAATGCAGAAACACATAATTTTGGATAGTTGCAATGATGAGACAATTTTTTTATGAGACAATGTACAAAAAAAGGCAAATTGGTCAAATGGATGTACCCTTGGGCAGTGTTGGAAACTCCAGTGGCTTCTGCAATAAGAAGGCCTCCTTTGGTTGTTCTTTGTGAATAATATAAGATAGCATGTGGTTGAGGGACGTTGCCGAAGGATCTTTGTCTTGTTAGAGGTGCCAAAACGACTCTGCACAATATAGAAAGGAGAAATGCATCGGGTAACTTCATGAATTCAACCAAAAGAAGAACATAATTTGTAAAAAGAATAGCAATTTAGAGATGGGTTGGATGTGTGATTTCAAAGTTATTAAAGTGACTTAAAGTCTCACAAGCAAATAATCTGTCAATTAAAGCTATAATGATTTGGAAACTGAGTATGCATTGCAAAAATCATTAGAATCAGATGATCAATTGTTTGTATGTTTGGTGTATTTTGAATTTTTGATTCTTTAAAGCCTAATAGTCAAATAAATTTTTGCAGCTGATATGAAGCGGATTATTTGACCCGTGTTATCGTATATAATAAAATAACCTTAAAGCCACCCAAATCTATTGATACAAACATACAAAGCAAAATATTGTGACCAAGTCTCAATTATTCGATAATCAGTTCCAAACCACACATCTAAACCGTACCCGGTCTTGGATTATATTACATTTTTTTCAATAATGAGCGCTAACTAAGCTACCTCAAATTTAGTTGTCAAAAATCAGAACTAAAATCAATTTTTAATAAAAATATTTACAACTGGTTATATATTATTACCATTTTTATAAATAGATTTCCTACTCTACATCTTTTTATCTTATACAACCATCGTTTGCTAACAACTAATTATTAAAACTTGAAGTGACAACAATCAATTTAGTTGCAATTTATCATAGTAGAAATTAACATCATCTTAAAAGAAAATATATAAAGATTGTTCTTCTGTTATTACTTATTCCATGATTTCATAGAACACTAAAAACAAACTTATGATATTCCCACATCTCATTTTACCCTTTTCATTGAAACACAATAGGATAATTTTAGTGTGCAATGTCCCAAATCTAGTGAAATAATTACCAAAGTATAAAAAATACAATCAATAATCTAAATTTAGTGAAATTGAGCTGATAATTTCTTGAATAAGATTGAACTATGTTTTATGACAACAAAAAGGTATGAAGTTTTGAAAATTTCAAAAAAAAGGGTCAAATCAGTTTTTTCAGTAACCATATGACAAAAAAAAATTCTACCTTTTATCATTACATTTTTATCCATACCAAATATAATCCTTTGCCCATAATAAGAACCGGTAAAACATTTCCTTACAAATTTTCCATTTTATCAAACAGTTGGCGGGCATTTCACCATCAATAAAACCCAAATCATCAACTAAAAAGTAAATCAGCCGATTGAAAAAATAGACAAACAAAGAACATCAAAAAACATAATAATACCTGTGAGAAAGCTCAAATCTTCCCATTTTGTAAGGGGTGAGAAGAGGGATTTTGACATCTTCAACTTGTTTTTCCCTGCCTTCATCGCCCATTTTTTAAGCTTCCTGAGGTTTAATTGGTTCAGAAAACGATATGAATTATGAAAGATTGCCGTGTTAGGATCCAAAATGAGGGAAGTAATGCGTTTCTCTTTATAGATGCCGAATCATATGATATGCAATAAAAGGTGGAGATTTGTCGCTTGCAGCCTAGAGCATTAAAGCATGTGGACCGGTGGCGGCCAAGTTTTGTCAGTCCCAATTTTGAAATGTAAACCACTTTAACCTTTAAACTTTCTGTCTCTTCAAAAAATTCATCAATGTTTTGGTTTTCAAACAAAGAACACCAGCGTGGTTTTGTTCGTGTAATGGAATTCGAATTTAAATTTAACTTGTTTAGAATTTTTGATAATCAATGTAAATTCTTAAATTTATATATTTTCCATCAAATTTACTTATTTACAGGAATTTGACATTTCTTCCAATTCATATATGAATTAAGTTCCAACGTATACATCAGGGGTGGCAATCTTGACCCAACGGGCCAAACGGGCCGAAGAGTTAAATGGATCCATTGTGGAAAAATTAAGATAGAACATAACTTTTTTTTAAAAATGAAAATTTATAAAACAATGTACTAAACAAATTGTTCTTTGAAAAAAATTTCAAACTTATGTAAAATTTAGGATTTTTGGTCATCAACCCATTTGACCCGCTTGCTTGAATGGACTCAAATTGCCACCCCTAGTATACATAAATTAGATTTCAACCTACATCTCTAACCAATACTAAAAAGCATCTTGTACCATCACTATCAACTATATTAATAACTAAAAGGGAAAATCATATAAAAGACCAATGTACTTTCAATATTTTTCGAATAAGTCATTGCACCAAAAACGTTTTTATAAAAGTCCCTTAACTTAATAAACGTTTTCGTAAAAATCACTTGTAACATCCCTACTTTTCAATAATTTGTAATTTACAATTATAAGAACTCAATTATTGCATTAATGAATTATTATATCAATTTAAGTTAATTTTGATCATAATATTGGTTTAAAAAAGAAAAATACGAAGTTGAGGGGTGTATTATGCAAATGGGTCAAAATAGAAAATAAAAGAGGGAAAGGTTATTCATTTATCAAAGTTCACTTCTCTCTCTCTCAAACCCTCTCTCTCTCTCTCTCTCTCTCTCTCTCTCTCTCTCTCTCTCTCTCTCTCTCTCTCTCTCTACCTCACGGATTCAATCCAAGAACCACAAGAAATCATCACATTTGAAGCAGAAAAAATTGGATTCAAGTTGCAATATAGGAACTATAACAACTGCAAGCATCAAATCAAGGTAACAATTGCTCAAATTTACGGATTTTTGAAGTTTTGGTTCGGTTTTTGGTGAAAACCGAATCATAAGATTTTGGGTTCTAGATGTTAATGCATGTTGGAAATCTTTGTTACAATGTTAAAATCGAGTATATAGGATGTTGCATACCAAATTTCAGAATCAGATTCACATTCTAAGTATGGTTTTGAATTTAGTGTGTGTGTTCATCGAGACTTGATGAAAAATGGACAAATATGGAATATTTTGGTATGTTAGTGTTATGTTATAAGTTAAAAATGTACAATAAAGTTCATATTTGCAATTTTAGATACAGAAACATGCAAAATGGACCAAAAGTAAATTCTGGAAAATATAAGGAATTTAAACAAGTATGAACTCGGTCCGGATCCATCCGAGTTCGGACCAATGTCCCAATCCGGACCCATCCCATTTCGGACCATACACAATTCAGACCACCCCATTTCGGACCCTGCCAATTCGGACCATTAACCCAATTCGGATCACCCTCAATTCGGACCAAAGGCCATCCGGATTTCGGACCATCCGAATTCGGATGTGGTCCGAATTCAGTACCATTTTATTTAAATTTCAGAATTTAAGTTTTAAGCAATTACTGACATAACTTCACTATTACACTGACTTGAAAGATCATCGTGGTGTTGTCTAACACACATTGATTCAGATACAAATCACACTATACCAATCACTGTGAGTAATAGATTATCATTCTAACATTTATTGTCTTTGCATTCACACTTTTACAATTCAATGGCATGTTCACATTGTTCATTTCATCAATTGGCACTCATGACTAATTTGTTGTTATGATGCACACTCGTACTTGACATGTAACACACATGTAGCTAGCGTTCATTTGAAAGTGCATCTATTTACATCATGCTTGCATTGCATGATCATTACTTCACAATCTGATGCGACCTGGACTGGGGCTGACAGCAGGCCACTGTCGGGGACTGATCATCCCACTCGTTATCCTGGTCAGGTTCGGCACATCCCCGATCAGCATTTGAATTGCCAACCCCATGCTTGCACTGCATGGTTTTCACATACATTGGGGCTTACACTGCCCATAGTCACACAATGCTTGTAAAGAAATAATTGTTGTTTGCATAATCTATTATCTCACTAAGCAAATTAGCTTACTGTTGACTCGCAATGTTTTCAGGCAAAGGCAAAGGTGTAGCTGGACCTTCTACTTAAGCAATTTTTATTCAGTATCCAAGAGACTTTAGAAGCTACTGGTACTTGAATGTTTGTAGCTTTGGGCTGAGATTTGATACTTTCAAAACAATTATGATGTTGTAATAGTTAGACTTAATCATTGTATTCAATTTTAATTACCATGATATTCATTGGGTTGTGTGTTGATCCTGATGATTTCAATTATACTATCAAAATATGAGGACGTCACATCACTGCACATAAAATGTTTCCATAAAAGTCCTTTAACTTAAAGGAATTTTATGAAAAAGATCTTAAAAATCTTTCAAAGATACCATAAAACAACACAATTTGTAAAAAATTTCAAGTTGAAGGACTTTTATGAAAACGTTTTTGGTACAGGGACTTAATCGAAAAATATCAAAAGTGCGTTGGTTTTTGTATAATTTTCCCTAACTAAAATTTAAATTCCAACTCCTTCGAATTTCATTTCGTGAACCAAACGTCATGTAATAATAAATTCATAAATAGTTTGTGTTTTACAAATCGGTTTGTGCAAAAGTTGAGATAGATCCTATAATAGATGGATTGTAAACAATCAACTCAAATAAGACCCTTCGATTTTAATTTTTTGGATTGTATCCGAACCAAACGGCTCGTTTCTCGATTGTTTTAGGGTGTGTCTGTTTGATGGATTTTTAACATAAGGAATGAGTTTGAGTTTCATTGATTTTGTTTATTTAAGAATTGATTACCAATATTTAGAAATGATTACCAAAAATTCAAACTCATCTGCACTCATGAGTTTTCTGTTTCCTCTTACACTTTTTTTATTTCTTTCAAACTCTTATCCATATACATACATACTCATTTCTAAACCATGTAACAAACCAAACACCCCTTTTCATTTTAGTTTGATGTCGGTTCAATTTAATCGTTTTGGTTTAAATTTGTATATATTTATTGCCGACGAAGCAGAGAGAATGTCTATTCACGTGAAACAATTATAACTGTTTGATCAGACCACAAATTGATCTGAGCCATTCAAAATGAGAAAAATTCCCTTTTATGCTGACGTGGCATGTTGTCAGCCGTTGAAATTCAGATTTTTTAAATTTTCCGCTTACGTGGCACAATTATAACCATTGAAAATAAAAAGAAAGTAGGGATAACTAACAAACTTTAAGATAAATCAGAAAAAATAGAAATAGCTAACGAACTTGAGAAAATAATGCACGACAAATTACTAAAGTCAGTAAATATATTTTAAGTGATTAAATTTATTAATTTAATTTCTGTAAATTTATTAAAGTATTCCAAATATATTTTTTAAACTACGAATTAATTATTTTGAATAATCTGAAAAATGATAAAATTATTTATGGGTGTTATTACTTATTTGAGGTACAAAAATAAATACATATAATATAAAAATATTAAATGTTTGACAAGAAAAGATTTTTAGTGAAAACATATTCCATTCATTTTTAGATTTTTAAATTATATATATATATATATATATTTAGGTTCAAAAGAGTCCCTTCAAAAATCCAGTGTACCAAGGGTACCCATCCAAAGCTACAAGAATAAATCAATGGTTGTGATCAAAAATGCAATTCTATGCGCGTCCCCCCTTTTTTTGGCTAGAAGGGTATTTTCGTAATTACAACGACCATTCACATTACTTAATTCATCATTCACATTAATTGATCATTCACATTAGTTAATTGATCATTCACATTACTTAATTATTCATTCACAACACTTATTTGATCATTCACAAGAATTATTTGACTATTTACAATTCTTTTACACTTATTTGATCATTCACAATAATTATTTGACTAATTGATCATTCAAATTACTTAATTGATCATTCACATTACTTAATTGATCATTCACATTACTTAAATGATCATTCACATTACTTAATTAATATTTTACGTTACTTAAATGATCATTCACATTACTTAATTGATCATTCACCTTACTTAAATGATCATTCACATCGCTTATTTGACCATTCACATTGGTAAAATAATATCAGCACAACATGTGAATCTGAGCATTGTCAACTACTAACAAACAGTAACAATGGTCATTCATGTAACACTCAAATTCTCAAATCTATCAAACATTAATAACATCAACCAATGTGAATGATCATTCAGCTAATGTGAATGGCCATTCACATTAGGAAATTTACCATTCACATTGGTTGTACCATATCAGCACAGCATGTATGCTGTGCATCGTCAACTACTAACAACCAGTAACAAGATTAATGACAAACAGTAACAATGGTCATTCATGTAACACTCAAATTCTCAAATCTATCAAACATTAATAACATCAACCAATGTGAATGATCATTAAGCTAATGTGAATGGCCATTCACATTAGGAAATTTACCATTCACATTGGTTGTACCATATCAGCACAACATGTATGTTGTGCATCGTCAACTACTAACAACCAGTAACAAGATTAATGACAAACAGTAACAATGGTCATTCATTTAACGCTCAAATTTTCAAATCTATCAATCATTAATAACATCAACCAATGTGAATGATCATTCAGCTAATGTGAATGGCCATTCACATTAGTAAATTTACCATTCACATTGGTTGTACCATATTAGCACAGCATGTATCCTGTGCATCGTCAACTACTAACAAGCAGTATCAAGATTAATGACAAACAGTAACAATGGTCATTCATGTAACGCTCAAATTCTGAAATCTATCAAACATTAATAACATCAACCAATGTGAATGACCATTCACATTAGTAAATTTCACCATTCACATTGGTGAAATAACATCAGCACCTTACATTAATCCTGTTAATTGTCAACTACGTTTTGTGAATGATCAATCTTCTAATGTGAATGGTCATTCACATTAGGTAAATGTCCATTCACATTTGATGAATGACGAGAACAGCAATGTCAGACTTCATCTTCTACATACCATCAATGTTAAGTAATGTGAATGATCAATTAAATAAAATGAATGATCATTTAAGTAATGTGAATGATCAATTAAGTAATGTGAATGATTAATTAAGTAATGTGAATGATCATTTAAGTAATGTGAATGATCAATTAAGTAATGTGAATGGTTAATTAAGTAATGTGAATAATCAAATAAGTGTACAAGAAGTATAAAAAGTTAAATAAGTGTTGTGAATGATCAATTAAGTAATGTGAATGATCAATTGACTAATGTGAATGATCAATTAATGTGAATGATGAATTTAAGCAATGTGAATGGTCGTTGCAATTACGAAAATACCCTTGCCTATTCAGGGACGCTGGATACGTTGGATTTCATGAGGGACGCTGTGGAACCAAATTCTATATATATATATATATATATATATATATATATATATATATATATATATATATATATATATATATATATATATATATATATATATATATATAGAATCAGGTTCATCAGCGTACCTATAAGATTCCAGTGTACCCTAATGTGAATGATCATTCACATATATTTTTTTTGAATAGACATGTATAAGACAACATTATAAGACTTTTTTTCAAAAGAAGCAACATCAAAAATCCTGTGAATGGTAAAAAAAGATCATGTGAATGGTCATTCACACCATTCACATTCACATAATTTTTAAGGACACAGATAGTGTGAATCTATGTCAAATTCATATATCATGTATAACATTAAATTGAACATGGTTATGTGAAAAAAAATTTTAAAAAGTTTTTTAATGTTGGTACCTTCAGGTGCACTTGATTTCGAGAGGTACTTATTTGAACCTGACTATATATATATATATATATATATATATATATATATATATATATATATATATATATATATATATATATATATATATATATATATATATATATATATATATATATATATATATATATATATATATATATATATAGACACACATATTATGTTATATATAAATTAAAATATCAAAGTATATCAATTAAAACTTTTAAGTTTATAAATAGAAAGTTAGTCACTACTCATATTTATTTACAAAACTAGAAAAATAATAGTTATATCACAAAATATTAATGTTTTATATATTTTTAATAATTAATAATTTAATGTTTTAGTTCTTAGTTTATATACCTTTATATAAATACTTATTAAAAATATCTACCTTGTTTGTTAGTCAATAAACCAGTGGATTATTATTTGAGGACATGTTTCTATATTTATTAACAGATTAATACCCATGTATTACATGGATTGATGTAAAAGATTTGTTACAAATTAAATATTAATAAAGTGGTGGGATCCCTTAAAAACTTTCAAAAAATTTTTGAAATTAAGATACAATAAAATCCAATAAAAAAATAACATACATGCAAAA
Source organism: Centrapalus pauciflorus (assembly GCA_020465985.1). Lineage (NCBI taxonomy): Eukaryota > Viridiplantae > Streptophyta > Magnoliopsida > Asterales > Asteraceae > Centrapalus > Centrapalus pauciflorus. Next base: position 20,984 of record JAANYP010001209.1, read on the forward strand.
TCATTGAGTCAATGATAAAAACTGATGACTCTAAGTCAATGTTTAAGTCAAAGAAGACGACTAAAATGTGATTCAAAATATTTGAATTATTGATTTAATGGTAAAAAAATGATGATTCTAAGTCAATCTTTTAAAATTTTTATTATAAAAATAAATTTTTTATTTTACCGATTTTTTAAATTATTTACTCTTTAGGACATTTAAACATGAAGTTTATTATTTTATTGATTTAAAAAAAAAATTATTTTAGCTTGTTAATCTTGAAAACTTTTAATGAATATTAATTGTAGTTTGAATTATTTTAGGTAACAAAAATAATAAGTTTCAACGATAAAGTTTAAATTAAATCAATAAATAATAAGAATGTTACTTTAATTTTTATTTTTGGAAAAAAGCAGGAAAAGGAAAAAGTAGGGTATTAGAAAGATGACACGTATCAGGAACTGTTCTCAATTATTATAATATATAGATTATCATCAAAATTTCAACATTCAAAAAATGATGTGAAAACTTAGAGATAATAAACTAATGAAATATTAATATTGTCTATATAAAACAATAAAAATATTTGAAGAAATTAGTTTATCAAAAAACGTAATTAAAATATCTCACGGGCAACATATAAATATTATATTATTGACGGACTAGAGAAAAAAAATGAAATAACATTATATATGTGGTCTAAATATGATATTAAATCTGAACTATTAAACTACTAATAGGTAATATCATAATTTTTTAATTGAAAGTTAGGTTTGATATTGTAATTCTAATTGGTATCTTTTTATTTTACTGTATATTTTTTTATTTTTATTACTTTAAATAATTATTAAAATATAATATAATATATAATATAAAAATCTTATTAAACTTTCATTCAACTATTTTAAATTTCTATTGTTTTATATAAATTTCATTTTTAATTATTTATACCAAACCATAGCTAATATGATTTGGTTCATTCTTTTATTATGATCGTTTTAGTTTTTCGGCTTGGTTCGTGTTGATTTTGTTATTTTCGATTATAAAAGTAGACAAATCATGACTAATAGTATTTGATTGTCACTTCTTGCATTTGTAGATTTGTTCAATTCATTTGGCATCTTTGCACAATTGTATTTGTAGCTATTACTTAAAAATAAAAGTACATATATCAATTATGAGTTTCAATTATTATGTACTGTTTGTTTAAAAAATTAGATTGTTTATTATGACAATCAATTTTTATGTTAATATATTATAATATTATTTTTACATTATTTGATAAATATTTTTTTTGTTATGATTTATTGGGTTGTTTATTATGACAATCAATTTATGTTAATATAATGTAATTTATTTTTAAATCATTATAATTCATTTGTCTCTTTTTCATAAAAGATAGGTTTATATAGATTACAAAACTAAAACCCGAGCAACGCATTGATATTATATGGGTTGGTGGGGGCTTCCATACTGAGTTACCCTTTTCAGTTAATTTATATTATACAATTTTTTTTTTAAAACATATTATTAGATAGGCAAATTTACGTAAAGAAAACTTTTGAGTAAGACAATTTTTGTGATTAAAACTCTCAACCATTTATATTG